>PVIH01001919.1:90281-210748 GCA_004025045.1 Sigmodon hispidus
TCCTTCTTCTATTCCTATTATTCTCAAATTAGGTCTTTTCATGGTGTCCCAGATTTCCTGGACATTTTGAGTTATGGCTTTTTTAGTTTTACTATTTTCTTTGACTGATATATCTATTTGAGCTACTGAGTCTTCCACTTCAGAGATTCTATCTTCCATCTCTTGAACTCTGTTTGTTATGCTTGTATCTGTGGTTCCAACTTTTTTCTTCAGGTTTCCTATTTCCATCTTTGCCTCATTTTGTGCCTTTTTTATTGCTTCTATTTCAGCTTTTAGTTCTTGGCATGTTTCTTTCATAGATTTGTTCATCTCTTCCAATTTTTTGTTTGTATTTTCTTCTATTTCTTTAAGACTATTTTTCATATCTTCTTTGAGAGCTTTGATGATCATCAAAAAGCAATTTTTGGTGTTGCTTCCTTCTGTTTCCTCTTCATTGCTCAGTTCAGTTCTTGTATTTGTAAGATCGCCACTTTCTTCTGGAGTTACCTTGTTCTTCTTTGTATTATTATGTAAGTTTTTGCACTGATGTTTGCCCATGGCTTCAGTGGTTCACGATTAGGTGGCTCCTGGTCAGTTTTGGCACTCGGGCTTGTGTGCCTCCTGTCACCTTTCTGGGTGGGGTCTGAGTCTGTCCTTCAGGGACCCCCGTCCTTATTTGTTCACTCAGTTGGAGGTGAAGATGGGTAGCCGTGCAAATTCCCTCAGCAGCAGCTGGGGGGAACGTGACAGGCAGACTTTATCTGTACCTGCTACAGGGTGTCCTGGGACTCACTCTGTAGACAGCACCCGATCCAGGAAGTGGAACCAGAACTGATGGGAGCTCAACTCTCCCTCCCTGGCTGGGATATAGGCGCTTGGGCCTCGTGACCCCTCCTCACCTCTGGGTGGGGTCTGAGTCTGTCCTTCAGGGACCCCAGTCCTTATCTGTTCACTCACTTGGAGGTGGAGGTGGGTAGCCGTGCAAATTCCCTCAGCAGCAGCTGGGGGGAATGTGACAGGCAGACTTTATCTGTGCCTGCTACAGAGTGTGCTGGGACTAGCTCTGTCTCATCCATCTTTATCAGAGAAAGAAGCAGAGGAAGCTAAGGAAAATCTCTTTGTGTGGCGTGTAGAAGACCTGACCTATATCACAAGAGTGCAAACAGGAAATGTGAATAGACTCTCCTTCCAAATCTGCTATGAAGACAAGTTTCAGGATCTGTCAAGAGCCATCCCAGCCTAACATAATCTTTAGTTTGAGTGGGAGAACTTACCATGAAAAGAAGGTAGAGGGGGCTGGAGAGATGGCTCAGAGTTAAGAGCACTGACTATTCTTCCAGAGGACCTGAGTTCAATTCCCAGCAACCACATGGTGGCTCACAACCATCCATGATGACATCTGGTACCCTCTTTTGTATACTGTATACATAATAAATAAATATTTTTTTAAAAAAAAAAGAAAAGAAGGTAGAAAGTAATTAAGAAAGGCATACCAAAGTCAGCATCTGTTTTCCACACACAAGGGTGTAGTCAAGCATATATAGTGTCCTCCACATGCTGCACTCTTGAGCAAGCTTGCACACCACACCCAACACACACATAGATACACAAACACCCACACACACATAGACATAGATACACACACTGTCAAAGACAAACACACACACACACACACACACACATACAGAGATATTGCTGCCCCTTCTGTCTATATCATGATTCTTTTTTCCACCTACTAAACAGTTATGATCCCCAAAATATATGGCTCATGTTAATTATATCATTACTGCTTATTAAACACTGGTCAACAGTACTTTCCTACAATCCCAATGGTAATGGTTAATTTTCATTGCCAACTTGATATGATTTAGAATTACCTAGGAGATACAGCTCTAAGATGTCCCTTTGAGGAAATTTCTTGATAAGATTAACTGACAAGCAAAGACCCATCCTGAAGTGACTGACACCATCCTGTCAAGATAAGTCTATGGTGAAGTCAGCCCAGACAGGATAATTGAAAAAAAATGGAGAAAGCCAGATGGATCTGAACTTTTTTGTTCCTTACTTCCTGATACACAGAGATATGAGCAAGCAATTTCCCATTGCCATAACAATATCTGGTCTCATCATTATGCCTTCCCTGATATGACAGATGGTACCCCTTGAACTATGAGCCAAGATAACATTTTTCTCCTTTTATATGCTTCTTGATAACACTTGATCACAGCAGGGACAAAAGCATACAGATTGTGGCTACAGTTCCAGATCACATGCTTTGTAGGGCTCTAGAAATGATCTCCAGGGAGAACATGGAAAACTTTGGACCTGCAAGATGAAGAAGCCCTAGAGTGTTGAAAGCAGAAGAGTAATGGGCCATGCTAGTGAGATATCAGAATGTTGACAGAAATCTGAAGGAATGGCGTCTGGGTTCATGAGTATCTAAGTGTGACAAGTATGCTGATTGGAATCAAAATACAGATCACTGATGTTAAACTCTGACAAAAACAAACAACCCGAAATAACAAAGAAACCTTGTTGTCATTGGGCTTGGTTAAGTTGAATTCAAAGTGGTTTTCCATCCGTGGGTCATGGTCCCCAATATCAAATATTTACATTATGATTCATAACAGTAGCAAAATTACATGATTAAATGCTATGAAAGTAGCAACAAAGTAATTTTATGGTGAGGGGAGGGGTAACTACAACATGAGGAACTGTATTAAAGATAGAGAACCACCAGACTAAATTGTTTGACTGAGGACATTTCAAGAAACCACAGTCTACAGACCAGGACATGGTTATTATTTTCTATATTTATTTATGTATAAAGTGAGAATTCCCAAGTCAGGAATAAAATATATACAGTTTGGCAAGAAAATGAATATAAACATTGTTAAAATTGCAGGCAAGGTAGGTGTGGGGAAAGTACCTGTAATTGCTAAGGAAACTGGCAATAGAAAAACAAAAAGAAACAAATAAATACAATAACACAGCTTATGTTTCAGTACAATATGAAACAATTCACCACCCATCAAAGGCCCCAGCTTGCAAAACAGTGACTTGAGAGTGCCAGCACCGTGGTGCCCTTGTTGAAAATGGTTATCTAGGAATATATTTTTCTAGATTTGGTCACAAAGGCACACAAGCCACGGCAGCTATGCATCATGGGGGCCAGTTTACATCTTAAGCTGGCAGCAAAACTTAGTGTCATTGTCCACACTGCACTGACTTTTTAGGCATGTAATGTAAAACCAAGGAGATAATGGAGGGTTAGAGCAAAGTTCCGAAATGGTTTGAGTTGAGGCAATGTGGTCCATAGTCTAATTCTCTCTTTTCAAGGAAGGCTCCATCGCCTGAAGCTGTCAAGATGATCCATAAATTATAATAGATTGGGGGATATTGGAGATGCCAGAAATGTGTAATAGTCACCAAAGAAAGCTGCAGGCACTGAGTGAAGCTGACAAGAGAGAGGCCACATATGTTACAGGCAACAAAGATAGAGGTGTAGGGCCTAAGGCCACTGATACACAGATAATGTCACCAATAGTCCCAGATGCTGGAACACAGATGTGGAATGTGAGATTTCAGGCTCACTGTGGCCTGGTATTTCTTTGCTTTTCTAACAGATTGTTCACTTACTGCCATTGCTTTTTGAAAAATACAACTTATTTTGTTTTTTCAAATGTTCACAATTAAGAGATTGCCTGAGTCTTAGTAGGGAGTTTATACTTAGATATTTAAATAGTCCTGGAACTCACAGAGTCTACAGGCCTCTATAGATTGACGGCATGCATTTTCTCATTATGGAATAAACAAGAAACTTTAGGGGCAAGAGTTGTAATGTCCTACTTTAGAGTAATGCATTTGAGAATTGTCTTAGTCAATGTTCGTTTTCTGGGAAAATACAGCATGATCACGGCAACTCTTATAAAGAAAACCATTTAATTGGGAATTACTTACATTTACAAAAGGTTAGTCCATTATCGGCATGGCAGGAAGTGTGGTGGCATGCAGACAGATATGGTGCAGCAGTGTTCTACTTCTGGATCTACAAGCAATAGAAAGAAAGAAACACTGAGCCTAGTTTGAGCATTTGACACCTCAAAACCCACCCCCAGTGACACACTTCCTTCAGCAAGATTATACTATAGCCAGAGGTTTGTAACCTATCCAGGCCTGTGGTCCAGAGGAATCTTTCCCACCTACTGTCCCACAGCCATTTATAAAATAATTACTCAGACACTTATATTAATTGTAAGCTGTTTGGCCCATGGCTCAGGTTCATTACTGACCAGCTCTTACAACCTTACTCAGCCCATTTTTATTAATTCATATGTTGCCATGTGGCTCATGGCTTACCTGTACTTCTACATCTTGGTCTCTCAGTGGTAACCTGCAATGTCCCCAAGTGACTCCACTCTCTTTTCCCTTTATCCCTGCTTGGATTTCCAGCCTGCCTCTAAGCTGACTTGCCATAGACCAAAACATTCCCTTTATTAACCAATGGTATTCACAGTGTACAGAAAGACATCTCATAACATTATACCTACTTCAACAATGCCACACATCCTAAATCCTGTCAAGTATCACCACTCCCTAATGACCAAGGATTCAAATATATGAGCCTATATATAGGGCCCATTCCTATTCAAACTGTAAGGATTCCTGACACACCATGTGGTGAAGCTAACATGGTGCTTGCAGAACCGCTAATATGGAGGGCATGCCCCAAGGTATGGCTACATAAATCCATGCCCACCCTTTCTCTTAAAAGGAGATGCCATGTTGCAGTCTATCTCTTCTCTCTTCTGCTTCTCTGCTCCTGTACTCACCTGGCAACTCTCCTGAATAAACTCTAGTGTGGCCTTGGCACACATTAGCTAGGAGAGCCTGATCCGGGGTTCACTGCTAGGCCACCTTCCATCTGCCGCATCGTCTCAGCATTTTCAAACACCAATGGCTTTGATTTGTAAATTTTCCCTTTTCAGTCAGCAAAAGCCAAACTATTGTCTCCAGTTTTCCAGTAGGACTCTAGTCACACAGAGGACCAGCCATAATTTTCACTGGTCATAGCTGTTCCTTGCCTGACACTCATTCCTGGCCTTTTCTGTTATTGAAGCCCTGTTCATAGACTTGTTAGAAGGGTTCTGCCATGAGATGCCTATAGTGGGGTACTGTCGAGCTCCTCTTGATAGTGTGTTAGATGACCACTGTAGTGCTGATGGGTACCTGTATTGGCTAGTGTTGGGTTTGGCACCCACTACTGAACACTGGAGAGTTTTTAGGGGTGGCTTGCATTTTTTTGGGCTTAACCTTGACACCCATTCCAGATGCTGACGAGTGTCTAGGCATAGTTGGTATGATTTTAGACATTGTCCCAATGGACTACTCTGAGTGCTGATGAGCTGCATAGCTGTAGTTATGTTGCCCCTCAGGACCACTCAGCTGGATGATAACCCAGATTTAGTGTGTCTTCTCCCTCTGTGGACCTCAATAATGGAGAATGAGTCAGTAGAAAATCTCTCTCCATCCTCACCTCTAAGATGTGTTCCTGAGACTCTCAAGCTACTTAGCTTAGCCTTTTTGGTCTTACCTAGACACCACCAAACTTATCCGTTTTTGCACAAAGAAATAGCCTAAGTATCACTTAGACTACTCAAAATGGCCCCCTAACAGCTCACTGAACCCCAATATTTTATGGGAGCTAACTTTTGCAAGTGTATGGGCTGATGGAAAGAGTTTTTCCTATCTCTTTTTATATCTCAGCTCTAAACCTTCTCTTCCAGCCTTCTGTTCTTCTGCCATCTGTTTTTAGCCACACAACCAGATCCTTCTACCTTTCAAATGTCAACATTCAACAGCAACTCTTCTAATCTCTTTCTCTCCTGGAACTCCATACCTGGTGCCTATATTTACCCCACCAGTCACTCGTTCTCACTCTCTAAGGATCCTAATCCAGTTCTCTCTGTGGGAAGCAGATGCTTTAGATGGGATAGTGAAAGTTTACACCCTATTTCCTCTGTCAGAACTTTCTCAGGTAGAAAATTAGGCTATAGAGCGAAGGTGAATTTGGGATCAGGCCAGAACTTATGCAGATAAAGTTCATCAGGTTTTTAAATGCCTCACAAATGTGCTCTCACAGTATACTAACTTAGATCCTTCGAGCACTGAGGAAAAGCAACTTCTCATGACCTGTTTTTTACCCAGAGCTACTCCCCCGACCAACATCAGAGCTAAACTTAGACCTTGAGAGGGAACCACAGGCAAACTCCACAGGCAGAAGTCTGGCTTCTAAGTAGTGCTGGCTTTTAAGGTGTATCACAGAAAAGATGAAAAAATACCTCCAGCTGGCAAAAGCTATCTGACTGGCTTCTTCACCTCCTCCTGTGGCAAGCAGAACCCAGTGTCTTCTTTAAGGGTGGCCAGTCCAGCCACTGTCCTGCTCTTGCCTAGCCTCACAGAGGCTGTTCAGGTCTTGTCCAGGGTGCCATCAAGGATGCTGGCCTAAGTGAGTGTTCCCAAGCCCCACATGGCAGGGGTACATTACACAGGGACCACTCCCAGCTTATCTAAGCCTGGCTGTGGGCAATTAGTGCTACCAGAACTTCCCCAACCCGACCACCATCATCCCAAAAAGAGAGCCTTGGGTAATCATAACAATATCACGGTGGTTCATCTCCTTGTGGACACCAGGAGCCACATACTTGGTCCTGCAGGAACTTTGGGGTCTCACCTCTCTTTCTTTCTACCCTCTCCACTGTGAGGGGGGATGGGAAGCAAATAATTCAAGCTTCATCAGATACTGTCACTTAATTCTATTTTTAGAGATATTCCTATTACCCAGTCATTTTTAGTCATGCCAACCTGCCCCATACCCTTAATGGGAAGGGATTTTTTAGCTAAAGTAAGAGTTTTCATTTCTCTTCATCACATTTTGCCTGAATCCAGACTCCACCAGCCTCTCTAGCCACCTCCTTGCTCATCTTGCTCTTTGCTCAACCTGTCAGCTCTAGCCCTCCAGCCTCCCAGGTGGAGCACCAAGTGTGGGACACCCAGAATCCTTGTGACTCGAGACACATTTTTCTAAAATTCCTCATCTCTGAATTTTCTGTTCCAGTCTGCTACTCAGAGCTGAAGTCAAGATAGTTACCAGCAAAAAGGTCTGAAGTCTGCTTTGCCCCTCCCTTCCCTCACAGACTAACCCTCCAGCCGCCACTTTCAGAGAAAGGAAAAACCCAGAAGCCATCTTACTATTCAAAACCAGTTGACCCACCACCTCCTGAAGACTAGAGAAAGAAACCAGGGATCATTTTTAGGGCCAATGCAGGTAAAACAGACTGTTTCCCCAACCCCTCAGTACCAATGGAAAGGGACCAGAAGCCATTTTACCCTCAGCAAAGGGTAAACAAAAAAAACAGGAGACATTTTAAGCTTTTCCCATCCCCAGACCTAGCAGAGTACACTCACTATATATGTCACTTCCCAAGGTTCTCTTACTAACTCGTATTTCTTTTTCAAGATCCAAAAAATCAGAATTTATCGTTCCATCGTTAGTCTTCATTGCCAGTTTGACTAGATTAAGATGTCCCTGGAAGCCAGGTGAGGAGGCTCAGGTGATGGCTCATGCATGCCATTCTAACACTAGTGAGGCAGAGGAAAGCCAGATGCAGGAAGTACAAGGCCAGCCTGGTTTACATTGTGAGTTCTGCGGGCTGGAGAGATGGCTCAGAGGTTAAGAGCACTGATTGTACATTGTGAGTTCTGGGCCAACTAGGGCTAGGAAGGTCCAGCTGGAATAAAACAGAAACCAAAAATCATTGTTTAAAAAGTTATCTAGGAGACATGTCTCTAAAGGTATCTATGAAAGAATTTTCAGGGGACTAACAAAAAAGGAAGTACCAACCCTAGAGTGGGTGACAATGTCCCATGAATTGAGGGCTGGATTGGTTACATTTTTATTGCTACCATTAAATATCATGACCAAAGCAAATTCTAAGAGGAAGGGTTTATTTGGGGTTTACCATTCCAGAGAGGAAAGTCTATCCCCATCATGGCTGGGGAACACTGTAGCAGGCCTGCATAGTACTGGAAGAGAAAAGCTGAGAGCTGAGAAGGAGTCATATCTCAAATAACAAACAGGAGAAAGAGAGCGAGGGGAGGGAAGGAAGGAGGGAGGGAGGGAGAGAGAAACAGAGACAGAGAGAGAACTAGGAATGGTACACAGCTTTGCACTGATACTGGAGGTATGCCCAGTTGTGGCCCTGGTGTCTTGCTCTTCTCTTAGACTTCCTGGATCCCCCAAAGTCAGCTGTTCATCCTACGTCCTGTCCCTCATCACTATGGACTGCCTCATTACTGACCAGCTAGAACTAAGGTGCTCAAAACTGTAAACCCAAATAGACATGTTAAAGCTGCCTACATCAGATATTTTAGCACGATAATAGAAAGCTGACTAACAAGCAGTTTAGTCAAATAGGGTTTAAATATAATTTAAATGGTGTAAGTGAGCATAAGGTTTCCATTCATTCAATCATTGTTTCTTAAGTACCTTCTTACCTTAGGTCTTGTAGAATCTGGGATATGCCAGATTCCTACCACCCTGAAACATATATTTTAGCGGACAGTGACATATAATTGAAAGTAAAGAAATAATTGGTAGACCTAGGAAATATGTGCAATGAGAAAGGAGACAGACAGAAGGGGAAGAAAGCTGAGGATGGTCAGTGTAAAAAGTTTAGTGACATGATAATATTAACTAGAACACTGGTCCTCAACCTCTGGGTTGAGACTCCCATGTTGTTGAATAACCCTCTTAAAGGTGTTTCATAAGACAATGAGAAAACACCAATATTTATATTATGATTCATAGTAGTAGCAAAATAACAGTTATAAAGTAGCAATGAATATAATAGTATGGTTGGAGGTCACCACAAGGTGAGGAACTATATTAAAGGGTCACAGCATTAGGAGAATTAGTTGAGAACCACAGAACCAGAAGAAAACCTTGAAAGCTGAGCAGCTATCATCTGAAGAAAGCTAAAAGAGAGGCTGATGGATTTCTATGGAAAGTGGAACCCTGATGGGACATTCATGCATGGTCTCTAAGAAGGAGGGCCTGGAATGCCCATGAGCAGAGAGAGGAAGCAGTGGATGCTGAACTGAAGTACAAGAAAGTCCGAATTTTAGGGGCGATGGAATACAAAGTGGGGAAGTTCCTCAGTAAAGGAAACTGTGTGGAATATTCTAATAAGAATTTAATATTTTTTTTCATGCTCACATTTAACTCGAAGTCCTCTATTTGTATTTTGTCAATGTAACAATATTAATTCAGTCCAGTGGGAATGAGAACAGCCTCATTTCTCCATCTGAGACTCTGACTCTTTGGGCCCACAGTCATCCTCTTGTTCAGCTGTCTTCCTTTCTCTTTGGGAAACTTAATCTCACAAACTGTCCTTGATGAATCCTAATTCCCCTGTGCTGTTGTTACAGGTTTATGACTGCAAGAGAGGTGTCTTGAGGCATCTGGGAGAGACTCCCTGGCACTTGGGGACAGGCTGGGGAAAGCATCTGAAGGAGCTGCGTGCATACGGCTGAGGTATAGAGGAATATGTGGAAAGGACATCCACACTTAGATTCTAACTTCAATCCATGACAGTAATGGCTTATGTGGACCTTTCTGGTGGCAGAAACAGTAGTGTTATACACACACCACACACACACCCCTAAGATTAATCTCCCTTGTCATTTTTCATAAGACAGGTGTTGTCCTCACATCTCTATTTAATTTAAAGCATTGACTTTTAAACTCACATTTCACTCATTATTCTACAGCCATGTTTGGTAATAGATGGGGCTTTCTAGAACTACTGATGTCTCAGAATAATCCTCCACTATCAAAATCTTCCACATTTTACTGATTAAAGTGTTAAACTTTCTACCCTGACTTCAACACTGCTTCAATGGACATAAATTTCCTATCACAGAATTACAGTCCCACGTGGATGGCAGATGCTGGAGTCCTGTTTTAAAAAATCGTGTTTGGATGACCTCAAGGACCTGCACACCTGCAGTTTTTTCTCTCAGAAGCTTTGGATACACAGATGACAGTGATTTCACAAATATCGAGTGATTTATCACCAGGTTTTGTGATATATGGTGCCCGATAAATGTAATAATGAACTGTCGCCACTTTAGCTGGCTGTAGAGGTGCCATGGTGGAGAAGTGTCTGTGATGAAAGAAATTTACAAGCAAACTCAAGTGAAAGAATGCTGCTTTGGAGAAGAGAGTGGGAGAGAGTGTGGGTTCCGGTGTCTGGAGCTGTGAGAGGCAGTTGGGCTCCACATGGCTGAATGGAAATTGTGCCCAGGGGTCACAGCCAAAACCCATCAGAAACCACATATTAGAGCTGGAAGTGTCCTAACTATGCTCCCTGTGGAGTTGGGGCATCTTCATTTCATACATCATTTATTCCCCAGTGGAGGGATTTCACAAAGGACTGGTCTAGAATAGTGATCATGCTGCCTGTGACTTGAGAGTGTATGGCTCCCCATTTGGAAGACAGATTCTCAGCTGCGCCCTTTCTTCCTCTCCTTACAAAAAACGTGTTTGGTAATTTCTCTAGAAAACTCACTTTTGCACTTGCAGAAGGTCTGTTCACGAGCCATCCCAAGAACCAGGCTATTTTGTTTGGCATTGTACTAATAATGTTCAGCAGAGAATTTGCTGGTCTTTTCTTTGTGGTAATATATGAATGTGCATTGGCACCTGGCAAAGCAAACAAGCAATCCAAATGTCCCTATCGGTAAGTAACTTCCAAATTGCTCTCAGGGGCTCTGACGAATGACTCCACTCATTTATAGACTACTCAAAAACATGAAAACTCATTGTGGGATTTTACGGTTAATATCACTAATGGTCTGAGACTCCTGGGATGCTTATGGAATTACTAACCATTGCTAGCTATATAACAGATCAAGTTCAAATAACTTACCTATGTATTTTTAGATAGGATTTAACTGGGTAGCCTAAGCTTGACTTTGAACTCATGATCCGCTTTCCTCACCCTCCAAGGTGCTAAAATAACATGTGGACCATGCCAAGGAAAACTGATTGTTTATTCTCTTAACTTCTGAAATAGCCATACACCACTTGGTTCCTTTAAGAGAAAAGAAAATTCCAACAAGTTAAGAATACCAAAGAACTTGGGATGTGAAATGAATTGTTCTCAAGCATTGGGCAATATTCCAAATTCTGACACCTGTTATTTTTTTGTTCAGTTCAGTTTTCAAAATCATCTTTGCTTGAGGAGCACCCACTAGGTACCAGGTTATGTGCAGATGGTGTGAGAAGGCAGATTTTATGACTTCTCACGATGGCCTTGAGGAACAAATTTTTACATTTAGTGCTTTCATATGTCTTTCTGTACAGAGACTTTTTTCCTGATGCTAGACCCATTTCATTTCCTAAACCTTGGAGCACTGACCGACAGCAGGGGATAATAGCCTTGCTGTCTGCCTCTGAGTTCACCAAAGACAACACGAGGCAGTCGAGGCCTGGGACACCACCCCACGGTAGATTTGTTCCCTTTGTCCATTAGCCAACCTGCTGTTATGGAGACAAGGGGAATGGCGTTCCGCCTGTGTCGGAATCCCTCCCCTCCCCATCCTTTGTTGTCTGTCAACTCAAACTCCTACGGGGACATGTTGGGAGAAAAGCTGTCACTGTGAAAGGCTTCAGCTGCTTCGAGGCAAGTTGCTGTGCCAGCTCCTCTGGCCTGGGCACTGGCATCAAGACCACGCTTCCATTTAGAGGGAAATGAAAGGCAAAATGAATAGCCTTAGGCTCTTTTACAGTACCTTTTCAAGGACTCCCCACCTCTAAGCACCCCCAAAATGGTCTCCTCAGGTTTTTCTTGCCTTCTTTTCTGAGAACAAGGCAATGGGGTTGAGAAGAAACAGGCTGCTCCAATGGGAAAGGCTTTAATACTCGATTTTCTATACAAGCCCAGAATGCTGCTCAACAGCAGAATAGGGAAGTTGCCTCTTTTCATCATATTAATTTATGTAGGGTCTGTCCCACTTTCCTTCTTCTGACTATTTGAATCGTCTTAGAACTACTCAGTAACATGCAATTTTCACTTCCATCCTAACTCCCCCCACCCCCCACCCCCAGCTTAGGGAGCTGGACTGAGGAGGTGAACCAGGGTGAGCTACCAAAGCAGAGGGTAGAGGACAGGATTGCAGGGGCTTTTGTTTGAAAAGAAAAAGGGAAGTGTTTTCCCCGATTCTGAATATTTGAATCTTACCACGTCCTTCTCTTTCTCAAACCTGTTCAGAAAGCTTCTGATTTTCAACCCACCTCTCCTTCTTCCCAGAGCACAACACTGATATCCTCTAGGCCCCAAACCAGCTGCTTCTTAATCAGGTCCTTTGGGCCAAGATGTGGATCATCATTTGACACAACTTCAGATGCAACTTATATGAGAGCCAGAGCAGGGAATAATTGAGGAGAAAGACATAAAAATAATGCCAAACACAAAGATGCTGGTTTGGTGGAACCCTGTTCCCCTGAGGTGGACCTGGGCCCTTTTGTAAGGGAGGTTTCTTCAGCTCACTGCCCTGTGTCACTGCTTCATTTCCTCTGACTCACCGAGTCTAGCTTACTTTTGTGTCTTTGCAGTGCTTCCTCAGATGTGCATAGTTGGTACCAAACATTTGTTGGGAACCATCCACTGTTTATGAAAAGAGAGAGAGAAAAAAAATTTGTTGTTTGTTTGTTTGTTTATTTATCGAAGTAAAATCTTACTCTGAAGGTCTGGCTGTCCTGGAACTCACTATGTAGACCAAGAAGCTGCCCTTGAATTTCCTGAGCTCTGCCCACCTCTACCTCTCAGGCCCTTTCACTTCAGTTGAATTGAATTGATGAACCCAAACTTCAATGCCCACTAAAAAATGATATTCATCTGTCAAACTCTGTGTGATTTTCCAAGCACATTTCCACTTCCACTGCTCTGCAAGCATCCCTTAGAAGTATATGGTGGCTGTTACCTCTGCATTTCTCTGCCTGTGGAATAAGCAACTCCTTATGGGACAGCACCTTTCATCTTTAGAGCACACAATGGGGAACTGGTAAGTGCATCTTCCATGTGCTGAAGTCATCTTCTCCTCTCTTCTTTCTCACCCTTTTATTTTGCCTGAATTTCTACTAATTGACCCAGAATATTTCCTTTATCTAAATTGTAGCCTACTGGGATAATGATGCCTACCACTAAGCCTCTTTGAGTTTAAAGCAATAAGATAAGAATATTAAACAGACTGCCTCTGAGTGTGCTGAACACTTGGTAGACTCGCACACATAGTACCATTTGTATTGTTTTGTATATTGGATGCTCATACAGTTTTTTTCCTGACCCAGAAACAGAATCCCAGACTATCCTGAAGCAATTTACTTAACGGATGCATTGGCGCTTTTTTCCTAGTGTATGAAAGGCAAGACTGAATGAACCTCTGCCATCTCTTTCAGCTTTCATGTCTGGGAGCTTCCCAAGAATTAGCCCTAGTGTGGGATGGGGGGCAGGTACTGTGCTGGGAAACAGAAGTAGTAATCAAGGCCCGCCCACCCACCCTGGAGACCTGAAGAAGGAAACCCCTCTAAGGGCTGTTTCAGTTAATCCTCCTGGAAGCCAGCTGTGACTCCAGCCTTGGTAAAAAGAGCTGAGGGAGAAACTGCTTATTAAGAATCCAACCTGAGTCTTTTTTCTTTCTCTGTCTCCCTTTCTCTCATCTCTGCTATCATAACCATACCTCTCTGACAATAAAGTCCTTTTCTATATAGAAAAAAAGAAAAAAATCCAACCTGAGAAACAGTGCGGTGCAGAACACCACCAGCAATCCAGTCATTTCTCTTACTCACTGAATCGTTTTCCTCCACTTGCTACCATTTAAACAGCAACATAATAAAACCTATTTTTCTTTTATTTATTGATTTTTCCTCATTCAATAGCATTTGGCACAATATAACAAGCATATTCTTTCCTGATATGAATATTTTGAGACCAATTTAAAACATATCCATAGAGACGTAAAAGCATACTACATCATCACAGCACAGATGAACATCTTAGTGACTCAGTTCTTTGGAACTTATTTCAGGCCAGGTTTTTTTTTTTTGAAAATATAAACATATGCAGAACGTGTCAAATTGGAAAGCCTGAGCCTGTAGTAAAAACAATGGAATGATCATTGTTATAAGTATATTTCTAAAAGGATTTATAAGTGAGTGTGTAGGCAGACCTTGCCAGAGCCACAAAGAAATAAAGACACTGACTTCTGGTGATGGGTTTCTTACAAAGCAATAAGCTACACCTTTTTCTGCTTCATTTACTTTAAATGTTGTCTCATGCTTTTCTTTTTTTTCCAGAACATTGAAGACTGTAAAAGGAAAGATTAATATAAACATACATTTCCTTCTCTGTAAGATCTTCCCATTTTCTATAGACTAGATAGAAAATTTTAGTTTCACTCAAATATTTTGACACTCAGAAGATCCCGACCACAGATGCTAGAATGATTACTCTTTTGTGTTTAAATTCTACACAGGTGTGCACATTACATTTACACGTGCAGGAACTCAGCACACTCCCATTCACACACACTTGCAGCTGGAGATAGGAGCATGTCTCCTTGTGCTCCACCTGCTGGACTTTACCCTCTGACCCCTAGGGTACACTTTATCACCTTTCCTGGCCCTATGCCCAGAACAAACACAGCACTGGCCCTGTTAAGCTCTGCAAACATCTTTCAAGCCGGGGTGTTTTAAATTCTACATGGAATCCTTGAAGAATCAAAATTCCTGTGTTCATGACATTAGGGAGGGAAAGAAGCAAGTCCACCCTAAGGAAATAGAAGACTTCAGGGTTTAGTCTGTTACTCTCCACTGACTTCTCTTTTGAGCACACTCATGTCCTCTCCTTTCTCTTCTCTGTAAGCACTCTCTCCCCTCCCACTCCCCCCCCCCCTGCTCCTCTGGCTGCCTAGCACTGCATCTTCTAAACTGCCCTGGGATAAAGATGAGGTAATATGGAAGGATGACAATCATGGGTTATAGCTGCCCTATGATGACCTCAGGAAGCAAACAGCACATTTCCCAAAGCTCTATCACTAGGGAGAAAGTGACTGCAAATATAGAGTGATCTTTTTTCCAAACTGGCAAAGTAGTTTCCCCGTGGTTGTTTCTGGGAATGGGATTTAAAACCAACAGTTGACTTTCAAACATCACCATTCTCAGTGTTTCTTTCAGGAGAAGGATTTTCCTCAAGTCTAAGTGGCTGTGTTTAACACTTGGGAGCTTCGGCCTCTAACTGACTTGTCTCAAGAAGCCAAAGAAAGAAACAGTACTTGGGCTGGAAGACTGGATCCAACTTAAGGGAAATTATCAACCCCCCAGGGAGGCATTAATAGTTTATTGGGTCTGGAAGCTGTGTAGGAAAGGAAAGGAGCTAGTAACCTTTAACACTAAGAAAAATCACTATTATTGCGACCAGTGTAGCATGAAGCACAAACAGAGAACTCTGGGGGCAACAAAACGTCACATGTAGCCCACCAGAGCAATTAATAAAACGAAAGCCTTGCTCCTTGCAGATGGATATGCAGGAGGATAATGGTGCGGGGCTGAGCTGAGCTGTCATGCATCACATACTACATCTGTTATGGAAATCAGGGGAAGTGGGGGCCTTTTGTTCATGCGAGAGCCCTCCCAACAGGGATTTGGCTGGAGTAGATTTTCTTGTTATTAAACATGATTTCTAGCTAGTTCAGAGCAGATGCTCCTGCAGCATTTGGAACTAATAACCAACCTTCAAATATATGCCACCCCTTAAAGAGGCTGAGACTGGAAGAGAGACCAATTTTGGCTCAAAGATAATGTGTTCAGTTCAGTTTCTACTTTGCACATGAATGGCACTGATACCAGATGAGCCTTCTGGCTGGGTGGGGGCAGGTGCTGGAGAGAGTAAAACAATGACTCTGGTCCTGAAGAAGAACCAATGTTAATGTTTCTTACCTCTGCTGAGAATCTTCTCAGGCATCCTTTTGAGATTAGAGTCCAGTCACCAGTGTGGTGGACTGCAGCTGAACTCAATGGGAAAGTGGACAGAGACACACACACACACACACACAAATCAAGTGACTGAGACAAGTGCCCCATTCCAGGCCCCTTCCCAGGCTCTGACCTCTAGGCTATGACTCGTTGAATAATTTATGAGCCTGTAAGTTACCATCTAATTCATTGAAGAAAGGCACGTCTTCTTGATAAACCACCAAATTAAGCCGCTCAACATCATAACACTGGAGAGTTGAAGACTTTTTTAGTAGTAGTTGTACTCTGTCCAGTCACTGCTTTCTAATTTAATAAAAAAAAAAAAAGGAAAGAAAAGGAAAAGAAAGAAAGAAAAAAGCAGAGCTAGCTAGCATCCATTGTATTCTATTATCTAGATGGCAGGCATTCAAATGGAATTCCTCACAGTTACAAGTAACTAAGGTAAAGAAACCTGGAATGTAAAATGCCTAAAATTTTTTCCAACACTAACACCACACAGAACAAGTTGCCCGGCCATTACATGTGCTCTACTGTTCCAATACAGGCACATTCAGGAAAAGAGGTGACTATCGGAAAACAAATAAACAAAACAGGCTTTTATTTTGTAATTAATTTACTTCCAGATCTAATTCTAAGATCTGTCCTGTGGCTACTGCTTTTCCCTCCCTAGAAATAAGACTGTCCTTCAGGGGCTGGAGCCTGTGCCAAGATGACACAGCCTAAAACAGAAAGGAGTGTCTGGACATAGACACAACATTTAGAATGTGTTATTTTCATTCTGCCTAACTTTTCGAGGCTGCATCTTGAACTTGTTCAACTCTGCTCTGTCATAGCTTGACGCAGAGTCCTAGGGAGGTAGGCTTGCGTTCCTCACCTCAGGCCATCACGTAGGGTTCTATGTGTACTGTTCCATCATCTGTTCTCTCAGTGTATTGAATTCTCAACTACTCTGTAAGATTTCCTCTATGAAACAAATTCTCTCCAATACAGAAATTATAAATCCAGAACACATTTTGATTGAATGCAATCATATTGTTTGATCAGCTGATTAAATCACGTGCCTATCCGTTTGAATCATTCCAAGGAAAGCTGTACTGTGTTATTGCATAAATGACTCTTGCATAAACTGGTACTAGAGTATCAACAGTACACACTAGCAAATTACATTTAGTTTGTCACTTCTGTTCACGAGCTCAAGAAACTGACTGCAAACTCACTATTATGGAGAGAGAATAGCACAGGAATATACCCTTGTTTTCCAAGAGAAAAGTGCGTCTAGAGCTAATGGGAGATTCAAAGACTATCACAGGGCTAGAAATGGATGACTCTGAAATGACTGCTTGGGATTTCTGAATCAGTAACAAAAGATCCATTTAAACAGAAAACAAAACAAACTCTAAGAATAACAAGCCATACAAACTTTTGTCTTGGGCCAGCAGTGAGGTGATTCTCTAGCACACCTGAGGTTTTGAGTTCAATTGTCAGCACTATGATAAGGAAAGCCAATCATCAACAACAACAACAAAAACCCAGCTAAAATATTGCTTTATGCCCATGTTGCTATGATGAGATGGGGTACATTGAATGTTTTATGGCCATAGACAACAACAATATCTTGAAAATGGAATTGAATTTTCCCCTTCAGATCACAGTTAAAATTCTTGTTAAAATATCCAAGCAAAATGAGCATCTCTGAGCTGGTACTAACTTCCCATGCCTGCTAACTTTTTGTCAAGGTTTCAGCAGGTGCTAAGGACTTCTGTATGAAGAATCTTTTAAATGAGATACAAACTTGGACATCTAAGACACTGGTGATCCATAAACACAGAGTAGGTAGATTTTTACTATTGTTATTATTATTATTAGTGCACAAACTGTGTTGTTAACCCTAATGCCCTGGCCAGTTTCCAGAAAAAAGGATTACAATTTGCCTTGCTAAAAAACCATTCCCTGCTGCTCTAATTAGATATGAACCCCTCCCCACCCCCTTTGCAGTCTGTGGAGCTGCCCTGCCCAGCCAGCCAGCTGCTAGCCCTCACTCCAGGAGGGCAGGACTGTTCTTCCAACACCAAGAGACAAAGCAAGAACAGAACAGCCGAATTTTAAAACAATACGCAAACTTCAATGACTGAGAGTTAATGTTTTAAAAATGAAATATTAGGGTGGAGAAGGAGCTTTTAAGATTATCCCCTTAAGCGGGATCACTGAGAAGCCACATGCGGAGGAAAGCAGAACACAAAACTAATTCAGTCAATACTGCTCCTGAACAATTCACCCAATTCTGGAAGGGGGGAGGGGAAGTCAAACCAACCGAATATTTTTATAAAAATGTCTGTTCATTCAATTTGTTATTTACTAGCCATACTAAGAAACATACTGCTAACTGTTTAAGGAATGCTAGTAAATAACTTGAAATTCTCTTGTACCATCCTAACTTTGATCACTAAGCATTTATCTAACTGAAGGAAAACCATTGAAGTCAAGGACTGAGGAAGCGAAGGGGACGTGGCGGAAATGAAAAAAAGAGTGTAGCGTTCTACACTTTGCAAATAGATTTGTGAAGAAAGATGAAATATTCATCATGTGTTGCTGCGATGGTTTTAGGGGCTTGTGTGTGAAGGCTATATCCCATATGGCGCTGCCAGGCTGCCGTCCTAGAGCCCTGCCAGAAGGTGAGAGCTGGCTCAACAGAGGCGGGGCCCATCTGCATTTGAGTGCTGCCCCCCACAGATCAGATCTCCCTGTCTGGCTGTTGCTCAAAAGCTGGCCTTTCCCCCTGGAGCCCCCAACCCTGTCCTTGGCTTTATGCTTATGGGGCACTCTGTGAGGACCTGCCACCCACTCCAGAAAGTCCATTTTCGATGGTTTTTTCTATACTTGAACATCTCTGGGTTTCTTTTATCCATAAAAACTTCATAATCCACATACTTCTCACTTATTTCTTTAGGTCCATTTTTTCCCTTTCATTCTTTTCTTTAAAAGATTATTTATCTTATTTTATATGTGTGAGTACTTTGTCTACAGTATGTATGTGCATCATGTACATGCCTGGTGCCTTCAGACTTGAGAAGAGGACATTAGATCCTGAGGAACTGGAATTATAGATGGATGTAAGCCACAACATGGAAACATCTCTCCAGACTCTCCATTTAGTCTTAGTTCACTATAAGGCTAGAATGTGAAAGTGATCATGTCTATTTTTTCAGGATGGCATACCCATTCAGAAAATTACAAGGCTCTGATTTGCTTAAATCAACGGAATTTAAATACAGTTTAAAAACACAAAAATATACTGTGCTTATTCCTTAGCATGGCCAGACTGTCATGAATGCCTTGTATTCACAGAGCCGATTATAAAGAGGGAGAAGGTGGCCTAGAGTACGATGGTAGAGAGGAACCAGGGTAATGAAAAACTGGCTTCTTCAGCTGGACACCTATTTTGTTGGTAAATTATGGCAACTGATATAAAAATGTAAAAAGTGTTATCAAGGTCAAGCTAAACAAGTATGGCCCCTAGCATGTGTGTGTGTGTCATCAGAGAAATGTTTAGAATGTCACACTCAGTAAATTAGATCAATAAAAGGCCAAGCCACAGAACAGTGTGAGCTGCTCACAGACAGGAGGTTGATTTTCCTGTCATCCAACACAAACAAGCAGGAAGGATGTCCCCAAGCTGAAGTCCTATGAAGGAGATCAATGAATCACGTGAAGGGCAAATTCAATTAGCTGAGTCCATTAGCATCTAACGCTACATAGGACCTTTCGAAACATTTTGTTGTTTTTGTTGTTGTGTTTGTTTGTTTGTTTTCTTCCTGAAAGACTCTTGTAAAAGTATCTATTGAAAGCCAATGAAAGGAATGAAAATAATAGAACTGAAAAAAATTCTATTATGAGCAATGCAGCTTAGAATAAAGAACAGGAGCCAAGAGGAATGCTTGTGTATAGCAGGGTGGCTGTCAGAGCTGATTCTCCAGCTCTCATACTCACCCAGTGAAGGTCTGTGGATGCATCACTCCATGTTGCTTTGAGAAAATGATGTAGTTAATCTCTATCAACTTAGTTATAGCAATAGAGTATGTCCATAGTGAACTTGTTCTTAAAATAAAATTAACTGCTGTAAAACCCTTAGACAGAACCGATAAACGCGGCATGGAAGGCTTGTAAGGGAAGCCTGCAAGTAAGAGCGTTTTTAGTATTATAACTCCGATTGTATTTTGAAAACTGGACAAAATTATATCTGTTTGTTTCTGTTGCTTAGAGTCAAAACTTGATCAAACAGACATCCATTAAATTCTAGTTATTTTTACTCTAAATAACTATTTCTAAACTTTATAATTAATGACAACAATCTTTTAAATTTCCATTGTGTGCTGAAAACATTTTTTTTTCCCTAAATATTCGTGGGGGAGTAAAAGCCCTCTATCTACATGCATGTAGGCCAGGCGTGTGTGAGAAGGCATGAACTGCCCTGGAAGCAGAGGTACACTCCATCCTGATGGCTACATTTGGATGCTGAGAACTGAGTTCAGGTCCTCTGAAAGAGCAGAAAGCATTCCTAATCACGACACCATGTCTCCATCCTGTGAAAATCCCATTCTTTCTTCAAAGAGTGAATAAGCAGGGTATTTGTTAAATACTAAGAAGTATAAAACATCAGCTATAAACTAACTAGGAACAAGGAGGAACCTGTACACATCATGATTGTATACAATGAACATTATCTTACGGTCCCAGTGACATTGGTTCAAACTCTCAACATTATAATATTCTCAAATTGTTTCTGGAAATGCCTTCAGTTTAACCCCCAGGAGTCTGTGTCTTCGTGGCAGTTCTAGCTGTCCGGGTTCCCTCTGTGGCTGTGGAACCCTGCGAATGTTGTGGTTTCCTAAGGTGTCTGTAAGGAGAATTGGTCAGCTGACTCCTTCCCTGTGGGAGAGAATGCTTTTGATGTTGTAAACTCCATTTACTTCAGCAGTCACAGACACTCTTCAGTTGCTGAGGAAATAAGGAATGATACCTCTAGTCCCCCAGTACATGCCACATCTATATTTTTCTGAAGCTAAGAATGACTCTTAAAAGATTCCTCTGTGTTCTCCAGGCTTGATCTTCTACTGTAAGTCCTGGTAAAATTGCTTAGCTCAACTCATAAGTGTTTAAGTAATTGGTGCTTTCCCCTGCCACACACACATAATAGATAGCATGTACTTAGTGTGTGGAATGAAAAGTGTCTTTTAGAGATTTTCTTTAGAATTAAGGATTTATTAAGTTATGTAGGAATAACAAAGAAATCTTAAATTTTAGTGGCTAAAAAGCAAAAATTAATTTCTTGGTCATATGCTCTGTTTATCCTGGACATCAGTCATGATCCTAGGGGATGTGAATCAGTATGGAGAAGCACTGATTTGTCTCTCTAATAACACTGAGGGTTTGTTTCTATAATAGCTAGAAGTAGATAAATTGCAGTACACATTGTTGGTTGGAGACAGAAGGAGAGAGTCTGGGGAAACCACACTGACTCAGTGCTTACTACTGCCACAAGAAAATGCTACTTAAAGTCACAATGCCTTGACCAAAGCAAGTCATAAGTGAAAAGACTCTAGCCTGCCTAAGCATGGCAGACAGAGCTTTGGCAAGCCTTGACCTTCTCCCCATTCCCTCTGCTTTGCTGAAAACTTTTAGATTGCATTCCTAAAGCTAGCTACCAAGGCCTAGTCTTTTATTTTGCCACTTGAGGGTGCCTACCAAGGTCCAGCTATCAACCAACCTATTGAAGTCTCGCAATCAAAAGCCCCCTTTGGTTACCTTAATTAGCATAATCAATCAGAATTAAACACCTTACTCTAACACAAGGTTTCTTCCTTTGCCTTTAGAAACAACCATTTTTCCTATGGGTCATGATTATCTCCTCTTTATCCAGAGTCAGTCTTTTGTCCCCATCACAGGGCAAATATCTTTTCTCCTCCATCTTTGTCTTTGTCTCTTATTCCCTGCCCTTTGACCCTCTGAGGCAAATAAATATCCTTTGCTTTCACTATAGTCAGATCTAACTCAAAGAGAGCGGTGATATACCATCCTACCATATATCTGAAAGGTAAAGTGCCAGAAATATTTAATATGGACCAATTACTATCATATTTTTAAAGTGTATTATTACTGCTGTTTTTATTATGTGTCTGTATGTTGGAGAAATAGGTTAGTAAGAAGAGGTACTCACACAGGCTGATGTTGGAACACGCCCCACACTCCTCAACCTCCCCCACCCTGAACTGAAGTTACATTTGATTGTGAGCTAGCCAATGTGATGCTGTCAATTGAACCTTGGGTCCTCAGGAAAAGCAATATGTGTTTTTCAACACTGATCTATCTCTCTAGGACCCTATTATTATATTTCAAAACAAACTTCTGCAAAAATAGAGTCTCAACCTCCAGGGATTTCAAGTCTATCCTCCATGTACCCTCTCAATGTTTAAACAAACAAACAAAACCCAAATTTTTCAAAAAAACTCAAAAATTAGTATTACTAGGTAATTCAACTTAACTGGTTTTTTGTTTGTTTGTTTGTTTTTGGTTGTTTTATACTTGTTTTTATGTTTATTTTTTGACAGGATTTCACTTTGCAGCCCTAGCTTGCCTAAAACTCACGATGTAGACAGGCTGGCCTTGATATCACAGTGCTCTGCCTGCCTCTGCCTCCTAAGTTCTGAGATCAAGGGTGTGTACCACTGAACCCATACAACTTGGTATTTTTAGTGTCTAATAAGAGCAGTCATTGTTACAGTGTAAACACAGGAAAACAAGAAAGAGACAGATTGTGAACTGAACTTCTGTGGAAGAGAACTAGATAAGAAGTGACTTAGAAGAGATGAATAGATAGATGGCTCCTTTATAGGACCTGGGTTCAATTTGCAGCGCCTACATGGTGGCTCACAGCCATCTGGAACTCTAGTGCCAGGGAATCTGATGGCCTTTGCTGGCCTCTGAGGAACACACATGGTGTATGACCATATATGTAGGCAAAGTACCCATACATATTAAAAATAAAATGTAAGAAAATGAATGAGAGGAAAAATAAGTTGGAGTCCCACGTGTGGGAATGCATAGACAAGAGCGGGTTTCTCAGAGTGTGTAGAGAATAGAGTGGTTTGCCTCACTAACGGCTCCTAAGTGCAGTAATCGGTGACAGAAACTTGACTGGCAGTGGGAAGCAGGTCATGGTAGGCCGTGATGAAGAATGTGCTCTTTGTACAATACAAGGGTCATTAAAAGTTTTTGAAGACAGGTTGCTGATTGCAATGTAAGAAGATAAATCTGTTTGTGGAGTAGTTGATGGATTTGAAGGGGAAGGACTGATAAAGGAAGCCAATTAGTGTACTATTGCAATCATCGAGGCCCAGACATGAAGGATGAGGAGGAGAGCGGAGGAAGCTGCTGGAAGAACCTTGACTGGGAACCACTTTTGAGGATTGGGTGGGGAAATAGAGAACATGGGAATAGCATGCTAAGGAGGCCTTGGCCTACTTATTCTTTTTAACTCAACACAACAATCAGCCATCTATGTGCGTGCGTGTGTGGGTACGTGTGTGTGTGTGTGTGTGTGTGTGTGTGTGTGTGTGTGTGTGTAAGAGAGAGTGGAAGAAGCTCTGATCTCATTCATTGTTTCATTTTTAAACATCTCAGAGGCTCCTGAAGAACTCTCCTTCCTATCCAATTGTGTAACTAACCAGGCTCCTGGTACTAGTAAGGTGGATCTGGTGTGCAATAGACAGAGCAGGGCGATTGTGGCATGCATCTACTATTTCTAGGGTCAATCATAAATTTATTTATTAACTGCTTTATGGTTGAATTTGTAACACCCCTTTGAGATTTCAATTCTTTAAAAAATCTTCTTCATGGGTTTCTCCATTTAAATTACTATCAAAAGAAAATGTATTTGGCTTTGGTTAACTGGGGAGCATCACTACTTCCCTTGACCATACAGATCACACTTCAGAGTTTTTTTTCCTCTTCAACTTGTCAGCCAAATGAAACAGAGTCTAGGTCTCCAGTTGTTATCAGCTTTCTCTGCAAATGCCTTTTCAGAAACACAATGTTAATATTTGCAAACGTTTCAATCTATGCCACTCGGGAGTCTGCAAATGGCACTCCCTGACTGACAGACTTGGGGTAAGCCATTGCCAGCTGTGATTTCTTCAGGTGATCAAGGGCCAGCCGTGGTCTGTCCTTTCTATATGCCTTCACCTGGGGCTGGCAACTCGCAGAGGACACAGATTCATACTTTATTTCTGCTCCTCCTGACTTTCTTCAAGACCTGTCTGCAATCTGTGCTGGCATTCAACAATAAAACTGATATTTGCATTTTACAACTTGAGGCTTGGGCAGTAGACATACTACACAGCAGAGAGGAGGCATCATCATGCTTTCCTAAACAACTTGCATTTCAGCCTGGTTGAAGTGGTCTTGGCAGGTGTATAAGAAAGTAGGACGTATTCAGAGGAATGGTGTTTCACAGAATCATTGATGTTTCTGGGGATAGTAGCATGGTTTTATAATCCAGCCACTAAAGCAGGAAGGTTTCAATTTCAAGTCTATGCCTGGCTAGAGTGAGTTCAAGACCAGCTTTAGAAACTTTGTCTCAAATTCAAAAAAGGAAAAAGAGGACCAGGACTATATCTAAGAGCATTTGCCTAAGAGACATGAGACCCTGGGTTCAATTAAAAAAGAATTCCACATTGTTTTAGGATTACATGGCTTTAGTACACTTCTGATTCTGGAAGTCAATACTTAAGCTTTAAGGATAAGCTAAACTAAAGGAAGGTATCACGCCAAAATACTTATCATAAGCATCATGCAGGGTAAGTAAATTATTGTCCAGGCTTTCAGATTATATTTAGCCTGTCTCCAGAGACTGCTCTCTGAACTACCCATTCATTGGTTCAATTGCCTATAATCTGTCAAAAGAGTATGCAATTTTAATAAAACAAGGTTGGGTGACCATAATAATAGATGGACCACTGAAGTAGAAAATAGATTACAAGAAGGCATCTATATCTATGGAGATTTAATATATGATGGTAAGGAAAGAAAATAAGTCTAATATAGGATTTGGAAAATCTAATGCATTTATGGTGAAAAAATAAACTGTGATCTCATCTCAAACAATATACAGAGATAATTTTTTAATGATTAAAAAAACCTCAATACAAGCCAGGCTTTGTGCTGTGACCTTTAATACAAGCCATTCAGAAGGTTAAAGCAAGAAGGCCAGAAGTTCAAGGCCTCTCTGTGCTGAGCTTGAGTTTAAGACCAGTATGAACAACTTAGGCTGTCCCTAAAAATAAAAAGTGAAAACAAATCCTCAAAGCCCTGGGTTCAATAAGTGAGAAGGGGTGGGGCAGCTAGGTGGAAAGACAATCAAGACTCCAAAAAACAGAAGAAATAATGTGAACTCACCAAAGTAGGATTAAACTTTAATGGGATTTGTTTTGTTTTTATTTTTTGGTTTTGTTTTGTTTTTACATGATGTTATTCAAGTATTAAGAATAAAGTTTAAGGTTGAGAAGATGGCCCAGCCAGTTAGGCACTGAACAGACGCATGAGGATTTCATTTTGGATCCCAGGAAGCTTCATTAAAGCAGCCAGAGCAGCGCATGTGTGTAATCCCAGAGCTCCTACAGGAGAATTCTCTGAAGCACGCAGGCTAGTGAGCCTGGTATACAGAATGAACAGAGACCCTACAAAACTGATAATCCAGGAGGACCCAAAATTGCCCTCTGACCTACAGAAAAGGTATTGTAAGATACATGTTTACCCACTCACCCATCTCCACTGCCCCCCCACGTGAATGTGCACTCCTACACACATAAAATAAAGTTTATGTTCACTAATATGGAAAACTATCTAAAAAAGGAAAAGATTAATTTCCTGACAATATATATTTCCTTTATGTAATCTATGAATACATACATGTATGCATATCTCTGTATGAACTATATACATATTCATTTGTGCTCATATGAATTAACTGCATACATGTATTTTATACACATGTGTGTACATAGAAAACTTTAAAGATAGATAATTATCATTGTTAACAACAAACTGATAAGTCAAGAGTTTAATGGGTAAACAGAGTAAATTACTTTTTTTCTGTTAGTTTCTGTTGTCTAGACTGTGTTTTATTTTTTAAAATTATGCAAACATTATTGCTGTTTAAAATAAAAGACCTGTACCATTCTTTTAAGTAACAAATGTTTTAATTATCTGATTCTGATAAAGTAAGGCAACTGCAATATTAGTTACTTCCCAAAGTCTCTCCTCTCTGTCAGCTTCAGATACATCTACCTAATATTTCCATATAGAGAGTACGACAGTATTGCTGAAGCCCACAGCTATGCCAGCTCAAGTATGTCTTTCTTTACACATTCCATACTCTAAATTGGCATAATACCTGAGGATGCCCTTAATTTCTAACTGGAACCACAGTGCAATTTATACTTGGCATTTTCTCATTTTTTCACTTACTGTTTGCTTTACTGTTCTGTAGACATCATGAGAACAGGGACTGGGTGTGTTTTATTAAAAAATGAGACCTAATCATTAAACCCAGTTCCAGGCAGGCGTAAATAAATTGATAATAAAATAGTAAATATGAAATGAATGAATGAGTGAATTGCATGAATGATGGAATTGTATGCATAAATGAGGAAATAAGTTACTAAAGACAGAAACCTCTAGTTATAATGTATATATGCTAAATAGAGAACATAAACCCAAATATAATTTACATGTAAAACACAGATACCCAGAGAAGAAATAAGCAATGAATAAACAGCATCTCCTGATTTTCCTAGTCTTTTCCATCAAGATCCACACGAGGAAGTGCTGAGTGAAGGAGGTTAGATTTGTTATTTACAAGACTCTGAATTTTCCAGTTGCATTTCAGGTCAGGACAGGCAAAATAATAGGGTCCCCGGGAGAGTTTTGTAAGTGAATGTTCTAACCGGAACTTACTGGTGAAAGATACTGCCTCAGACCCCGAAGGAGCTTAATGCAGGGCTGGCCTGAGGGGCAGAAAATCAATGGCTTCCACAGCCAATGGAACCCCCTTCTTTAAAGCTAATGTTGGCAAAGGGGGAACCCTCGGGGCACTGAGATTGGCACCGTCTCCACCAATTTCCTCTGACTGCGCTTGGTAACAGATAACAGCAGAGCCTGAGGTGAGGAAGGCTTGCCTGAGCCAGTGAGAAGACACCAGGGAAGCTGGCTTGTAGACATGATTCCCTCCAGCTT
This sequence comes from Sigmodon hispidus, assembly GCA_004025045.1. Classification (NCBI taxonomy): domain Eukaryota; kingdom Metazoa; phylum Chordata; class Mammalia; order Rodentia; family Cricetidae; genus Sigmodon; species Sigmodon hispidus. The sequence continues at coordinate 117,646 of PVIH01001919.1, forward strand.
GGCTTCTTCACTCAGCCATTGGAAACCCACCGGGCATCTACCAGGCAAGAGTTTGACCCTGGAACATTAATTATATTCTTGAATTGAAATTAGAGCTCAATCTTTGCGCCTTCCCTCCGTCAGGCATTGTGCTCTGCCACATAATAGGAAACAATAAGAAAAGACTTACAAAATTAAGGTCCCATGCCTCTAAGATAATGGAAAGAATTCTGGGCAGGCATGGTATTCTGTCTGATTGGCTAATGATGCACAGAAATTTTCAACCTTTACCTTTCCAAATGGCCTGTATTCCTTTCAACAAAATAAAAATGCTTTTCTGTGACAGTATGCCCTAATCAAAATCGATAGCCCCCAAACTATGTCTTGTTTTGTTTTTGAGTGACAAGCAGAGAATCACTGTAGAAAAGAATACTGAACTTCCAAAGACAAACACTCTCATCCAAACTAAACCGTGCCGCAGGGTTCATTTTTCTAAAACAATGATATCGACCTACTCTTTAGCCACTGGTACAATCTGACTATTTGAGTTTTAGTTTTTGTTTATTTTTCCTTAATATCAGCTTTAGATTCCAGACTTTTTTTTTTTTTTTTTTTTTGGTCTGTCTTTAATTATGGCATCAGTATAAAATTACACAGTTAAGAGAGGCTGGTCATCTCATTATGGTTTCTTTTAGAAGTAAAAACATCTCTACAAACACGCTAAAAGTCTAAAAACATCTCATATCTCTGTGAGACCCATTTTGCCCCTAGTTTTGAGAATAATGTACATACAATATTCAATTGGGTTTTAGATTTTTTTTATTTATGGTTTGATATGTTGATTGTAATATATGCTAAGGGCCATCTGGATTAATTTGACTTGATATTTGTAATATTTAAAGATAATATAAGATAGGAGAAAACATTGATACACAAGAAGAAACTTCTCTGTTCTTTCATTTTCTAGTGTCTAATGGAAGATGAGGCCCGACTATAGCCAGCATTTTCTCGTTTTGCTATTTATAGAGTGAAAATGATTGCTACTCATGCAATTTCAGTGCTGTCCTTGCCAATGTCTCTACTGGGCCCTTCTGATTTAATGTAGATGTTTCTGGAGTGAAACTTGTAGAAAGTCAATCAAGTCTCAGTCCCAGACACACAGGCATCTGCCTCCCTAAAGCTGAGATTTGTTGGACTAAAATTCTACCCCTGATCTTTGCTGATGACAAGAAAAGTGTGCTCCACTGGGCTTAAAGGGAAAAATTAGGGTGTGTGTGTGTGTGTGTGTGTGTGTGTGTGTGTTTCCAGTCATTTCTCATTCTCTCTTAATTGCCCAGATCCTCAGTTTTCAAATGCAAACCATGAGTTTCAAGGCCAAGGAAGAAGGAAAAAAATACAAACTACAAATATTGAGGTCTAAGAAGTTCTGGGTTCAAGTACATGTTAGCTAAATAAATATACACAATGTTGTCACTGAGGCTCAATTTTTAAAATTTGAAACCTAACTTAAATGTTTAAAGTAATGCACATAAAGTCTTTGGCATATCAGTCAATGACTGTTACTTTAAATATATTGGTTTTATTGCATTAAAAATAATCCCCAAAATAGAACTGAAGGTTTCTGATAATGAATAATTTTCTCCTTGTCTTGTGATTGCATTTGGCCAGATGGTCTTGATAGTCAATATTTGACATTAAATAAAAGTATCCATAAATGTTTCTAAAAATAAAATTGCAGTCAACAATCCAACTGTGGTTGACTAGTTAAAATTCTTTTCTCAAATACATAATCCTATGATGGTTCCATGTTGTAGAATTAGGAAAAAAATGTCATTTTTTTCATAAAATGAAACCAGCAAGATTGACTGTATCATCAGTGACACCTAGCCTTGCCTGCAAGTTCCCCTATCAATCTCAGTTGGCCATCCATACAAACACCTTCCAACTTATTCACACCTGCTTTATGTGCATCTGTCTATAGTCTAAAGTTTTTGGCCTTCTGGCCCAGCTTAGCCCCATGTTCTGGACCCTCCCACAGCTTTTTTTTGTCCCAAATAATCACACAGAGGCTTATATTAATTACAAGCTGATTGGTCTATGGCTCAGGCTAATTACTTGCTAACTCTTATACTTTTAAGTTAACCCATCTTTTTATTTATGTCTAGCTGTGTGACTTGGTACTTTTTTTGCTCAGTGAAGCATTCTCATCCCACTTCCTATGTGTCTTGCTATCATCTACTGCTTTGATCTTCAGCTTTCCAGAATTCTCCTAGTCCGGTTGTTCTGCCTCTACTTTCGGTTTAACTACTTGACCAATTAGTATTTTATTAAACCAATAGAAAGAGTGACAAATATTTACAGTGTACAAGAGCAGAGTCTCACAGCATCTGTCAGAAATATAGTTATACTTCACGAGAGAAAGGAACCTTAAATTTTTTGATTATAAATACTTAAAAAATATCTTTGAAGAGAAATCATCTATAAGCATAGCTATATAACTGCTGTTTCAAACAGTATATTTATCTATTAGTATGTGATATGTACATATTCATTGAGTGAGCCATTATCATTATTAGAAACACAAACTTTTAAAAGCACTCAGTTGCACTCTACATATTTGTAATAGCAATTAACCATGATTAATGGTAACCATAGGTTTCAGTTACTATACAATTTTATACACAGTTACTGTGTTGGCTAGTATTTATTGTTAACTTGACAAAACCTAGAATAACCTAAGAGATCAGACTCTAGATATGTCTATGAGGGGTTATCTTAATTATATTAGTTAAGGTTGAAAATCTACTCATTTTGGGTGGTATTGTTGCCTGGCTGCAATCCTGGGCTATGTAAATAAAGAAAGGTAGCTGAGCATACATTCATCACTGTTACCTAATTGGCTTGCGGATGCAAAGTGACCAGCCACTTAAAGCTCCTGTAGGTGGAAGGGTTTGGAGAGAGGAAAGGGAAAAATGATATGATTATATTTTAATTAATTTTTTCTTTTATTTACCTTTCATTTTTTTAAAAGCTGTTTTTTTTTTTAATTTTATGTTTCAACCACAGTTCCTCCTCCTTCCTGTCCTTCCGCTCACTGTTCAGCTTCCCTCCATCCCCATCTCCCCATTCACTCCAGAAGAGAGTAAAGTTTCTCATGGGGAGTCAACATGGTCTGGCTGGCATATCAAATTGCTGAGCAAGGTATTCCTCTATAAGGAATGGACTCCAAAAGGCAGTTCATGCACTAGGGATAAATTCTGGTCCCACTGCCAGAGGCCCCACAAACTTCCCAAGCCACACAACTGTCATCCATGTTCAGAGAGGTTAATTCTGTCCCATGCAGGTTTTCCAGCTGTCAATACAGAGTCAGTGAGCTCCCAGTAGCTCAGGTCATTTGTCTATTTGGGTTTCCCCATCATGATCTTGACCCCTTTGCTCATATAATCTCTCCTCTTTCTCCTCGACTAGACTGGGAGCTTAGCCCAGTGCTTAGCTGTGGATCTCTGTATCTGCTTCCATCAGTTGCTGGATGAAGGTTCTATGATGACAATTAGAGTGGTAACTTTAATTAAAAAGTTTTTAAATGGCTTAGAAAAATACAGAATATATTTCTAAATATAACATAAATGTCTAGCAAAAACCTTTATTTCCTTTTTTGTCTATATAAACTCTGCTCATTTTTAATATGGTATTTTTATTTATGCTTTTATAAGAATAGCTTGACAATTATATTTTGTATTGCAAGGACACTGAAAAGTCTGTCTATTTAGTCAGCTTAAATGCTAACAACTGCCACTTTATAACAGGACCTCTGAATCCAGCTTCTCATTTTATTTTAGATTTTAAAGTGCATATGTAAGTCATATTTTTGAAGGAAATAAATAAGTGTATATATTTTGTTTACTAACATTTGTGAGTCACCATGTGGCTGCTGAGAATTGAACTCAAGATATCTGGAAGAACAGTCAGTGCTCATAACCTATAAGCCATCTCTCTAGCCCCCTGTTTACTAACATTTGTATGTTAATTTTTGTTCCATTGTACATAAAAGGCAAATGAATTGAGAATGCAAAGCTTATACTAAGGATTAAAACTTGAACCTCACCAATGCTTCAAGGGCTCTACCATTGGGCCACATCCCAACAGTAATATTTTTTGTTATTTTATTTTATTTTTATTTGTGTGTGTGTGTGAGGGGGGAAGAAAGAGGAAGATGGAGAGAAAGAGAACTTTGTGTGCACAGGTGCCCCATGGAGGCCAGAAGAGGCCCCTGGATCTCAGATCCTCTGCAGCTAGTGTTAAAGGAAGTTGTGAACTACTCAATGTAGGTGATAGGAACTGTGCTTAGGTCCTCTGAAAACTCAGTAGAGATCTTAATTCTTGAGCCATGTCTCTAGCTCCATGGTATATAGTTCTTTTTAAATATATACAATGAATTTTAATTGTGTTTTTTGTTTTATTCTGTTTTGGCTTGGTTTGATTTGTTTTTTTCTCCAATGGAATACCACTGGGTATATCAACCACATTCCCGGACAGGCCTCATGCCCAAAATTAGTAGTTGTCTTAGTTAGGGATTCTATTGTTGTAAAGAGACACCAAAACTATTGGCAACACTTATAAAGGAAAGCATTTAATTGTGGAATCTTGCTTACAGTTCAGAGGTTTAGTCTATTATCATCAGACATGAAGGAAGACCGCATGCAGGCAGACACAGTTCTGGAGAAGGAACCGAGAGTTCTTACATATTGATCCTGAAGGCAGAAAGAAGTGGCATGAGACACTGGGTAGTATCTTGAGCATATATATGAGACCTTAAAGCTTTCCTCCACAGTGACACACTTCTTTAAACAAGACTATACCTACTCCAACAAAGCCATTCTTCCTAGTAGTGCCATTCTTTCTGGAAGCTATTTTTTTTTTTTTTTTTTTTTTTTTTTTTTAGCCTCCACATTGCATTCCCTAGTCTCCAAAGACTTGTGGCCATATCATAATGTAAAAATTCATTCAGTCCAATTTAAAAAATCTCCATAGTCTGTAACAGTCTCAAACTTATTTATAATTCTAAAGTTCAATGTTTCTTCTGAGATTCATGTGTTCTCTTAACTGTAATCTCCTGTAAAATTACATTTAAAAAGCAGATCATATATTTCCAACATACAATGGCACAAGAAATATATTATAATTCCAAAATGTAGGAAAGAGAGCATAGTGAAGAAATCCTGGGCTGAAAAACAGCTGGACAAACTCCAAACTCTGCATCGCCATGTCTGATGGCAAAATGTTTTTCAGATCTCCAATTTCTTTCAGCTTTGTTGACTGCAACACACTTTTTTCTCATGGGCTGATTCCAGTTCCTGTTGGGAGCTCTCCTTAGCAGGTATCCCCTGACTCCAGCATTACTCAACATTTGTGAGTCTTCAAGGCAGTCTAGGCTTCAACTTCACAGCTTCACCCAATGGCCTCTCTAGGTCTCTATTCAGAGACACCTCTGAAATGTGCCTGGCCTCAGCAATATTTTTAGTTATGGAGGCAAATTTCATAGTCACTTTCTGCTATCCTTAATTCCACGTGAGCTGCCAAATTCTGTGGCTTGCTGGGGCTGGAACATGGCCTTCCCTTTCAATTACATTTTGATGATTTTTCTGTTTTTGATAGTTCCTTAAACTGCCTAAACTTGGTGTTCTGGAATTTTCTCTGTAGACCAGGCTGGCCTCAAACTCAGACACGTACCAGCCTTTGCCTTCTCAGTGCTGGGATTAAAGGTATGCATCACCAGCTCTAAGTTTTTCTTTAATTCCTTTTCATAAGTTGGAAAGTTAGCTGGGTGGGTCTTACCCTTAGATTACCACTCCCTTTATTCCATTTTTAATCTGTTTATCTCCTTAAACAGAATTTAACTCCATTCAACTTTCTGGTGCTCCTTTTATCCTCAAATATTTTCCCTTGTTTGACTCCTTCTTATTATAAACCCTCCTTAGAGTTAACACTAGTACCTACACAGCTGACTCTATACTAGGCTATTTTGAGATTTCCTCTGCCAAGGGAATTAATCCAAACCTCTTCACATTTGCGTTAGGCAAACTTTTCATGCAAGGGCAAAAAGCAGCCTCACACTTCACCAGAACAATTTCTAAACATCCTAAAATTCTTCTCTGAAAACTCTTGAGCCAGGCCCCCCACAGTTCAAGTCACTCAGCTCTATTGCCTTCCATGCTCCTACTAAGATGATCCATTAAGCAGCACTTAAAGCATTCAACTTTTTTCCTAATCTTCAGTCCCAAGGTCCATTCCTTCAAGTCAAAGCATGGTCAGTCCTATCACAACAATATCCCAGTCCCTGGTACCAGCTTTTATTTTATTTATTCTATTGCTGTACCAGCTTTTATTTTATTTATTCTATTGCTGTGAAGAGACACCATGACTATAGCAGCTCTTATAAAGGAAAGCATTAAGTTGTAGTGTCTTGTTCACATGTCAGAAACTTAGTTCATTATCATGGCAGGAAGCAAGGCAGCATGCCCACAGACACGATGATGGAAAAGAAGCGGAGAGTTCTTACATTTTGATTGCATAGGTAAGGGGAAGTGCTCTGAGACACTGGGTGGTATTTTTAGCACAAAGGCGATCTCAAAGCCTACCTCTACACTGACATATTTTCTCCAACAAGGCCATGCCTACTCCAACATAGCCACAACTTCTATAGCACCATTCCCTTTAGGGACCATTTTCTTTCAAAACGCCATAGGAATCCAGCAAAAAGTAAATTTTATGAATTTTCATTTGTTTGGTTTTGTGGGTTTTTTAGTTTAGTTTAATTTTGTTTAGACATTGTTTTATCATATTAGGTTTTAGATTTTTTTGTTTCTGTTCTTATTTTTATTTTATTTATTTTATTTGAGATATAGTCTTCTATATATCTCTGGATGGCCTGGAACTCACTTTGCTATAAATGATAAAAGGGTATAAGTGCACTTAAGTAAACTATCATCTTTGAATCTCTCTTCATATATATATGTACATATATATATATATATATATATATTTAGAAATAGTCTCACTCTGTAGCCATGGCTGAGTCTCAGATTTAGAGAAATCCAGAGGCTTGGGCCTCCTGAGTACTAGGATCAAAGGTGGTACAACCATGCCTAGCTCATACGGTTTTATTGTAATACAAATATCCCACAGTGTATGTCTCATATCTAATATTGCTGGTTCTAGATCCTTCACTGGCCCTTTTTGGTGTCTCTCAACAGTCTCCATCTTGCTGTGTACCTACTTCCATTCAAGTCTGTAAATCAATTTCCTGCCAGAGCATATTCTCATTTCCTGATAATAATTTTGTCCTATTTTTCTCATATCTCATACTTTGTCATCCCAGGAAAGTTTGTCAGCTTTTTCTTATTGCTTTTCTTTTGCTTTATCTTTTTTTTTTTACATTGAACAATCCTGCCACCCCACCCCCACCCCCCATAGTCCAAGCAGGCCTGGAACTCCCTGTGTAATCTGGACTGGCTGTGTTCATCTCCTAAACAGAATCAGCAGATTCGGTTTTCTCTCTCTGTCCACAGGGTCTTGTTTTCTCCCTGTTTCTTCTGGACCCAGGTGAAGGCTGAGAACTTCCATGGTATCTTGCCCACTCTCCCCACCTTTCTTTCTCACTTCCTCCACACACTGTTTTGGTTGCCAAGATAAGGAAACATCTTGACCAAGGGAGAACGTGATCCATCATGGAAGCATCCATTGATGAGCAGCAATGGCTGCCTAGCTTTTCACTAATCTAAACCCTGCTTATTGCAGTAACAGCATGATATTAGGTGTGAAATATTTGTCTACTGTCTTCAGTGGATTTGCCTTTCAAGATGCAAACTGTCATCTATCAAAAGAAATATTGTGCCATAATCGGTAAGAGTTCAGGTGTTATTCCACTGGTGATGACATTTTATTCCAAGAAACCCAAAGAAAATTGAAAAGTATCTTAATTTACAAAAAAATGCATTTAACATATCTAACAGGCCCAACCAATAAAATTTGAGTAACCTCATCCATTTATATTAACCTAACCTTAGATAAACCCCACCCTTTTTTTTCTCCTTGGTTTTTTGAAACAAGGTTTCTTTGTGTAACAGCCCTGCCTGGATGTCTTGAACCACTCACTTTTTAGACCAAGCTGGTCTCAAACTCACAAAGATAGCTTGTCTCTGCCTACCAAGTGCTGAGATTAAAGGTGTGTGCTACTACTGCCCTGCCCCAGCCCATCTTATGTGTTAAAAATTGGTGCAACTCACTGATGGCTGAGTATTGAAAGTGAGAACAAATGACCAGAAGACATGCTTTCAGACCATTGAAAAGCTTAAAAATCAGAAACTATGTTAACTTAAGCCAGGCACCACCTGCATAGGTGTCTTGGTTAAAATGGCAATGTCTCCACTGATAACTGTGTGTAAACCAAATTAACTTCTCTGTGCTTTTCTGTTTTCCTCAGTGAGACAATAGAAAAAATAATAGAATGTATTTTTTTATTTTGTTTTTTTGTTGTACAGGTCAAATGGTGAATGCAAATCAGCATGTGAAAGCTGGGTTGATAAAGATTAAATATTACCGAACTCTCATTGTTGCTAAGACTATGAACCACAGGCAGCCTGAATTCTGTATAGTTAAACTCACTTAGCCAAGCCCTTAGTGGTGTTTCATAAACTACAGTTTTTACTAGTGTGTGTGTGTGTGTGTGTGTGTGTGTGTGTTCAGTGTCTTCTTTGTCATCCACAGGGAAAGATGTTGAGATGTTTGGGAGAGATCTTCAGATCTTGTAAGAAGTTGGCCCTACCAATAACCCATGTATGTGAGAGGCACTTTCCAGACATTCTGCGGAATTTTTTTTTTTCTTTCACCAAAGGCATTTTGAGCAATTTACTGACTTTGAAGTAAAAACTATAGAACATGAAACCTAACATCATAGTTTATAACTTGGGAGACATTTATTCTGGTAAAAAGTAGAGTGCTTTGAAAAAACAAAACTGATTTAAACACCATTTGTGTTCCACATCAAGAACTGGTCCAGTTCTCCCCAGCGACCAACTGATAGCCTACAATTTAACTCAGTTCTGACACTAACTGCCCACAGTAAGCATAAGCCCCACAAATGAAGGACTCTGCACCACAAAAATGCTTCTACTTCATACACCAATTGCAGATCTCAAGTAGTGACCATTCTTACCAACTGGATATATGTGAGTGTGAGTGTGTGTGTGTGTGTGTGTGTGTGTGTGTGTGTGTGTGTGTGTGTGTATGAATCAATATCTACTGTCTGGAATTGACTAATTTGCCCAAATGGCTCACAATAGAAAAATTGTGCTATTTGCTATTATTAACTTATTATAAAAGCTACAACACAGTCATAACCAGATCGACAAAAAGCATTTAGACAGAGTGTAGGGTGACAGTCTACTAAGCTGCTCTGTGCTCTCTGGCACTCCACCTTCTTAGCCTTTTCACTGATGTGAGCTGCTCCACATCACTCCTCACTGATGTGAGGAAGTTTTTATAGGGTTTCCTTACACAGGAGGTAGTGACAATTGGTGAATGGTGATTAGGTAACTCTTTAGAACCCACCTCCTCCCATATGGTTAAGAAAATGATCTGGAAGCCATTCCTTCACCAACCAGCTACACACCTTCTAAAGTTAGTTTGTTAGTATGAACTCATATATAATTGAAAACATTTTTCTATGAATAAATTACAGATGCTTTTTTTCACCTCACTGCTTCAAAGACTCCTTACTAAATGAAAACTGCTTTTAAAATACTACGCATTTATTTTGTGGTGTGCATATGGAGGTTGGAGAACAGTTTGCTGGTTCCCTCCTTCTACTCTGTAGGTTCAAATCCAAGTAACTCACCAGGCTTGGCATCAAGTGCTTTTACTAAATGATCCCATCCACCCCCTCTCAGAAGCTTCCAAGGATTTTAGCTGTTCTGTGTCTGAAACTGGGGACAGGCACTAAAAACACATTTCCCATTCTGTCCCCGGACATATAACACTCTACTCCTGAAGAAGAGCAATATCACCACATGCTTTGGCAAGTCTGGGCATCCTGGGTCCAAGCTTCAGATCCTGTCAGTCTGCATCCTTGAGTTTGCAGGGGCTCAGGCAAGCATCTGGCTGTTTAGGAGAAAGGCACAGACAATACTTGCCTTAGGCAAAACGAGAACAAGTAAAACACTTTTTTCCCTTTTATCTCTTGAGTTTATACAAACTTTTGTAAAGCAGCTGAAAGAAAAGGAATTCAGATGAAAAATGGACTTTAAAGACAGCTATGACATTATGTGTATTTTTAAGCCATGACTTTTTTTGTGAGTGTTGAGCTTATAACACTGCCTTTGATCATTTGACGTTCCAATAAGAAAGTTTTAATAACAGAAGAAAAAAAGCAGGGGCCCAGGAGATAATGTAGTGGTGAAGAGCTGTTGTTGCAGTTCAATTTCCAAGCACTGACATAGCAGCTGGCAATTGTAACTCCAGTTCCCAGGAACCTGAAGCTGCCTTCTCACTCTGCAGGATCTACATAAAATAATGGAATTTGGAGAGATATTAAAATATAAATTAGCTTCATAAGTAAATTGTGTACCAAAGTGTCAATATTTATATTTGATTTTCAAACTTCAATTTCCTAATTTCATGCCCTCTATGTACAGATTTACAATGTGAAGGTTGACCTAAATACCCAGAATTGCCAACAAAAAAGAATGTTCTAGTTCCCAACAATTAATCCTTAAGGCTAAATAATTTTATTATGGTTGTATCTGAAACCATATCAACAATTTAAACAGGCCATATAATTAAGTGAATATCAATTATTAAGATTCAAAATTAATATGGAAACAAATCATTTGTACAGTGTTTTGATTTTTCAATGTGAAAAATTATCTGGACTCTGTGCAGAGGACTTAGCTTGTTACCACAACAAATGAACACTAGGAACATTTCAGGAATTAGCAATGTTGTGCTATTTCTTATAATCCTACCCAACACCCATTGTGTTATATAATTTAATGTGAAATGCCAACTTGAGAAAAAATTAAGTCAAGGAACGAATAAGTATTTTCTTGATTGCATCTCTTGTAGTTGGGAGCTCAATGACATCTCCAAAAACATTTTTGCTTTTGATGTTGTTTCTTAAGGTCCTGCAAAAAAAACCAGGTAAAACAGCAGACATTGAGTGTGGGCATCTCCCTGTGAATTTTCCCTTGAATGAAAAATACAAATATTCCTAAAGTGAAGAACAGAGAAGACCACACATGTCAATGAAAGCAACATGAGAGACGAAAATAAAACTAATTGTGTATGCAGAATTCTTCCTGGCAATGTGTTCTTTGTAAAGGGAAAGCCGGGAACTTTCATGTGTGAGAAGCTGCAAGGCTAATCTTGTCTTCAACCAATAGGCATGCATCGGCTATGCTGTGTTTCTACTCCAGATCAGTGGGGAGCAAGGTTTGGGCTCCGAGTTAAACCCATACAGGAAACAATTGTGTCTGAAGATGAAAGCTTGTCAGAGGTCCTGGGAAGGAGCCAAACCCCACTAATGTCTCTGACAGGAAGCAGTGGATGATTTTGAAAAATGTAATGAATAGAGATATAATCTTCAGGTTAGTTAACTGATCTTTTGAAAGGAAAATTTAAAATAATATATGTATATAAAACCTTGAACATTTTAACATCTAAGAGTAAAGAATTGAATACAGTGGCATTTATTACACACCTAACTGAAAAGCAAATATGAGTGTCTCAATAATACAATAAAGCGATATCTTTGAATCAGATGTGGCAAATTTTAAGGGCAAGCCTAGAAATGTCTAGAGAATAGAATGTGAGAGGAAGTGCCCTATGTATTATTTGGTGCTACTTTGACAGAGTCTGTTAGGTGTTTCACATCATTTTTAGAAGCCACCATCCTACATCTTGTCATATTAAAAAATATTTCTTTGTAAATTTTATTAACCAGAAAGTTCAAATTTGTATGTCACAACTTGAAAATGATTGTTTTTAAATTTTAGTCTCAATAAGTTAAAGCACAAAATAAGTAGTGTTAACGATCTCATTTATTTTCTTTTTTGTCATGTAAGACAAACTGTGGCAATGAGCCCCTCCCTTCTCCTGCCTTCTGAAGGCAATCAGATCTTTGTTATTTTTTGTGAATATATATTATATATAAATATATTTATATGAATTTACATTTAATATACTATATTAGTAAAATATATTTTGTATTATATATAAATATATATTTACCATTTCAGTGGTTTTTAAAGGCACAATTCAGTGGTTCACAAACATTGCTCAACCATGAGGATTGCCTGCTTCTGGAACTTTCACATCATGCCAAACAGAAACTAGACACCGAGACATTTAAATCTCAACTACTATTCTATTGTCTGTCTGTGAATTTTACCATTCTAGGAACCTAATGTAAGTAGAATCACAGAATCTTGTGTTTCTATATCTATGTCAATCAGCATAGCTGTTTCAAGAGTCACCATTTTGTAGTATGTTCAGACTATACTGATACATGTCAACAATTTAAATGAACCAGATAATTGAATACCAATTACAAAGATTTAAAATTAATATGGAAATAAATTATTTATATAGTAGTATAATTTTCAGGGATAAATAATGACTTAGTTCACCCACTACAATAAATGAACACACACGCACACACACAAATACACACATTCCCAGTGATAGGAATTAAACCCTGTACATTCTCATCATGTGATCTACTACTGAGCTACATCTTCAGCCTTTTCACTTTTTAAATAGCAGTTATTTCTTTTTTTTTAATATTTATTTATTATGTATACAGTATACAGAAGAGGTACCAGGATCTCATAGATGGTTGTGAGCCATCATGTGGTTGCTGGGAACTGAACTCAGGACCTCTGGAAGAACAGCCAGTGCTCTTAACCTCTGAGCCATCTCTCCAGCTCCCAATACCAGTTCTTTCTATGTAGCCTGGTCAGGCCTATGTCTTAAGGTCCTCATACCTCTATCTCCCAGACTCCTGGAATTATAGTTATGCGCCACAAAATTCCATTCCAATTCCACTCAAAATTTCATTCATTTTTAAAGGTTGAATAACCCCTCTGTTTACAGATGTACTGTGTTATGCTTTTTCATCACTTTGTGATGGGCTTTTGGATTCTTCTACTTTTTGACGAATTTTTAAGCATCTTTTTATTTTTCTTCCTTGATAGTCACATAGAAACCCCTTAAATGACTATAAAAAACCAGTCTATTGGTATTTTAATTTTTATCTCTTTAAAGGCTAGTGATGTTCAACATAGAGATATATGTTACTGGATATTTGCATAACTCCCTGGGAGAAAAGTCTATTCAAACCTTTTACTTGATTTTTTAATTAAATGTTTTCTGTGGCTTTCTAACTGTTGGTTTTTAGTATTCAAAAATGTTAATCCCCTATCAGATAGACACAGGCATTATCAATTCTTCCTTAAGGTTTGATTTGAAATGCACCATGTTTTGAGGATGCTGCCTTTGCAGATAGTACCTTTTAGAAGCTTTGGGAAATGTATAGTGGCAGGGTCTTGCTGGCTCAAGTAGATCATAAGTGGTGGGATTCTGAAGGGCACACCCAGCCCTTGGTTCCTCCTTTGCTCTGGGCTTCCTGCCCCCTCTGCCTTGAACAATGTCTACTCCAGACCTGCACCATGATGAGCTCAGCTGCTCCTCTGTGCCTTCTGCACTATACCTGACTGGAACCACAAGTCAGAATGAATCACTCATTCTTTAGATTGTTTCTGTCAGGTATTCTGTCTCAAAAGCATCAAATGGGCTCTTCCTCACATTCAATAATTTAATTTGTCTTCTCAGTTTTTAAAGAAAATCCTTTCAGGCATTCATGAAATTTGTTTTTCCAGAGACCAGGACTCTCGTCATCCCTGGCTGTCCTGGAACTCATTTTGTAGAGCAGGCTGGCCTTGAACTCAGAGATCTGCCTCTCTCTGCCTCCCTATTGCTGAGATTAAAGGCATGCACCTGCCCTGTCCGGCTCAATGTATGAAAATTTTAAATTTTGCTTGAAGCTTTTCTTACAGTTTTGCCTTTATTGGCACATCTAAGAATTTTTGCCAAAGGCCATGCCGTAAGAATGTTTCCCAGTGCTTCATGAGACTTTTCTATTTTACTCCATTTACTCTTTGCTTCTTTCAGCTGGTTTTTGTACATGACACACAGTGGAGGTATTCCTTCTTTGTCTTGGATGTGAACATCCACTTTTCCCAGACCCATGTGCATTTATGGTCAAAGACCAAAAATTAATGTTAACATAGTCACACTATCTAGTGCAACTTTTAGTTGCAATAGACTCCCTGTGAAGATGCACTTGACCCACTGAGTGGTCTGGACACTTGTCAAGCTCAACTGCTTACTCCTGGAATTCTGCATTTGGCCTGTGTGGCTCTATGTCAATGTACCATATTGCTTTCCTTTCTCTCATTCTTATAGTTTATAGCCAATTTTAAAATCAGAAAACTAAGTCTTCCAACATAGTTCTTGCCCCTAAGACTGTTTTGAATATTTTTGGTCCTTTCCTATAACATAAGAATTTTAGAATAAATTTTTAAATTTCTGCAGAAGACACCTTGGAGGCTTTTATGGGAAATGCTGAGTTGAGCTTTACTGAATCTGAAGGTTACTTTTGATAATACTTCCATTTAAGCAATATTGCTTTCAATATTTGTCCATGGATGCATTTTTTTTACTTATCAAATTTATCTCATTTTCATATTTTTAGTATACTAGTCTTTTTACCTCTTCCTTTAAACTGATTTCTAAATATTTTATTCTTCCTAGTGCTATTGCAAATATGATTGTTTAATTTTCAGATTCCTCACTGTTAGTAAATAAAAATTTAACTGCTTTCTGTGTATTGATTTTTTTGTATCCTGAATTTCTTCCATTTCTTTCTATTTATTAGCTATAACAGGAAGCTTTAACAGGAGTGTGTGTGTGTGTGTGTGTGTGTGTGTGTGTGTGTGCGCGCACATGCATGTATGCCATTTCCTCACTTACATGGTGAGCAAATCACTTTATACACTCGTGTATTAAATAATTTATGGAGCAGAATCACTACCACAACTGTGATCATAGCAAAAAAAAATGTTAAGCATTAAATATGCTTCAAGGTACACATTAAATCCTTCTTGAATTTTGACTCTCTGAGCCTAGTGACAAGAATTCCAACAGTTTCTCTCACCAGAAGAATCAAGATGGCCTATTATCTTTATTAGCTCCACAAGAAATGATGTGAAATAAAAAGAATCTGGACATTTTTGGTTTTTATCTACTGAACTCTGAGATACTTAACTGAAGAGAATATAGTATTCTGTGAGTACAACCAAGTAATTTTTCTAAACCAATATATGAAGCTAATAAAAGGTCAGACCTGGCTCTAAAGCTGTGACATTCTGTGTCTCTTTATTGTCTTCTATCCTTTCATTCACATATTCACCAAAATTTATTGAATGTAGGTTCCAGGCATCAGGGTAGGTTCCAGAAAGACTTATTTGTCCAATAACTACAGATGTCAACATAAGATCAAGGATGTGATATGCTAAGGAGGGCACAGTATACCATAGAAGTAACTGATTTGGCAAAGAGCTATTGTCAAATGCTTAGAAAGAGCTTTGTTTTCATGATTCCAAGTATAGTAGGAGCAAAATGTAGTCAAGATGCTTGTAGCAAACTTGTATTGTAGCCATTATCATATCAAGCTCTGAGAAGAAAAAATTGAATCTCAGACATACCTAGTAACAATACAAGCAAATGAACCATGATTTGACCTTGTGACTTTGTAAGTGGTACAATCCAGTGTACATCTACCACACTGGGATTCTGTAAACCCTTCTCTTACATCGGTGAGTTCTGTAGATACACCTGTCTTCCCAATTAGACTGAGTTATACTACAGAATGCAAACTGAATTGTAGATCATATAACACAGAGACCTAGATATCACTTTGCAAATTGACTGATGACTGTATATTGGTTAGATGATGATAATATATTTGGCGTTGTTCATTTTTCAAAAGTGTATTTTTAGAGAGAAGTGATTTGGAAGAATTTTTGTTGAAACTGTGAATTGATGCTATGGTTTTTTTTTCACCCCTCAATAAAAGAGGTACTTTTTTCAAATTTGCGATGGAAGCCAGGCTGGATAGACATTTTTCTTATTTTTTTAAAAATGATCTTTGTGGCCCATAGGTATTTGATGATTCCATCTTTGCTTTGCTGGGAAAAATTAAAGCCAAAATTATAGCCTGTTTTAAAAACAATCACTGCTCTGAGGGATGAACTTTTGGATACATGTGTTTTCTTCATGTATTTATTTCATTATTTTGTTTGGCTTATGTCTCATAAATTATCTTTAGTTCTTATGACATCTGGCAAATATAAGTGAATGAATAATGTCTTAGAAGGCCTCATAAGAGAATTTAGAATTGTTTTTAGAAGCAAAATATCACAAGTTGGATTCAGTTTAGTTTACAACTGAAATTCCATAGTCTGATTCCTTTGTGCTTCTAACTTCAATTTTAACCTTAATGCCTAGAAAAACTTAGGGAAGTCATTTAAAAGAAAGTAAGACATCAGAGAAGAGAAATGGTGTATGAGCCAGAGATACAGATGCAGCTAAGCCATTGTGTCTGGGTGATGCTGATGGCTATGATGCTGATGGTGAGGAAAGAGGCTTATAACATCATTGTGAGGATATAGCCTCCAAGACCTCTGTCCCAAGAGCAAATGGTTCTGTCATCCAAGTCCTGATTCACTGCCAAGTACCAAAATTGACTGGGTGAATAAAGGAAATAAAAAATGAACTATATGTGTGCTGTGACCAGTGAGTGAGAAAAGTGAAATGGAAAAGAGAGGCAAAGGTGACATATTGGACAAGGATGGGCAACAGAGAGGACAGCATGATACATGTCACACTGTGTCATAGTGGACTTTGCTTTCATCTTGTTTTCCTAAGAGAAGTATATAGTCTCTAACGGAAGTCCCCAGGAGATGGCCACAAAGCAGCTGTGTGGCTAGAAATTTTATATCCTAAAGTTCATCTCTGTCCCTGTCCTTACATACACAGTTGTGTTAAGAGTCCTACACTGATTCTCTTTAAGGTTCCCAGGTGCTATTAAATCTTAAATCAAGAATCAATTTTCAGAAATCACAGTCTCTTACATTCAATGCATGACTTGGTCTAAACCAACTACAAACATCACTTAGATAATTTGGAGCAAGCTTAAGTCGTTAAGGCAGATGCTAAATTTTAGTGAGCTCAGTATACCAAGGTAGTTTAAAATGAGTGCTCTCTTTACAAAGGAATTCTTTCAGAGCCACCTAAGGCAGCAGAAAGCCCCAATTTGAAAGAACACTTGAATCTTGTATAATTATTTCCTTTGGACTAATTTCACTGTCTAATTTTATACATAAATATAGGCATGTGAAGCAAAGAAAAAGTCAGGGGACTGAAGAGATAGCTCCAAGGTTCAAAGCATTTATTGTTTTTGCAGAGGAGTAGAGTTCAGTTCCCAGCACCCACATCAAGCGGTTCATAACTGCCTGGAACTCCAGCTCAGAGCTGGACAATAACACACACACACACACACACACACACACACACACACAACACACCTAAACACACCTAAAAATGAAATAAACATTTTAAAGATCAGGATTTTCTTTAGTGGCTTTTATCTTAATATGTGTGTAAGAATCAACTTTATCTCATGAAAGATTCAGCTTGATTCCTCACCAAGATTAGAAGGGAAAGGTGGATAAATCGGCCGAGGACATCCTTCAGCATCAAACATTCATTCATCACTCAGTAAGTTGTCATCCATTGAGCACAAGAAAGATGGTGGGAACACAAGCAAAAATACAGCTGAGTGGCACAGTCCTTCCAATTCAAGCCTGCTTGGCAGCTCCATCGAGGTATAATGTGCTTTCCTGGGGAACTTCAGTGAGGACTTAAATCCCTTGGAATGTGCCATGCAAATTAATGGATACTTTTTATAGATATCTCACATTTTGCATGTCTGATTTATTCTTTTACTTTGGTCACCACAAGGAGATAGGATCAGAAATCCTTGGAATTCTTTTCTATTTGCAAAGAAGGGGGTGGTGAAAAACCCCACATGAATATGCTATAATGTAATCCAATAGTTCTTATTTCTGTAGTGCACATTAAATTTCTCAAACATGCTTTATATGAAAAATGCTTTCACATTTCAGGGTACAGGATTTTTTTTGCTTATTATACAAATATGTACTGATTAAGCATTATACACACACAATTGTCAGCTTAGGTTCTAGCTATACCACCAATTCTCATTTATTTTGCAATTCCATGGTCTTTTTTTTTTAAACCACAAATGACAAATTTTAAAAGATTTACCAAAGGAGTTCAGATTTAGAGATTAGAGTTCTTAGGAATTTAAATCATTTTAATTGTGAAAACAGTTTTGAGTCTTTATATCTTTGTAAGAAGGAATCTATGAATTTTGCTTGATCTCCACTGCCTCCAAGACTGAGAATGTTATTGGGAGAATTGTAATTATGGAGAGTTACACATAGTCACAGAAGCAGTTAGATTGGTCTAGAAGAGCAAGGCCATCAGACAGTGAGAGCAATGCAGACAGGGCTGGAAATGACAGACAAGCTAGCCAGAAGCAAACTCACTACTGTGTAATTATCTATTACCCAAGCATGTGGTCCTTGCGGTTTCGGGTAGACTTGTTTGAGGCATGTTTGTCTGCAGAGTTGGATGAGATCGTAGGTGGGGATGGGAAGAGAGAGAAAGATTAATCCACTCTGTAAAGCCTTCCTCTTTCTAAACGTTTCCAGTTGTCTCCTAGTTTGTCTCCTTGGCAGCTACAGAACCTACACACATTTGTGAAGGGGGAGAGAACAAACAAATAAAAACCTCCCCTATTTTATGTTCTCATGAGAACAACAGGAGGATGCTTCCAGCTTGGGACATGGCGTCACCAGAGGGCTAGAAGGGAGATACTTTGAAAGACTTCATCAACCTCAGCTCTGGACAGGTGGAGTTTAGATTCCACCATTTCCCTCATGTCCTTTCTGACTCAGGTGTTCACACTGGCAAGCTTTTCTTTAGAGGCAATTGTATTTCGACCATATTTTCTGTGAACCACTACTATTTATTCACCAAGAAAAAATGTTGGCCATACTCCATGACAGTTAGCTAATGACAGTGCATCAATCAAGCCAAGTCCCATGAGCCACCCTTGATAGCAAGTATCATTGCTTCATCTTCTACCACAAATTCACATGAATTAAATAAAATCAAGAATAAAGCTACCCTTCTTAATTTGAATATCTTCATGTTCCTAAGTTGCCTGATAATGAGGTCTATTGCAGACCCATTCAGTCTCTATTTGAGAGATCTGGTTCTGGGACTGGAGAGATGGCTCAGTTGTTAAAGGCTAGGCTCAAAACCAAAAATATGAGAGATCTGACTCTTGTATCACACTAGATAAACCTCTCTGAAATCTTTATGAAATATAAGGTTTTTCTAGAGAATCCTATCCTCACTACCACCTCACTCCAAAACTTACTATACTTTAAAACATAACTGTCTTTTCATGTATTTACTTGAGGCCATAGTAAAAATATCCCATATCATATTTTATTCTTCAAGTACAATAATTACATTTCATATTCTGATTTTGTAATTATCTATATCTCTTTCTTTCAATCCTATGTTTAAAATTCAAGTGTTTTAAACTGAGTTTCTATCTCTTAACTTTGGATAAACAGGGCCAGGCTATGTGACCTCCCTTTCTACTTAAGTGGGTTGCTAGGAAGAAAGAATGAAAGGGTATTCTTAATGTTGCTATTCACTTAATATGTATATATCTATTGAAGACCTTTCACATTGTAGGAACTCTACCAGAAACTAAGTTATAAGAATAAGAGTGTTAAATGTATACCCAATCCAACACACTGGAATAAACCTCATAATATGGGATGCCTCATAGAGCCAGATAGCAGGAACATTTAACCAAATTGTATAAACAAGGGAAAAATATCTAGTCAAATTAACGTTGAAATTTGAAATAGCAGCATGAGCTTGCCACATATCTCTGGCCAACCAGGGGAAGACCAACAGCAGAAGAAACAGCACATGTGGATGTCAGAAGCAAGGAGACAATTAGGGGCCCTGCTTGGTCTCTCTACTAAGTTTCTTTCAAGACAAGTAATGCAGAACATACATTAAAACTTTATCATCTTATCCGAGAAAGGAAAGAAGTCGATGCTATGGCTATTATAGATATAAAGAATTCCATTTTATAGAATAATGGTCTATAACTTTAGGAGACCAGTTATGATCCACTTGGAAACTCTGTTCAAAAGTAATAGTGAGCCATGACTCAAGAGACTTGTGAGCCTAAAGGATTTCAAGAAGCTTGTGCGACTGGAGCAGAGACCGCAGTGAGGAGAGGAAGGAGGAGGAAGCTATGAGTGGGAAGAAGAGTGAGGTATGAGGGGAGTTTGTGCTGAGGAGCGGGGGAGGCTGGGCCTTACAGCCCCTGCACAAGTTTCACCATGATTGTAAGGGTGACAGGAAGCCACAGTTTCAGGTCAACTTCTATCCCTGTACAAAGAAAGATAGTAGAGCTCATTCAGTCCATCCCTTCTCCAATTATACTCACCATTCTCCATGAGACAACAATAAAGATAAATTGACACAATAATACAATTTTATTATTTTTATGAGAAACAGCCTCATTGACAGTACTTAAGACTACCCATAAGTTGTCAACCATAAAGATTTTCTCAGCATCTGCAATTGATAGAGAAACAAATGTAATAGAAATGTACATTATAAAAGGGGATTTAATATTGGCTTTAAGTGGCTAGGTAGCCCAACAATAACCATCTCCCTGCTACAGGAGTAAAGAATACAGTAGCCTCTCAGCTCACAAAGCTGGATCCCTCAGGAGTCTCACCTCGCTGCTGGAAACCTGGGACTCCCTGAGTGTAGCTGGTCTTCAGAGTCTGAAGTCAGGAGCAGTGTGCTAAAATGGTGATACTGGTAATTTTATTACAGTATATTAATATAATGATTCTTTTATTGTTTATTATTGCTAATCTCTTTGTGCTTAATTTTTAAGTTTTATTCTGGCATGTATGATAAGTAAAGTCTATGTCAAGCATTTGGCATTAGCATTGGTTTCTGATAGCCACTTGGGGTCTTGTAGGGTGTGTCTCCTACAGAAAAGTGTTCACAGTCTTACCGAGGGAAAATATATATTAACCAAGTGGTATATTTTCTCATGTTATTTGTTCTGTAACATGTCCAAGAATCTTCAGGATTTAGGGCATGAGGTGAGAACATCAACAACGGAAATGAGAGAGAGGATTCTGTTTACATGCTGCCAACATTACTTATCATCTAACGTGTGATGTTCACTATATTCTCCTTCTTGCTTATTAGACTGTCATCCATAAGACAAAGCTGGGATCTAATTTCACTCTCTGTTCCCAGCACAGAACACAGTATCAGAAACACAGGAAGTACTCAGAAAGTATCTACTGGCCACATAAGTGTCTGGGTTTACAGCAGAAAAAGGCATTGATTGTGTGAACAATGTTTACCATTGTCTTTATTTTCCACTCAAAAAAATTCCACTGCCCTGTCAGTGGGGCCACAGCTAGATGTTAGAAAGCTCAGCAGTCTAGCCCCATCAGGTGGCTAGCACGTGTGACTGGACCTCTTTTATTACCAGTGTCCTAGAGGATAGCTAGTCAGGTTTCTGAAGATTCAATATCTGTGAGCTTAGTGACCCTGGGCAAGTCCTGGAATGGAACTGGTTTAGAAAAAACAATCCTAAGCCAGAAACTACACTTGTGAATTCAGGCAAGATAATGGACTACTGAAACTTGTGAGTAACATCATGGGTATCTGAACCTACAGACTTGGGCAGGTTTTAAGAGGAAAGGCTTACAGATCTTAATAGAGTTCAATTTCTTAATGGAACTAATGGAAAGCAATAAAGGTTAAAATATCCATGGAGTGCTGACCTTTGATATCACCCTTTTCTATAAGATGTCCACTCTTTTAGGAAAACTGAGTTAGTCTTCAATACGTATTTCTGCCTCTAATTGTCCATTTTCTGCATCATTACTTACCATTTTATGATGCCTAACATGCTCTCTACATGCCGAGGCAGAGCCCTGCTTTCTCTAGCTGCCCACCATTCAGTTCTCCAAACTCACACAAGAATGATCATAGTTAAGTCACAAAAAGCATCGAATGGATATTGATAAAGATTTTCTTCATCCAGAACACAGGTTGTTTTCCCTCAGATGCTCTGTGTTCTCAGGAGCAGGGCCAAAAGTATCATCTACTCCAAAGGAATTTGGAGGGCACTAGGGCTATGCAGTGAAGGGCACATTTATAAGGAAGCCACATAAGACATCAGTGAACCAATGACTGTGGAAACAGAGCCAGTCAGATCTGTGACACTCAAGAATGGCAATTACATTTTTTTTTGAGTGATCTCACTCTTTAGAAGCAATTTCAACCCCAAGGTCCACCATCTCACACTCTCCTGAAGCCAGAATTAAGGGGAGAAAGAAGAAAAGGCTGTTTCCTACAGCTGAATTGACTCCTGTGGACCACCATCTGAGTGGTTTAAAACAATGCAAATTCATCATCTTATTTTAAACACACACACACACACACCAACGAACGCATGCATGCATGCATGCACAAATGTACGCACACACACACAAGAAAAAAACATAGAAGTTTACTGTCCTTCAAAGGCTTAGGGGAGAATCTCTTTCTTCGACTTTTCCAGTTTCTAGGAGGCAACTGTATCTTTTCAGCCTCTGTCTTTTCATAGTCCTCCCCTTCAAAGCCAACAGCATGACATCTTCACATCTTTCTCTCTCCTCCAGTCTGAGCCTTCTGGTGTCACACTGCCACTGGCTAACTCTGACTCCTCCTACACAACTTTTATAATGAGTTGTGGCTCTACAGGACTCACCAGGATATCCAGGATCTCAAGCTTGTTAGCAGGGTCCAGAGCCAGCCTCCTCCTCCATAGAAAGCCGCATTCATGTTTAAATCCAGTCTCATGGCATGATTTGGAAGCCATTATTTAACCAACTACAATATCTTGTGCTTGCTTACTTTTATTTTTTTATTATGCTACACTTGGATACAAAGGGTGGTATTAATAAATACTATGTGAAAAAAGGGAAGAATGCTGGTTTTTGTTCATTTTTGTTTCTGTGTTCTCATAATGAGGCATAGATGAGAACGACCTAAAACTATTAGTATGTACTTGCTTAAAATGATCATAAACTGTCACAAAATATATATTTTAATTTTTATTCAGCAATTTAAGATTCTGTAGGAGAATGTTCCAGGTACAAAGCCAGCTTGTGTTACAACTGATGACTCTTTGGGTTGTATCCAGGCTTAACTGAGGATTGTCTCTGACTGACTTTCTAACAAACTGCTAAAATTTTGTTCATGGTACAAATGGTGCAGTGATGACTGGCAATAGGCCACTTCTCTTCTGTCATTCTTAAATGGACTCTCGCCAGTAGGGTGCCCTAGACATTCTTCCTGCACACTGAATTACAGCATTGTGAACGTAGCATAACAGGTGAGTCAGCTACTCACAGAAGTGTTTTTTGCACCCTAGCACCCATGAGTCAGTTCATGCCACTGCAGATCAGTCCATCTTGATGTGATCTGTCTGCCTGTCCACCTTGACTCTATTTCATTATGAATTCTCCCTGATTCTCAATCAGAGATTGTGCATTAACCACACTTAGACGCTCAACTTAGCAAGGGGCTGTGCGTACCAGAAAGAACTCAAGCAAGTGCTGGTGAATAAATGAGAAAAAAAAATGACCAGAACTATAAACTGCATGGTTTAAACCAGAATGCTGATATTAAATTACCCTAGCCAAAAGAAGATAAACCACACACAGAAAGTTTCTAGAATCAAGAAGGCCACTTAAAGCTTGCTTTTCATACACCCCATCTCCAGATCTATTTTTCAGTTTACATTCAAGACATTCTCATCTAAACCACTATTGCTGAAAAAGATTAATAGTAATGAGAGAGATGCAAGTCTCAGAGTTTAAAGACCACCTTTTAGTATTTAAAAAGTTCTTAACTGTGATCACTAATAAATAGAAAGGACTGTTAGCACACTAGGCAGGGTAAAAGGTCATGGTGAAGGCAGACCAGTGAAGCCAGTGATGAAACAGAATTTTTCTTTTTGGACTCCAAACATTAAAGCTACTGAGAACTGATGAGGAGGGATGTTATTGCCATGTCAAAGAAGCAGACAAGATCAAAAGAACTTTTTCTACCTCCCACCTCTTATTTATTTATTTATTTACTTATTTTGTAATTGAGAAACAAATTTTTGTTTTATTTTTCATTTCTTTTTTGAGACAGGATTTCTCTGTGCAACAGCCCTAGCTGTGCTGGAACTAACCCTATAGACCAGGCTGGCTTCGAACTCACAAAGATCCTCCTGCCTCTGCCTCCTGAGTGCTGGAATTAAAAGCATGCTCCACCACTGACTGTTGAGAAGTGTTTTGCAAGCCTGAATTAGATGTAGGGCATACAAGCTACCAAGTACCAGAGTTGGGACAGTACTTTCATTTCCTTTCATACTTGATGATAGGAGTGAGTTACAAACATATTCAGTAATGTCTGTGCTCAAAATCTTTTATCAGGCTATCCCATAATGCCCATGCTCTTAGGACTGGTCACTCATGTAGGAGCCTTTGGCATTCCTTCTGCCTTGTTCTTCTGAGAATTCTTTCCAAACAAGTAACTATACCACAGAGATTTCTAAAGCCATTTAAAAAAAAATTAAAACTACAGAATGCAGTTCTTATAGGAAATATCTTGGCTTTTTATCTAATCATAGTTTCGAAGTGTTACTGAATGTTTTTAGACATTTGTGTAAAAATGTGTAGACATTTTAGCTGAGGACAAATCCACTGGGCCTATGTCCCTCTCTCTACCTAGGCTACTCCATGTGTACTTGACTGTTTTCACAATGGTGATTAGCCCTCTATTGATGATCAAGTTTTGAACCTGGCCCTTGCTGAATCTGGTTAAGCAGTTACTTGAGAAATGCCCTTTGCTCATATCAAGGCTGACAATATAGGCAGTATAGGCTTTTTTTTTTTTTTTTTTTTTTTTAATTTTCTATCTGGGGTTTTCTAAAGCTTAGCAAATGGGGTCTTTGTCAGGACAACGTTCAAAAAGAATATTTGTCTTATATTGTTCTGTGTTGAACAATTATGAACAACAACCATAAATGAGGCTAGTTTTGTCTAACTTGCAATAGTTAGATCCTGAGCTAGCCATGCTACTGGACAGGAACATGCTTTGCAAGGGGGACACCTGGGTTTCCAAGACACACATTAGAAACTAGACTCACATTAGAGTTCCTTGTAGAAGCTAGGTCAGAATCATTCATTTCTTCTATGAAAGACTTCTAAGGAAGTCACTTTCTACAAATTAATCCTGTTACTGAGACTCATTTTTTATATGCCCAAAATCACTTAAGTATGTCCCATTTTCTTGATTCTTTAAAACATGTCAACATCTTCAATACATAGATTCATATTTTTCCAAGAAAGTATTGCCAAGACTCAAATTCTTAACTTTACTAATTTAGTAAATATCGGTTTAGACTCTGCAGTCATCTCCAGAAGAGCATAGCTGAACAGTTAAGAAGCAGGAAACATCAGGTAAGACAGACATGGTTACTTTTTTATTTGAAGAAAAAAAAAGTACGTTTTAATAAATACTGTGGAAACACTGACCAAACAAACATACAAAGTGACTTCAACATTAAAAAAAAAAGCAACAAAAAGTTCTGCTTTATAACAGTTATAACTTATTTTCTTTTTACAATATTTAAATACAGAAAGCACTCACCAGTTATTTTTGTAATACTGCCCAAAGCATAACACCACACCAGTCAAAGCACATTATGTTGGTAGAATGTCTGAGTTTCATGGGAAATGATTGAAATGGCCTTTTCTTGCAGAGACAAAACAAAGTGCTTGTAAGACACAGAACTGGGTGTTGTAATTATCTTCATCTCCCCTCCTGCCACAGTTTAATGGAAACACAGCTTGAACGCTTCAAAAATGAAGCGTCACCATTGGGGGAAAAAAAAGCTTGTTTTCAGCAAGCACTACCTAGAACAAGGTCATCTCTGACATCTTCTCTGGAAGGAACCTTTCAAAAGGAGAAACCTGTGAACTATTTTAAGGGGTGATTATCACTCTATCAATAATCAAGTTTTGAACCTGGCCCTGGCTCAATCTGATTAAGTGAGGTTTAGCAGTCACTTGAGAAATGCCCTTGGCTCATATCAGGGCTGACAGTGTAGGCTTTAAAAAACTTTTCTTTTTCCATCTGGGATACTCTAAAGCTTGGGCAAATGGGGCCTTTGTCAGGACAATGTTCATTTGAAGGAAGTGGCATGAGCCAACAGCCCACTACCTGCTGCCAGACTGGGGGCAGAACAGACGACAGCCTTTGGCTGTGCATTTGAAATAGAACTTTCTTCCAGACAGCCTCACTCACAAACTGTGCTCTCTGCTACAAATCCTTCATCCATTATCTCTCCTGGTGAAAACAGTATCCATTGCTTCTTCCTCTTTGAAATCACTCTATCACATCAAACCAAGACACCTTTTATTTGACTTCGTGTTTTTTTGTTTTTTTTTTTTGTTTTTTATCAACAATGGCAAAAATAAAACAAAACAAAAACCGCACACTCTCTTTTCTAAACAGCGCACAAAATATTACATTGAGCAATTTACCACTTGTTAATGACAGCCACAAGAATGAACAAAACCATCAGACAAAATATAAAGCAACACTCTTTTCTATTCCATCTATGTCATCTTTGCAGTGCTGGTCTACACATCTTGTAAGGCCGCAGAAACCTTGCTTTCAAGCCCTCTAGCCCAGCAGCGACCTTCAGGAAGTCGAGATTTCAAAGCCTCGTGAAGTTTTCCTCTCAAATCCCACGGGTCCCGATACAATTTCCATTTTAATGATGAGCTAGGAGGAAATTAGATCACATCCCCTAGAAAACTAAACGCTAAGGTCACAGTGCGAGTTCCCCGACGAGGATGGTATACTAATATATACTTTTTGAAAATGAGATTAAAATATTGAAAAATTAAAACCAAAGTAGCGATCCATGAAGAGGTTGTAACAAAAACACAAAACCAAAACCGAAACTAGGCAAGCACCATTCAGAGCCTGGATTTTCTTCTCGGAGGTACTGGTGTGCCCCCTACCCTAGCTCTAGCCCATTTGTAGCTCCCTTTGTTTTTTGGCATATTTTTCAAGTCACACTTCAAAACTCTTCAATGTATTATTCATTTCTCACCACTCGGTCTACATGCCGAACCTAAAGACAGGATTCCGAAAACTGGGTATCCTTTCTTTCCAGGGCCTCCTAAGCCTGTGTCTCTGTGACTTTGGCTGTGCACTTCATTTCATTCCATCTTTTAGCTTTGCTCTTGTTTTTTTGTTTTTTATTTCTATTTTGTACACCAGATTCCCGTGTCCTCATTCATGATGGCGAAGGTTCACATCACAACGCAGCTCTTGGCTTTGTCCTTTCGTAAGTCTGTAGCAACTGCTGAGAGTTCGGGTCTGCTAGGCATGTGTGAAATCCTCTTTGTGGCCCTCTGTGACTTGTTTCGCTTAACGTTTTTATTTGTCTTATTTACACAGGCCAAGGTGGCGACGTGAAAAATGTCTCTGACGCTGTTTTCTGACTGTAAAGCTGAGCATTCAATGTAAGTGGCTGCTCCGATCTGCTTGGCCATATTTGCCCCCTGTGAAGTAAAAGAAAGAATTTCCATTAGTAGTGAGACTTTCGAGAGCTGTCAGAAAGTGTTAAAATGCCACAAGACAGTCTTGGGTTGGAAAATACCTGATATAACAAATGGATTTTCCAAATGTTGGAAAAAATAAAAAAGAATTTTTAAAATGGGATACTTTGTTACTTCCTAAATATTTAAGATCCAATTCTAAATCCCTCAGTTCTAATACTCAGTAGACATTTCTCTAGCTCCCCACAGCTTCCAAAATGCTGATTTGCTGATACAGAAGAACCCTGAGCATCCACCTCCTAATTGGATGACTCTAAGAAACAAGGGAGATGTTACAGTGGCATCGTACCCTGACTACCAGCTGTAACCGAGAAGTGAGTAACTTTCTGTGTAGGTCACACTCAGGGCCACTGTGAATCATAGCCTCTCTACAGAGTCAGGCCTCTGAAGCCATGGACACCACACCTTTCACACAGATCTGACAAAGGTCCTTTGGCCCTCAGAGTCCATTCTGGCCCTTCATGATGTTCACATTCCTCTCTTGTTGACTATGAGTGACCCTCAACCCCAGTCAACAGGCTGTCCAAAATGTCGAGCTGACAAATGTAACTTATATCAACTTGAAGTATAATCAGTCTGTGACTGTATTGAGTTTGTTACCGAGAAATGCAAGATGAAGATGAGTATAGTATTCTTTTTCTTAAGTTTCTGTTATTCTGGGGATAGAACTGAAGCCTTGCTCAAGCTGGGCAAGTCTTCTCCTGGTCAACTATGCCCCCAGTCTAAAGCTGAATACTTTAAATGATACATATCACATACAATTGTAGCTATTTTAACATGATCCTGTTTTAGAATCTGGTAGTGAATTTTAGGAGAAACTATTTCTGAACAGATTCTCTTTTCTTTGGGGGAATCCATACACCATAATGAACCTCCAGACAATGGTGTCATGGAGTGCTCTGTTTTATTAACAAGTCCAATTAGGGTTTTATTGGGCAACTGAGGACATTAAGCTCTCTTAAAGAGAACCCTGATTTTGACCACATTCTTTCTAAAACCACTGGTGAGCAGAAGCATCTAAGGTTTATCAACTGCTTATTTGCCCTAATACCTGATAATTTTTTACCACAGAATGACAGAACACTTTATATTTCTGTTGGCTACTACTGCCTCACTTTATAAAAAACTGTAACATTTTATTTATCCCAAACTATACTCCATTTCTTTCACTTTATTTTAAAAAAGTGACTTTTCCACATTGACAACATATACCTGATCATATGACACAGGTGTCTGCCTGTGATTTGAGAGCTCCACTAATGTGCTGACGTCTGTCCGCAGGTCAGACTTACAGCCAACCAAAAGCATCTTGGTATTGGGACAGAACTCCTGGATTTCACCTTTCCACTAGGGAGGAGAAAAAAAAAAGAAAGGAAAAAAAGAAATTTAACAAAGTACTGACAAGCATACAATGAAATCAATTATCTTACTGGCAGACATTAGAATGCAATTTAAAGTGAAGAAGCAAATGTGTATTTAATTAGTAAGTAGATAGCAAACTTTAGGCTGCCCACATATATTGTTTGATAGTCTATGTGACTCATTGGTTCCTCCCACAATGAATGTATTGGGAATCAACAGATGGCAGCTTCAATAATGTCTTAATTACGGAGAGATTTGAAAGACAAAAACACCTTAATAATGACATATCCAAGTGGATGACTCTATCCTTGGGTATGCTGAGTTTCTTATTTCTAGGTGGAACGCTGGACATATGGATTAGTCAGCACTAGCAAAAGTATGAATTCACAGACTCCATCATGAAAGACTGGGCCATGCTACCATGTGCTGGAGGCTCTGTCAGAGTATCTGGCCTAGGAGCACTAGAGCAAAATGCTCTTGCTCCAGGGAGCTCCCACTAGTGACTGAATGGACGAAGAGTATAGCTTACACAGGGAACTAACTACCTCCTGGGCTTCCAAAATAGCATCTCGTTTTGTAGCCCATAGAACTTTGAGTTCATTTTTTTTTCAACTGTTAAGCATTGCTGTCAAGTCTATAATTTAACTATTATTTCCTGTCCTAACTAGAATTATAAGAATTTCCAGAAGTTCCTGGCAGGGATTCCAACTGTTCCCTTTAAGGCAAGTTAATGGCTTTTCATGATTTTGTCTCCTTTAACTTGAGCCCTCCATCATCAGGATAGGAGCCAGCTCTTCCAAGATCATTTCTTCCAGAGATCAGGGGATGGAGGGGCTGAGAGTCCTCCACTCCCATCCACAGATGTCTTGTGTGCTCTGTGAAGTACTGTAGTGATGATGTAGCTGTGCCTTTCCAAGGGCTTCCCAGAGCAGAAGGGGTAATAAAGTTTTCGAAATGTAATACTAAATAAGAGGGGCATTCTGGAAGAGTGATTAAGAGACCACCAGGAGGCCTCCTGAGTTGAGGATATAGCATCTAGTCCAAAGGACCCCAGCACATGGAGGGCAATAGCAGAGCACCTTATCCATCCATTGAGATTTTCCTTTCTTCTTCCCTCCCACAATTATTTAGGAGCCTCTGCCATGTGCTCCTAAAGAATTACAAAACAGAATAAGAAATCTTTTCTACCTTATGGCACTCTACACTCTCTAATAAACTTCTAGACTAGATTAAGACAAAACATGGATGAAATTACCATGAGACTTAAGCCCCACACAAACCTAAAACATATGTATTAATATCTACAGGTCCAATGTCACTATTTACTTGGTCTTAAGAGACAAAAGCAAAATAAGACAGGAGAAAAGCTTTCTGTCATAAATTATGTATAACCCAATACTGCAACAAGTACAGACTCCAGTAAATAAAAATGCCTCTTTTATCTCCAGGCAGCCAGACATGTTGTTATTTTCTTATCAGCTGTGTGATGTTTCTGGCTTTCCCCTACACTTGTTTCCAGGTCTTGAAGACAGGAAAAGTGTATTCCTAATAGAATTTAACAAAAGTCAACCCTATGTTTCATACATTACTCTTAATGGAAAGGAGTTAAAACATTAAAAGGATCCTTTGGTCTGTTGAGTGCAGTCTCACTGATCAGCTTGCAATGTCTAATAAATCCTAAAGGAAGGCTGGCTATACTCCAGACTCCAAATTTGTAATGACCAACCCAAGCAGATAAATACCATATAGAAATATAAACTAAAAAAATGCATAAAATGCGAACATCACTGCAAGTGAAAAGCAAAGACCCCAACTCAAATGAAACAAGCCCTGACATCTACACAAGGGCCTCTTTCCTTCTGCTCCTTTTGTCCTTACCCTGACCAGGCAGGCCACAGGGACCCACTGAGTGACATTCTGTGCTCTTAGTCATATCTGCAGTACACAGAAAAAAAGGGGTAATGCAGCTAGGGTCTCGCTCTCAAACCTCACAACACCCACAAGGGTGAGTGATTACTATACTGCCCATCTACTAACACTTATGACCATCAAGAAATGCCAAAGAACAAAGCCGAGCCGAGGTTGCTTCGGGCCAAGAAGAGTCCCTGCCCCAACTGAACTCTCTTGAACTCATCTACAAGTTTCTTTAACTACCTGGAAGCCAAGTCCTCTGCTTCCAAAGGCCAAGCATCACCCCCTAAACACACACAGTGGTTTCTTAGGCCTCAAGGCCCAACCTTTCCTCTTGGCCCCAGTCCCTTCTGCCCTCAACTTCTGGTACTTCCATCTCTACCTTCAGAATCTGAGCCACATTTACTTCCAGAAATCAGGGCTGTATGATAACATACATGTTCAGCATAACTGATGGTTTACTAGTATTTGGTATATACCTGATTATAATAATTCACATTGTTACATGTCTAGGGACAAATCCCATTACGCATATTAATTTCATTTGTTATATTAATATTATATTAATTTTATTTATGTTCTTACAAATTCCTGAAATACAATAGCCTTGTCAAAGTAACTCTTACTGTATTCAGGTCAATATCTGAATTGAGATCAACAACAAACACGGAAGGAACAGTCTGTCCAGCATATAAACATGAACGGAAGGCTCAGGTTGGCCCTTAGTGTAGGTTCATAATGTTTCCTGCCTCAAACACGGAAGCTCATGAAGTGTTTTGTTCAGAGCTTTATGAGGCAAAGTTTCAAGTAGATTAACTATCCAAACTCGTGGCACTGCTGTGTGGGAACCTTGTTTGGTGTGGAAGTGTCCTCTCCAATGTCTTCATTAGAAGACAAAAGTCGAACTCTATGCCCACTAGCCAACCACCTTTCTCTAGTCCTAAATCACTGAAAGTGCCCGACAACCCTCTCAGTCCCTAGTACTTACTTTTTTTAAGACACTGTCCAGAGTCTCTGGTCTACTGATGTCAAAGCAAATGAGCACAGCATCAGAATCTGGGTAGGAGAGGGGACGGACGTTGTCATAGTAAGGAGAACCTAAGAAACAAATCACACAGGATTCAGACAGAAACCCCACCATCTATAACGTATTATACTCTACCCTTTGAGATAAATTCCTTCTCTGTTATAATGTAACACCCCTACTGGTCCACTCCTGACCCTTAGCGCACACTCCCTCTTATAAAGAAAAGCAAACATACTCCTTCCTGTAAAGAAATGCAAACACATACACAAAAGACAGGTTCATTTACTTGTGCTAGAAGATCAGACAGATCTTTCCTATGCATGGAGCCTCAGATCCTGGGAAGGCCAGGAACTTAAGGTTCAAACTGATAGAGTTGGAGGATTCAAGTCAGAGGGACCTTAGGTGAAGTAGGAAAGGCTGGGACTAAGTGATCTTGAGAACAAGCCCATTCTCACCACTAAAGAGGGAGGGAGATGCCCGTGTCTTAGGGCTGGCTGCCTCTGCTTCTTTAATCATAAGAAGAAAATGGTGACAACCTATATCCGTGGGGTCTGAGCAAACCCAGGTGGTTGCTGGAATTATGGGGGAGATGTGTACTTATTAACTAGATGTACTGTGGCTGTGCTATTGCTGTGGTCAAAGCCTGAGTGGCAGTAGCCACTGAGAATGGAACTGCTTCACAGGAAAAAGATCAGAACTCAAGATTAGTCCAATAGTTGAATGGGAGTGAGGGAGTACAGAGGAAGAAGGAAAGATTAATGATGCACAGAAAGCCCTGGAAAAGCACATGGGTGTCCCTGTCTCCAGTTACAAGTCTGGCTAAGCCATTGACCTTTGAGCTTGCTTACACTTACCCCGAAGCCCTGTGTAAGTTTACTTCCTGCTACAACCAAGAATGTCATAAATGCCATGTTGGATCACGTTACCTTTTCTACACAGTTCCACCTGCAAACATGACAGCGGATATAATCCAAGGGCCTTAGCCTGAGTTAAACTGAAGTTTGTGTAAATGCTCAAATCAGCAGCTAATCAATTAAACCACAGAACTTTCTGGTCATTTAGGACTTTTTTTGACACCTTTATGAATTCCAAATGTTGGGAATTTACACATGGCCAACAATTATGAATTATGAAATAGTTTGGCTATATAAAACTAAAGTCAACTTGTCAATTGCTACTTTTAAGAAATGTTTTTCCTCATACAGTCATTTCACAGACAACATGGAAATCACTTATGAAGCAAATGCAAATACATTAAAGCTTTTTTGACTTTTAATTTAGTTTTGACATAATTTTACATATCTGGCAGAAAAACATAGTATGTATTCCCTAAGTCACAGCTTCAGCAATCAAATTCAAAAAGAGGGAAAAAGCTTCCAAAAAACCTCAAACCAAACCAAAACAACAAACCAACAAACCAACAAAAACTTTGTAGCCAGGCCTGGTGAGAAAGGGTTAAAGGGGAGGGCTGCATGTGTGATGCCTGCCTGAGCTGTCAGCCCTTGTGGAAAGGGCAGCCTTTACCCTATGTGAATATAGTGATATTTTACATTAGTGCTGCAGTTCCAATTCTCTCCACTGAAACTTTCCTTGTTTGTGTGTCCAAAGTCTAACTTTGACACAGCTCTGACTGTAAGCATTAGAATATTTCTTTCCTAATAGCCAGCCACAAAATCCCAGACCGGACAGAGAAGAAATTCAAATGAGTACAGAGGAGTCTCTCTTCTGTTCTTCAAAGCCAGACTAACCGACCCGACCTGACCTGCATGACCTACACAGTCAGAGGCAGCCTGTGTCAGCCAAACAGGTGTCAGAAAGCTCATGTCTTGTGCTTTACATGGCTAGCATCTATCTGCAGGTGCCAGGCTCCTTCACTACAGGATGCTGCCTGTACTGTGTGGCAAAGCAGACTAGTCTGCAGGACAATGGAGACCATCTTTTCCAAAGGTGGCTGAAGAAAGTCAAGGGGGCAAAACTAATTTAATTAAACTTGGGACTGCTGGGAAAATCCAGAGCTTGGGTTGCAACATTCCAGTCACCATGCGGCCACAGAGAACACCCTGCCCTTTGTGGGCTATTGCCCCACCCCCACCCATTTTAAGGCCGCAAAAGGGATCTGGCTTTTGTGCTCAGCTCTCTGTCACAGGCTGCTGGAGATTGCTTGCTTACGAGAAAAAAGAAGAAAAAAAAAAGAAAAGAAAAGAAAAAAGGCAAGCAAGTAGGCTTTTGTACTCAGTGGCTATATGCAAATAAGGGAGAAGTTTACCCTCTTGATTAACTTTAAAAAGAAACAGTACTCTTCCAGTTAAACAGGATTCTCATTGAGGCCTGTTTCTGCCTCTGCTTTCATTTGGTTTAATAGTTTGGATGAAAATACATATGGAGTGGAACACTTCATGAGAAACCATCCACTGAGCTTGAAGGTAAAGCGGTAACTCTGAATCACTTTAATAAGAGCTAATTAGGAGCAGCACTTTGATCTGAGCCTAGCCCACCCCACCCCCATTCTGCACCCTGCACCCTGCAGTAAACAATGCAGCTTTTTGATCAACAAGTGCCCAGGGGCACTAATAAAATGGATCCCCAAATTCACTAGTCATAATTCTAATGTGACCATCAATGAGAAGAGCAACCTGCCATAGAAGGTGAGGCAGTTTATTCATTATATTTTTTGATAGCTTAAGGTTAATTTTTTTCCTGAAAGAAAACAAAACAAAACAAAACAAAAAATAAATTATTATCTTTATTTTTTCAAAGTAAGAAAGTGAATGATAGAATTACGGAACTGGCCTAACAGAAAAGGCCAGTTGGTCATTGGGTGAGAAGAACCCTTTCTTTGGTGTTCTTCCTTACAGGGCCCTGTGACTGCACAAAGGCGGTTGGCAAGCAAAGAGCTCATCACCACAGGCATGCGTGGGATAACTCAGGGAGAGGAATCCTAGGAATGCCCTGTCAACTGAGGAGTCCAGAAGACAGGAGACTACAAAAACAGTGGAGAATGAGTCCAAGGAGTTAAAATAAGACCAGCCCCTGACTCCTGAAACATGTTGCAATCCCACTGCATCCTGGGAAGGCAGGCTACAAGACACACTCATATCTGTAGAATCTTGTTAAGCCCATCAGGCACTCACTGAAAGCACAATAGGTCCTGCTGTGCACAGTATACCTAAGAACGGACTGTAGTTAAAACCCGGTAAACCTCGGCGGTATGAAGCTTTGCTTGTCAACTCAGACTTTCTCAGCATGTGGAATAGGCTTCATACATACAGACAGTTTCAGGGAATCATTTTCTTAAAGACAGCCCTGTTCTTAAGATCCTTTTGAAGTAGCCTACTAGACTTCCAATAGGTAAATTTCAGGAAGCTGTATTAGTGTGTAAAGACTATATGCCAAACAAGTGTCTAACCCTGTCCATGTCCAACCCTCAGCTGAAAGGCTTTACTCAGGCATAGATTAGAACAAGCATGCTTTAGGGGCTCTTCATTGCTCACATTTGGCAAACATCAGCAAGTTCTACAAGACTTTCGAAATTACAGTTCTACACATCCTTGTCTTCAAGATCATTAATTTGGGGTGAGAGGAAAATTTCCAGCCCAAGAATAGTCACAAAGTGCCTCACCTAGAAACCAATTCTTCAAACGCATACCTGCCTGCTGAAGTCACCCCATTGCAGAGATACAACACACCATATATGTACATAATTAAACATGTATAGAAGAAGAGTCATGCCTAATAGGGAGGTCTTTGGAGGAGGGGTTTTGCAAAACCAGTTCAAATACGGAAAGTTTAGAATAGTCTGCAAACTGAAAACCCTCCCTGGGTATTTTAAAAGTGCATCCTTACCCTTGAAGTAAGTTGAAAAGTTTTCCTATGAGAAATTCCTACCAAGTATAGGAAGGTGGAAATAGTGGATGGTTTTTGAAGGAGCAGAAAAAAAAAAAAAAAAACCAGTAAATTTTGTTTTTTTTATTCAGTGTTCACCAAGGGTACACTGGTAGCAAGCCCTGTGAGGGGCCATCACCTGAGGGGAAGCTGTAGGAGAGCAGCAGGCTCAGGAATGTGAGTCTAGTCTAGACATGACCTTGAGACTCTGCTTCTGTGTAACATTCTGCTGAACTCTTTCCCCATCTGTCTGCATCATGGACATCAATCCCTGAAAAATGTTACCACCACCCAGTCCAGCAATGATATTTTATTTGTATCTTCTACTGTATCAGACTGTTGGAGATTATGAAAAGATTTTATAACAACATGTGGGCAGTTTTGTGTTTTCTATTTCTGGAACCTGTGCAGATACACAATTGGACGTAAGTTCAGAGGGGTAGAATTATCATCGCTATTTGAGGGCTCTAACTAACATTTTGGTAGCAATTCTCAATTTTGAGATACTTAAAAATAATAAGGATCTGCATATCTTACTGACAGTGAATCATAGAGCTTGATGGAATAAAATTATGTAGGAAAGTTTTAAAAATCCACACCATCATTAGGTCCAGACTAAAGCAGTTACGTTTCCATTGCTATGTGTTTATTATCTTAGCATGGAGTCCCTGTCCTTCAAGGGTGTGTACCTTTCTACATTCTATACCATTAGGCTTGTGTTTCAAAACCTATGTGCTCAACACCTGCCCAAACTTTTGAAGCTGCTTGAATTCCATGCTTAAAAAGTAAGAACTTTTGCCAAAAGGGACTCTGTGATGGTTGCCAATATATTGTAAACCAGAAGACATTTCAATGGCATCAAAAAGTGACAGAGGCCCAGCTGATTCATTAGGCCCAGCCCACCATGCATCATGAGATGAAATCCCTGGTGGTCCATGGTACCCTATTTTCTATAAGAAGAACTATATTAAAGAGGAAACAGTTGGTTATTTTAGAAGCATTAGAATGACCCATCTGTGGACATCTTACTCAAATATGCAACTTAGGAAAAATCAAATTGGAGAAAAAACTAACACCAAACAGATATTTTTTTAAAAAGGAAAAGGGGAAGAAAAAAAACAGTCTAGGGACAGATGAAGATTTGCCTCCAGTCAAATTGTTCACCTAGCCTTCGTCCACATTTCAGTGTGTGAAGTTTACCAGCTGGGCGTGGTCTCCACACTCAAGGTCCCAAGGATCCTAATGGGTTTGTGAACTGTCGGGTTCTGTTCAGTTTGTTCTGCTCTTCTCATCAAAACCATTCTGACTAGTCTGTAAATTCTTAGCCTATCCTGAACTCAACCTACCACTAAGAAGCTCAGGTCAGAAATCTCACCTTCCAGAACCTGTGTTCTCCCTAATAACCATTAAATAGAAGCCATTTTAAAGAGTAAGGGATTTGAAGGACTTTGTGAGAGCTGAGTTAGCTTCTAGAGGAGATTTGGAAATATGGGAGCTTTAATGGACCGGAAGACCTGAGTTGGGGGCTTGGACTTGGCAAAGGCATTCACCACCTCTTGAGTTTTGTTGCTACACATGAATCTGCCATTCCTACCAATGGTGCCTCTTCCTGTAACCATGTTTCTATGTCCCTGTTTGATTGTGGAGTGTTCCTAATAGGTACCCAGGGAAGAATTCCTCTCTCATTTTGTTCAGTTCCACAGGCATTTCCTCCTAACTGCACCCCATACTTATTCTGGGCTCCTTATTTGGCTTCTTACTTTACCCTGGAGGATGTGTGGGTATTTTAAATTTTCACCTACATTCACGACATTTTTGTTTGTCTTGTCATCCTAACAAGAATGTAGTAGCCTGAGGGCAGAAGCCACTCCTGTCCGGTATTTTAGTATCGCCCCTCCCCAGGACATGAGCACTAGAGGTGTCTGGCATGCCTTAACAGCTTATAATCCCTGCTTCATGTCTTGCCCAGATGTGTTCAATTGAATTTTAAATCACAAAATGGAATAAACAATCTCCTTTTAAACTGCTTTCCTTGGTTAATATATAGATGAATCTTCAATGCTGTTGAAGCATTTCCATTCTTGCCAAGGAATTATTTTATTTGGGCACTGGTCATCAAGCCTAGCCTTCAAATTTGATGTAAAGGCTGAAATATACCTTTTTAGTTATATGTGTGTTTATTCTGAAGACTGTCCTCAAAGTAATGTAACTAAGACTTTTCTTTCTTATGTGCTGCTTCAAATATAAAATGCAGAGAATATGACATATTTTTTTAAAATAATACTGCAAACAAATACAGGGAGTCTTAACCTCAGCATTAAGAACCCAAAAGATGTTCACAGCATATTGAGATTCAAAAGAGTTTTCAGGGGGCAATAACACAGTTACTAACTGAAAATCATTAGCTGAATTGAATATTTTAAACTAGTGATATGTCTTAAATAAAATGTGCATTAACTTGCCCTGATTAAAAGCTGGCATAAGTGACTATTACTCCACAAGTCACATGCTGAAATTATCCTGCAATCTGGTCTCCTAGGAAAAGATATGGTGATCTTTAAATGACTAACTTTCTATTATTAGTAGGCATTTGGCTTCAGGTTACAAATTGCTTCTATGCTTGCCAAGTGAGTAGATTTTTGAAGCACATACTATTAGAACTTCTTTAGTTTCACTTATCACTGTAAAATACCCAAACTTCTCTTTCTCTCTTCCTCTCTCTCCCTGTCTCAGCTTATTTGGAAAAATTTGAATATTCTCCAGCACATTTCTGAAGCTATTAATAAACTCATTGTATAATGACAAGACAATATTTATCAGTCAAAAGGAAGAAAGGGGACCAAAACTACTTTTAGAAACCCCTCATTTTAGAAGATTTTCATGACCCTTATAGTAAGATTTTGTTTTGGAGTATTTTAAGCAGCCATAAGAGTCAATGGCACTGTGCCACTGTGGCTGCTGTAATTGGTAGGTGCTTGGGGAAAGATAGGGAGCCTGTTCCCCACTTAAAGCAATGGTTCTTAAACCCCTGGTAGGGGTGAAGAAAAATCTCTCACAGGAACCTATGACTCTCTGCACATCATATATTTACACGGTGTTTCATGACAGCAGCAAAGTTACACTTATGAAGTAGCAACAAAAATAATTTTATGATTAGGGGTCAGCACAACAAGAGGAATTAAAGGGTCACAGGAAGGTTGAGAATTATTGACCTAAAGACTGTGTAGAGCTCTACAAACTACTGGGAGAGCCTCATAGAGAAACACATTGGCAATCAGTTGGAAGAGGCCATTAGAGTTCAAGAATTAGGTGCATTATAGGTTGGCAGTAAGCTAGCCCTACATCCTAGACCTAACAGAGAACCTGCTTATGGTAGATACAGAAAAAAGGAAGAGGAAGACAGAAGAAGGAAATATTAACTGCCCAAGCCCCAAAAGAGAAATGAATGGTTTCCTTTCCTCATATTCTACTTCTATGTGGTATTCTTCCCTACATCCAAATCAGCGCTTTTGCTTATGCAAGGTCACATGACTGCATCAGGGAGAAGCAGACTGCTTAAGGAGCTGTTCTCACATGGAAAGCCCATTAAGGAATTGCCTCTGTTTCCTAAGTGTTCCTCTGCTGGAAGACTGAACACAATAACAATACCACCAAAGGGCACAGTTTATACTCTCTCTTCACCAAATTGTCCCAATAGAAATCTCTTCCACATAGTTTTGGAAGAGAATAAAAAATTACGTTCAGAGCTCTATAAACTTGTTGGATCTTCTTTCTAGAAATAAGCTGATAGCAGTTAGGGAAAAATCAAAGACACGAGGAGGCATAAAGTATATTTTCATATCTCAACAAAGCAATGTCATTTTAGGGGAGAAAATGTTAAATGGTAATTAAGAAAAATCTTCAGGAGCTTGTCAGAAAAAGCAAGTGAATAGAAAAGATGGCAAAATTACTGGGAAGCATGAACTTCCTGCTGGAAGGGTGCTAACCCTGAGGGGGCAAGCTTGGTAGAAACAACTTACTCTTAGAATTTAAGCAATGTTATACTTTGTTTATTTGACTAACATCTCACTCCACAAACAACATAATAGAATTCCAAATAATTCCCTATGTCAACTTTGCCATTTGTATAAATCTAACTTTTAAGTAAGGCTTTATAAGTGAATAATTTCGCATTACGATAGTGATGCAATCAACCTTCAACATTTATATTTAATAAAAATATCGTAGGGTTTTCTTTCACTGAATAAGAATACAAGTCATTTCACTATTGATTTCATTTCAGGTGATTAACTTTAATTTGATGAAAAGCAATATTTATGAAGTTGCCATTCTTAAGGCACAGGTAATTCAGTGCTAATTAATGCCAGGAGCCCCATCTCCTTAGCAACTAGGCATATCATTATTAATTTGCTCATTCTTTAGGTTTTATTCGGTGACTACTGTGTGCAAAGCATTTTGTTATACACAGAGAGACTGTGAACTATATAGTTTGGCTTGAAAATATCTGAAGTGATATTGCATCGGCTTTAAACTGTAAGCTGTTCATGCAGATTTGTTTTATTTGCTAGCCTTTGAAAGATTGTGCCTTTTTTCTCTTAAAAGAAAGGAGGTGGCAAGTTTGGCCCTTGGGCACCTAATCAAAAATCTCCGTTGGTGGTCTTGTGACTCTAGGGGCTTGAGACACGGATGTATAACCCCACATTCCTAGCAATCCACCCATCCCCCTCCTTATCCAAATAGTCTCATTCCTAAATCCACCAAGGAAGCCTGGCTCAGCTCAGAATCTGGCTTGGTTTGCAAGCTCTGAGAACCTCTGTATGGGATGCCAGATCCACTGAGACTAGGAGCTGAAGCCAACCAATGTCCTGGGAAACAAAAAGATCTGCCTGTCTAGACGCTAAAGCCAAGAAGTGATAACTGGGAGAGGTCTTGCATATTGCCCAGCTCAGCGGCGGCCCTCTTTTAAAAGATGATGAAAGTAAGACCCAGGGAGGTAGAGATTTGCACACAGAAATCCCTGGTAACCAGGATTTCTAAACACAGCTTTGTAGCTAAGACTGTATCTGACCCACTGCTCCACTCCAAGGCTAAATAATTCTTATGGAGCATAAGTCCAAACAGGGCTGGGTGAGAGAGAGAACGCTGGTGCTAATTACTGGTACTACACCAGCTGTCCTGCCCACTAGGCATGACAATTACCATGATATGCCTGAGAACGAGAGCCTAATAAAATACTTGGCTGTTGTAATAGTTCTGATGATAGAAACTAGTAATAAGCCACTAAAATTCCACCAGCACTTTCTCTATAGTATCAAGTCTGTGTATGTAATCTCTCAACAACAACAAAAAACCACAAAACGTCCTTGGCGCAGATCAAGGAAGAGCCTGATTCTCTAGGGGGAAACTAGATCCATCCTTCTCACTGCAGCAGTCTGAGCATCTGGCACCGACCGTGAGAGGCGCCGGTGCGAGACTTCTCTCTAGCCTTTGTGCCGGGGGCTGCCTCTCGAGACCTTGTGACTCTGACCCCTTCCTTCGGTTGTCTAATTCCCAGGTCTCTCAGAGGTTCCAGCCCAGGGTGTGGGAAGCTCGCTGAAGCTCCAAGAGGCCACTCCCAGCTGAGCCCGGCTCCACCTCGAGCCACCCCGCCTGACAGCAACCCTGCGTGTTGGAGCTTGTACACTCCTCCTTGCCAGTTTCGCCCTAATCTGACTGGTAGCCCAGTTCCACATACGCAATGGCCTTTCCCCTCCCTTCCCGGTAGCTTCTGCTCCTCCGGAGAAGGTATGGTCCTTACAAACAGCACGCGTTCTCCGAGGAGCCTCTGGCCCGGCTTGCTAGAGCTTGGGTACCGGGGAGCGGGGAGGCTCAGTGCTATCCTACTGTCTCTGCCCCGAACCCAGCCAGGGATGCCCTTCCCACCCGCAGAGATCTGTCCTCCCCACTATCGTGCCACGTAGATGGGTGGGCGCGTGGGAAGCTAATAACCTGGCCTTGAACCCTAGACCTTTGGACAGAACCCACCACTGCGCCAATAATTCAAGTAGACAGGAAGGTCAAAGGCGAACGATGCTGCCTGCAGCCCTGCAGGCGGGAGAGGCCGGAGCTATGGGAGTAGGGAGTGGCATGTTCGGAGAGATGGCACGGAGTGATCCCCGGGCGGGCGGAGAAGCAGCTTTGCGCCCGTGGCTCGGAGGCTGCGGGGGCGGAGGCCCCGGGGTGGCCGCTGCTCGTACCACCAGCGCATTCCTGGCAGTAGGCGTCACGGGCGCAGGCTGCAGCCATTCACCCTTCTCCCCCAGCGCGAAACCCGCCCGCACGCAATCGGGTGGCTTTGGGGGCTTCTCCCAGCTCAGCCTGCGCCCCTGCCCCGTGACCAGATGGCTGGAGCCACTCATTAGGGACTTCCTCTGCGAGCGGGAGGGCAAAGCTCCACGCTGCTCTGCATGCTCCAGCACCCCGCCACCCTGGCGGCCTGCTCCAGCACTGCCCCGAGAACGGACAACACAAGGCCATGCGGTCACAGGAGGCTGCTCCAGCAGCGTCACCCCCGACACATAGCGTCCTCCTGTCCCCAGAACCACAATCACCCCCATCGCCAACTCTGACCAGAAAGAACTACATTTTTCCGCTGTTCGAGACCTGGAAGTCCCTCTAGGGGCCACGTAGGCGGACAGGGCACCAGATCCCGAGCCCCGCGGCGCCCCATCCCAGAAAGGCACGCGGTGTACTGAGTCTTACCTGAAGTGTCCCACAGGCTTAACTCTATTCTTTGTGTGTCGATTTCAAAACTGGCAGTGTAATTCTCAAACACCGTAGGGACGTAATTCTGCACAAACGAAGGGGACAGAAGAAGGAAAGGTGGCAAAGAGATTATTTAAAACACGACAAGCACCAAACACTTTACGGAAAACACCCCAAGTCCCTAATTAAAAACTAGCGCACCCCCTCTCCCGAAAGCCCACCCAGGTTTCTCCACCTGGCTCCCCACACTGAAATCAGCAAGTTTCGGGGGCTGAGAGAACGGGGTGCTGGCACGTTCCAGCCCAGGGGCTTCCAGGACACTTTCCCTTCCGAGCAGTGTGGCCGTGGAGACCGGCTGGGAGTAAGGAGGACTTTGGAGAGGAAAATCCCAGCGAGCAGACGCTCTTTTCCAGACTGGGGACCCCACTGGCCGCTCCCCTCAAAGCCGTGCGGGTCACACTCACTTCGGGGAAGCAGTCCTTGGCGAAGACGTGAAGCAGCGCTGTTTTCCCACACTGGCTGTCGCCCACTACTACTATCTTGCATTTCACGTTCTGATTAGGATCCATGATAGATTTACTGGATAATTTCTGGCTGGCTCTTCTCTCCTTCATTGATGTTGCCTTATTTTCTCTTAGAACAGGAATTTTCTCTTTAGAAGAAAAATATATATATACTTCTCTATATAAAAAAGCGGATAAAAAAATAAATCGCAAGGCCTGTGGGAAGGAACCCTTTAAGCGCAGCGCAGTGGAGGAGAGGCAGCGGCTGTTAACTCCCCGCCAACAAGTTTTCTGCCTGATTCTGCGCCCCTGCTCCCAAGTCCAATTCCAATCGGTCTGCTTTGTTTCACGCTCTCTGCGCGGCTTTATACGCCCAGCCTTCCAATCCCCTCTGCTTTCTCAATGAGAGGAGGAAACTGATCCGCCT
The DNA here is from genome assembly GCA_004025045.1 of Sigmodon hispidus. Taxonomy (NCBI): domain Eukaryota; kingdom Metazoa; phylum Chordata; class Mammalia; order Rodentia; family Cricetidae; genus Sigmodon; species Sigmodon hispidus. Next base: position 161,491 of record PVIH01001919.1, read on the forward strand.
CCTCCCCTTTTATGGAGCCTGGGAGCCAGCGCGGCCGTCTAGTTGGCAGGAAAGTGTAGGCAGTGCGCCCTCTAGGGTAGTGTGCAGGATGACTCGCAGACCGAATTTCTGGCATAATCAGAAGGCGACAGGCTGGATTTGCTAGTGGAGAAACAGCTCAGGACTAGGGTGAAGGGAAAACGGCTATCTGTGCACATGGACTCGCTCTGGAATTCCTTGCATATTGCTTTCCAAAGGACACATCTCCAGAAGCCTCGTGATCATTTGTGAAAATAAAGAAAAATTTCCCACTCAAGTCAAAGCCTAATTATGCAACAGAAGTAAATCTTGAATGGGAAAAGACTAAGTGGTTATACTCAAACGATCAAAAATAATATTAAAAAAGAGATAGATTGTGTTAGGTACATCACATAGATGGTGAAATATTTCCTAAACCTGCTTATCTCACACACTATAACTGGTTTTCCTGGATCTTTATAAAGGACTGGCTATTTATACTGGTCAGTTTCAGCCATTCCAGAGGTGGTAGAAGGCTTTGTGGAGTGAATAACGTGAAGGGGGTGGGGAGATTACAAAAACCTATTAGAGACTCAGCCTCACCTGCCGCTCTAGCTTTGAGAACACTAGAACTGGGGTGGGGGATCGTCTAAGTGCTCTTTGGTCACTTTAGCTGGAGCCTCCAGCCCTCTATCATCAAGGTACTCTGCACTGGACTCAGAAAGCACGAATGCCCATAGTTGAAAACACAGGGACCCTCCTCCTCCACATCTGTACCCCAATCATTCCAAGTGACTCTCCAACCAAACCTTAGAAAGGACCAAAGCAGAGAGTGTCTCCATTGCCTCTAACCTCGATGGCCAGGAGACCTCAGTTATTACATCTGTCTAGGAAGGTAGTTCAATCTGTAAAGTTCCTGTTTTGCAAGCTTGACTTGGATTTTGTCTCCCAGCACTGCTTTAAGGAACAGTGCATGGAGACACTCCTGTAATCCAGAATTGAGAAGACAGAATCAGAAGATCCCTGAGACTTGCTGGCCAAACAAGTCAAGCAAATTGGGGAGCTCAAGATTCAGTGAGAAACCATGACTCAAAAATAATATAAAGAGCAGTTGAGGAAGACATCTAATGTCAACAGCTGGATTCCACACACAAACACATAAACATGAGTATACAGGCACACATGCCTCGCACATAACCCTTTACAGAAACTTTCAAGCTTATAATAAAAGTTGAGAATTCAAACAAAAAGTATGGTGACAGAGAAAGTAGTGAATTGCTAGGAATATGAATTCAGGGGACCTAGAATGCTATCTTATTTTTAAGAGCTGAGAATTTTGGATTCTTCCCCTAAATGACAGTTGTGACTTCATTGTCATGAACAGGTCTGTTTCATACAGGCTGACCATGGAAAAAGGAAGCTGCATTTGCCACAATTGGCTAAGAAGAGCCTTACTCTCTTCTTAACATAGTTCACAAAGAAAGCCCTGCCCAGTATCTTCTGAAGATTTATGATGCACTTTGCTGTTACAGAGGTGAGAGTATCTTATGTAAACTGAGTGTAGCTGAACTTATATTAAACCTTAAAATAGTTGAACGTAGAGCCTGGCGGTGGTGGTGCACGCCTTCGATTCCAGCACTCGGGAGGCAGAGGCAGGCAGATCTTTTTGAGTTCAAGGTCAACCTGATCTGAAGAAGAAGTTCCAGGACAGGCTCCAAAGCTACACAGAGAAACCCTATCTTGAAAAACCAGAACTAGTCATAAGATATATATAGAGAGATATATAGATAGATAGATATAGATAGATAGATAGATAGATAGATAGATAGATAGATAGATAGATGAACGTAGCATTTCCCTAACCTAAATAAATGCAGGAAACATCCGTTTGGTAGAGAAGCAATGGGCATAATAGTGGGGGCATGCTATCAGAAGGAGGTGTATTTAGGCCCTGTGTTTCACATCTTCTGGCTGTGAGACATGGAAGCAATTATTTCACCTCTGCAAGCCTCAGTGTCATCCTCTTTAAAAGAGCATTCATGGTGGCATTTGTAAGGAAATGCAAATGAATTTTAGAGAAGCTCTGCCTTCTTTTGGCATTTCTCTATCAGTTTCACTTGCTCCCCAAGAACGAAGACACATATCTTGCTTCTTGGACTCATTAGTCAACTTACTGATTGGAACTGGGTACATTGTTTCTTTTCTCCTGTTTTTAACCATGATGCTTCCCTTCTCCAGAGATATGACAGAACCTTCTACATTCCAGAATTGGTGTAGTTTATATAGTTAAAGTCCCTTTATCTAGAATTAATTACTAGTTATTTTCAATTGGCTTAATGAACTGGACATCAGATAATTTATCACCTAAGCTACATCTGAAAACAAAATGAGACACCACCAATGATACAGCATGCCTCAAGATATAAAGGAATCTACTCCACCAAAATAGTAGCATAGTTACTTCCCCAGGGAATAATCTAGAATCATAGTGGATAGCTATTTTTGGAAATCAGGTGACCTGAATCTCCAGAAATTTGCCAGCTGCTGAGTGAAATTTAATGCATGTATGACTGAGTAGAAAATCAATTTCCTGAAGACACCAGATTTGAATATTCTACAAAATGAATTATTTCTCTTTATTTTTTAAATCGCAAACATTTAGCTTAGCAATTATTTATTCAGTACCTGCTATCTGCCAGGCACTGGTCTAGGAGTTTCAAATAGGGCAGTAAATATGCAAATTTCTTTCTGCTCCTACAGAACATACACTTCAGCAGTGCTAAAAAGCAAAACAAACAAAAAACAAGAAAGAGAAATGAATGTGTTAAACTCAGGATCCTGTGAGCAAACACAGTGGGGATTTCTCAGTGTGTCTGTGTGGGGATGGATTCCTTGATGATGAGGAGTCAGCCAGGAGCAGGTCTTACCAGAAGGCTTCTCCAAGCCAGCACACACAGCAGAAAGGTCATGAGGAGGGCATGTTTGGCAGGTTTGAGGAACAGAAGGAGGGCCAGACTGAGAAGCACTGAAGGAAAACCTTCAGGAATAGGAGATCTTAGGAAGGGCAAGGGCTGAGCAACTGGTATTAGAATCTGGATATTCTGGAAAGGGCCATGTGAAACCAGTCACAGGAACCCTTGAAGCAGGGTTCTGACATGACTACAAGAATGCACAAACAAGCAAATGGATGACTGTGGCTCTGGGTCTGCTCCTGTCACTAGCTGGGTATCCTAATGAAAGCTCATCTTCACTTTGCATATTGGATACAAATACACCTTAAGCCATAGGAAACACAAAGATGCTCGAATGCAGTGAAATCTTTCCTTTAAGATGCAGAGTTATCTGGAAGCTATAAAGCCCCATTTAGGGGATCACCTCTGACCTACTGACCTTCCTTGTGAGCTTCTCCTTCTTAGTGTTTCTTTGTCTACTGATAACTCTTTCTTAGCTGGACCATGAAGATCAAGAGAAAAAAAAAATCAAAACATTTCTATATGGTTCTTTTCATTGCACAAATTCAGTTGTTCCAAATAGTTTGAGCTGAAACTTTATTTCTTTCTCTTGTAACTAACACTTCAATCTTTAATACTGGAACTGAGTGGGGGTGAGGGGGGGTCCTTCCATCTGCAGTGAATGCATTCCTTTTGAAAACAATAGATAGTTTTATGCCAGGAGAAAGGAAGTAGAGTCCACATCCAGGAAAAGCAGAGATAAGCAATGATTCTGTGTTCTTTCTATCAGAAACTTTCATTTTAGTTCTGACTAACTCAGCATGCATACTGTCCAGCCTAGGACAATCTCTGAGTGAGTTCTTTTCCTTACTTACATGTGAGGAATTGTTATCATGTGGCCACTTTACATTGCACAATAAGGTTGTTTAGAAAATCACAGGCCTTACCTTTCAGGACTTCCCTCTTTAGAAACACATGATAGACCACCCTAGCTTCACATTCCAAGTGCAGGCTGTTGTCAGATATCTTGCAGAGGTATGCCCACCACGTGGTAAAGCATAATTCGAATTGTTTATGTGGACTGCCTGTCTTCAAATGTCAGCAGATGTGTTTGAAAACTGGATGCACAGGGAAGAAAAAGCACAGGTCACCTGCAGGCATCCCCCAGGAGTGCAGAGAAACTGGGCATCAAAACAAGAGAAGGAACAGCCTGCCCTCTAAGACATTATGTCAGAGAATATGGACATGACTCATAGGCAAGCTCTCTGAGAATTGAACTAGGTGATGGATAGGAAACAGCTTTCAAGCTGTGGAGAATGAGAGCGACATGATAAACAGAAACTTCTGTACTGAGAAGTGTGTATTTCACTGCTGTCTCTTGGGAATAACCATCAGAAGAGGATGCTCACTGGACTTGCCTTACACACTAACAACATAGGAGCATTTTTTTTTCCTCGGTAAAGAATTGAATAAAAACTGTTCATAGCATTCAAGAGGTTAAACCTGATATTTGGGATGAATTGCTTTTCATCAATAGCAACATCTTCTTCTTCTTTTCTTACTAGTTCACCTATGTGTCCTGCCCAAGGGCAGTGGCTAATTTTCTAGATTTGTGGTAAGAATGCTTCAGTCTGGATGAAGTAACCAGTATTGTTTGTCCTAATACAATTTACTGCTACCATGTGGATTAAAGCCTCTCTGTAGCAAGCAAAAAATATTACCCTGTGAATGCTGAATGATAAGCCATTGGCCAACTGATCACCCTTTTTTTCTCTTCATAACAATTTTCAGAAAGAACTGTTTGCCATCCATCTGTAGAAACCATTATCACATATATTTGGGTCCATGGATTTTATCCCACATATAATTCTCACCAATTGCTTCTCCCTAATTTCAGAGTTTTTAATTGCTGGTGGCATTTTTCTATGGTTCAGTATTTCCCAGAAAAATAAAATGAGCAACAGATTATTACAAAATCATCAACTGGGTGCCAGTATTTCAATTATACATTGTACCACGTGGTACATAGAATATGAAATGTATATTTGAGAATGACCTTTAAAAGAAAACATTTTTAGCAAGCTTCTTTTAGATTGCTTTATTTGAACAGAGCATGTGGTAACATCTAGAGAAGTTCCCCTTTGAATGTTTTAGGTGCAGTCTTGGGAATGCAGAAGTCTTACTGCGAACAATTTACATCACCTTTCACCATTGCCAGGCTTCAACTGTCCATGTCAGGAGATAGACCAAGTGAGTCAGGGATGGTTACGAGAGTGATCAAGTGGCATTTGATACCTTAACTCGAAGACTCCAAAGATTCACGGGGAAATAAACTATTAAGTTTCTGGGGAAAAAATCCCCCTTTGGGAATCTTTATTCCTTATGCTAAAGCCACTTAACTAGTTGGAATGTAAAAATTTAACTGAAGTTTGTGCTTGCTTAATGCAAAAGAAATAACTGTTCGATTAAAACCTGTTAGGTAAATGAAAACATCCCACAGCTATTATTTGACCATTTCTGGCCTCAGAGTAAAGAAACAAAAGACAGTTGACTGTGAAAGCTTGAGAATGGTCACCAACTTATACACAAGTAGATGGAGAACAGACGGTCTGGAGTATTTAGCCTTGACATGCTCGCTCATCCCCTTTTTGCTTATAATGAACTTGACACTGAATTTGTTGCAGTGGTTCTCATATGTATTTGGACCCATGAACCTCTTCTCTGAAAAACAGAAACAACAAACCAACAAAGAAAAACATAAAGATGTCCTCAGAGGTTGTTCTCTGCTCAGGATTAGAGGGCAGATGGCAACAGCCTTGAAGAGAAACCTAGACAATACTGTCAAAGTCTTTTACTCTTCCTACAATATTTCTATAAAAGTTGAGCTACATTAGAGCAGGGACCTTTTGGCACATGAACCAAGGTCTACTGATGTTTCCTGGCCTAGTGTATAGTGGACCACTTGGAGAGGGGCCGGCATAGAGAGGTGGGGTGGATGGGTGGGGCTGTTCTTTGGACACAAGCAATTTAACTCCAATCTAGCTTGTTCTCAGCTGGAGAGAGGAGGAGGGACTGCTGTCACCAGATGTGTGGCTTACTAGGTAATGACAGCAGAAAATGACAGCTGACTGCTCAACACAACTCAGAAACAAAGGCATAGTGATCTCATTTTACTTTTATTACCTTATTCAAAATAGACTGTTTTATAAGCATGAAGGATGCTTCTGGTTAATGTTTGTGTATGTCCAGGTTGTAAGTTGAGACATAGACCCGTATTCTTTCCACTCAGAGAAAGAGGCCATACATGAAATACACTGAAGTGCTAAAAAATAGAACAGAAGAAGATCAAAGGTAATAAAGGCCCAGGCAAGTTCGGATAAGTATTGATTTTTAAAAATTACATTTGCCTTTTTCCATCCACCACTTGGGCCCTGCAAACAATCTCAAGTTATCGGGCTTGACAACAAGAGTCGTTATCCACTGAGCCATCTTTTGGGCCCCAGACACTGATTTCTAAAAATAAGAGTGAAAAAAAGAAAGAAAGATACAGTTCTGCTGGTGTAATTGGTTTAAGGCAGAAGGATTGCACGTTCCAGGCTTATCTGGGCTACAAGGTCAGTTCAGGGCAAGCCCGGGGAAACTTAGTGTCTCAAAATAAAAAGCAGAAAGAGAGCTTGAGTTATTATATCTTACTAGTAGAGTCTGTAGTGTGTGTGAGGTCTGGAGTTCCATCCTTAAAACAAGACAGGAAAAAAAGGAGGGGTACAGGAGGGACAATTCTGGATGTAGTTGGCCAGAATCTTGCATTTTGTACATGCTGCACGTTCAACAGATCTGAGCTCCATCCCTGGAATTCACAGAGGTGAGGGAGAAATCTGACTCCTGGACCTTACCCTTTGACCCATGTCTGATAGAAACAAATACATGAGTATCTAAAATTAAAAACAAACAATCATGCATATTAGAATCATCTGATCTTGCTAGTCCTCTGCCTTTTCCCTTTATGGTTTCTGTTATTCTCTCTAAAAGAGACCACTTCCCCAGTGCTTGCTGAAATGTCATTTATAAGTCACTGTGAGACTTATATTGTTAGTCCCTTGGAATCAGCCATATGAAGAGAGGACAAGTGACTCAGTCTAATCCTCCTCTTATGTAATATTTTCTGTAGGTCACATCAGTGTCACCAAAGCAGAGCAGACTGACCATAGGTTGAATGAATATGTATTATGATGTAATGTCTGATGACTAACTCGGTAAGTTGCATGGGGGTGGGAATTGTCCTGTCCTTTAAAAACCAAGAGTAGGTCTTAATATATCCATAATGTCATCCATCTTAATTCTGACTCAGAGCAAAAAATTGCCATCAGCACATAGTATGTGACTATCGATCTTAATAAATATTTATTGAGCTTTATGCTGGCACAGTTTGTTCTCATGTATAGTTTCACAGCACCTCAAAAATACATCATAATGCATCTACACTGTCATAGAAACTTTATGGGATCAATCAAGCTTGGCTGATATTGAATAAGGTTATCGGAGTCTCAAGACGATATAGCAGCAGGGCAGACAATGTGGTGATTACACAGAATTTTGAATATATAGCAAAAGAATCCTTAAAAGACTTGCAGAGACTAGAGTTAGCACTTGCAGTGAATTCTCTGAGAGATTTCTGTTTTGAAAATGAGTAATAGCTGAGAAAAGCATCAAGGTACAGTGACTTGACACTGTGCTGGGAATAAAGACATTGTCATTTCACTTTCAAATTGTCATTAACTAGCTCTGTGTTCCTAGGCAAATACTGAACCTCTATGGGTGTCAATTTCTTCTTCATCTTACATTTGGAGGGTGGGTCTGTAAGGCTCTGAGATCTTGTATGGTTTTTGATATTATGTCCTATTAAGAGATTGTTTTGTGGATACGTAAGAGAAACTACATATCCTCAAATGTCTGTTACTGAGAAACCATGAATTCAGGCTTCTAACCCAGGATCTTCCTAAGCCCTCGATTCTTTATGTATTTGCACTTACAAATTTAACTTCACGACTGGTTAAGATTATTGACAAATCAGACTTTGTTGACTCCTCATGGGAGGTCTTACCCTCTCTGAGAAGTGGATGGGGGTAAGGAGGGGGGGAATATGGGGAGTGAGTGGGAGAAGGACAGGGAGGGGAAACTGTGGTTGGCATGCAACATGAATAGAAAATCTTATAAATGAAGATAATATAAAAGATTATCAGCAAATAATGGTACCGACTTTCATCTCATATAACTGAAATAATTTATAAATTATTGCAGTTGATAATCACCCTTGTCAACTTGCCTAGATTTAGAATCACAATGGAAGTACACCCTCATAGGTTTATGAAAATGTTCCCAGAAAAGTTTAATTAGTGAGGAAAAAGCCATCCTGAATGTGGATGAAGCCATCCCATGGCCTAGGGTCCAGATTGAATTAGAAGGAAAGGAGAGCTGAGTTTCCAGCCTTCATCTCTGTCTGCTTCCCGACTGATAGGGCAGTGTAAGAAGCTGCTCTGTGCTCCAGCTGCTTCTTTCTCCAGAGGGTGGGCTCTTCCTTCACACTGTGAGCAAAAGAAAGCTCCTTAGGGCCTTTTTGTGTCTATGTATGTTTGTGAAGCAGTTGAACTTCCACATCCAAGAAAATGGTCTATCACTTAGTTGCATCCCTGCCCCTCAAATGTCTTCTTGTCAGTATTCTGTCAGAGCAGCAACAGCAAAATTTTCATTACAGAGTATAAGAAAAAACCCATTTAGATCTAAATGACAGAGAAGATTGCAACCTGGCCAAGCAAATGGTTTCGTTGTGTATACACATAAATACTTCTGTATAAATATGTCACATCACACATGCTATGTTGATTTTATTGAGGTCTAATTTCAGAAAAAGCACAGACCCTTAAGTACATACATGAATATATTTTGACAAATAATATGTGTTCATGTCTTCAATATCCAAAGAGAGGCTAGACATTGTACTAGAAGTTCTCTTCATGATCTGCTCAACCAATCTCTTTTTCACTCAGCAGTCATTCTGCGGATGTCACATCAGGGACTCGTTTTCTTTATTCTTTGAGTTTATATATGTCTCCTATCAGATTCATGAATGAGGGGGTAACTTTGTTGACTCCTCATGGGAAGCTAACCCTCTCTTTCCATTTGTTGGCAGCAGTAATCTATTGGATGAATATATTATAGTTCACACACGTGCTTCTTTTGAAAGATATTTGGATTAATTCCAATTTTTAAGGTTATGAATTAAGTTGCTATGGACATTTTTGCATTTTTGTATGTGACTCTTCATAGACATATTTCTATTTTGAGAAGTAAATGACTAAGAGTGGAATGTCTGGGCCAAGCTTTATGTGTGTGTGTGTTTAACTTGATGAGAAATTATTAAATGATTTGCAGGACGGTTATATTCTTCTACTGCCTGCTAGTATTTGGCGTGTGGGAAGAGACACGAAACATTTGCTACCAGGTGCCGTTTTATAGTTTTATTTAGGGGGTTTGGATATCCGGACGGGGGGTGGGGGGGAAGACAAAGAAGCAAGACAGGAAGAGGAGAGAGCAGAGAAAAAAGGACTCACTACCATGCCTAGGCGTGTGCTGTGTGTGCCGAGGCAGAGCAGCACACGGGAGCTTGTCTGGGGGGGCAGGGGGCGTGGCCACGACATGGCAGCCGGCTACACCCCGGGGGGCAAATTTGAGCGGTGTCTGAAACACCAACACTGCCCACTAGTAATGTATGAGGAGTTTCATTCTTCCACACTCTGACTGGTATTTCATAGTTTATAGTGTATCTATCATAAGGAAAAATAATTGGATATAGTTACAGTTTTGATTTTCATGCTCCAGTCGACTTATTACAGTTTTCTTATTATTGATACCCTCTTATGAAGTAATCATCTAAGGTTTTACCCATTTTTGTCGGATGCTTATCTTCTTATTGATAAATGAGAACTTACAAAAGAGTCTAGATTACACTACTATGTGAAGTATTCATACTGATGATATTTTTACCCAAATTGTGAAGTTATTTTCAACATTATTCTCTATTTATTTCAGTCTTTCATTTTGACAGTATTTTACCATTTTCAATGTAAGAAGTCTTGTAAACATTTTGTAAAATAAATTCCTACCCATGTTCTGTTTTTTTCCATTATATTGTAATTTCTAACTACTCAGCAACAGTCCATAAACAGAAAATCAATCTTTGCATATTGATCCTGAGTCTCCAAGACATGCCTAAATCACACAGTTGCTCACTATGTCTAGGAGATCTGTTAAGATCTGTTAGGACCTTCTCTCTCTCTCTCTCTCTCTCTCTCTCTCTCTCTCTCTCTCTGTCTCCCTCCTTTTTTCTCTCTAAGTGGAAATTCCCTAGAATTTTTCTCATTTATATAAAATATTTTCATTATTACTTTGCAAATTTATTATTGGAATATTAATAGTACAATATTAGATAGAGTTGTCAAAAATAAGCAGATCAGTTATAATCTTAGTGGAAAACACTCAGGATGTGGCAAATTCTTCAGATTCCCCTTGTTAGACCCAGGAAACTTCCCACTTCTCAGTTTGCTAAGAATTTGTTCCATATTTACTGAAATGTTTATATGAGTTTTCTTCTTTTTCATGAGAATATATTGATACTTCATTTTTAACAAAAGCTCACTCTTATATGTGGTTTGATTGTACTTATCAACATTTGCTCAGGAATTTTTCTAATGAAAGAATCTGACCTATAATCCCCTTCAGTACTCTTTTTCAATTTTGGGGACAGGGTTATATGGCCTCATAAGCTCACTGAAATGCATACCCTTCAACACAGTGCTAGAAACACACAGAGTTCGAAGGAATGGTCAAATTTACTCTCCAGACATTTGGATAGACTTTTATATTAAAAATTATCTAAGGAAAAAGCTTATTGTTTGCATGGCATAGCTATTATATGTGTTTTATATTTATCCCTTTATTACATTTGGAAGTGATGTTTTCAAGGTATTTGTCCTTGTCATCTATGTTGTCAAGTTGTTAGTTTGTGGCATTTTCTTCTTTCCCTTCTAATGTCTGTCTGTACAGTTGGCTCCTTTTCACCTTAAATGTTTTGTGACTTCTTACTTTATTATGATTAGTATTGTTGAGTGCCTGTCAGTCCTATACATATTTAAGAGAAACAACTTTTGAATTTTTTAATATGTACCTAAAAATTAAAATTAAATACAATTTAAAAAATTGATTGATGTCTAGTCTCATTTTTGTTGTTGTTTCTTTCTTCTATGTACTTAAAACTTAATTTTATTGGTTTAAATTTCTATGATCAGGCCAGAGAGATTTTCTTAAGACCTGGTACTTTCTAACATGAACATTTAAAGCTACCAAGTACCCTTTAGCCCATCAGTTATTTTTTTCCTTGCTGTGTTAAAACACCTGGCAGAAGCCAATTAGAGAAGGGTTTACTTTGGCTTTCACAGTTTGAGAAGAGAGTCCATCATGACAGGGAGACGTTTTAGCCAGAGTGGGCAGCTGCTGTTCCCTTGCATCTGCAGTTAGGAAACAGGGGTGAATGTTTGTGCCATGTTTGCATTTTACTTCCATTTGGTCCAGGCACCAGGCCATGAGATGGCGTTGCTCATATCAGGGTGGGTAGTACCCGCTCAGTTAAACTCTTTCACAGACACACATAGAGGTGTGTGTCCACAGTGTTCTAAAGCCAGTCAAGTGGACAATGAAGATGTGTGATCACAAGCACTGTGATAGAGCACATCATACAAATCTCAGTGAGCTGTATTTGTTATTCTTCAGACAGAATGTGAATTCTTCCTTGACGGATGGATCATTTAAAAATGTGTGCTCCCATTCACACTCCAAAGGTATTAGCTCAACTATGTTCATAGCAGCATTATTTGTAATAGCAAGAACCTGGAAACAACCTAGATGTCCCTCAACTGAAGAATGGATTAACAAACTGTGGTACATCTACACAATGGAATACTACTCAGCAGTAAGAAAAAACAATATCCTAAAATTCGCAGGCAAATGGATGGATTTGGAGAATATCTTCCTGAGCGAGGGATCACAAACTCAGAAAGATAAGCACGGGATGTACTCACTCATTAGTGGTCTCTAAACAAACAAACAAGAAAAAAAAGCCAAGCATGCCCAAACTGCAAACCACAACCACTGAACAGCTTGGGATCAGAAACACCCTGGACTGACCCTTCGGACCCCAGTCCAACTATAGGAACATCTGACTCACTCTTGAGGGAGGGGGTGACAAAACTGGATCTGCCAGGAGTGGAGACTGATCCAAGCATTATTGGGTCAGTGGGACCATAGGACTGTCTGCTCCCTGCCCAGGGAGGGGATGGGGAGTTGTGGAGAAGAAAAAAATGACCTGATGTGGTGGGAGGGGGAAGGGACCTTGAATAAGGATATACAGGGATGGAAAAAAAAATTCAGAGGGAAAGCTGAACACAAAGAAAATATATGTGTAGCAATCTTATTGGCATTATCACCCTTGATAAGTCATGCTTATGATTTTTATCTTCTTTATAGTTATTGTTAACTTTTCAGCATTTTAAATTCATTTTACTGTTTTTCTTGATAAATACAAAATAAATAAAGAAGAAAAAATGTAAAAAAAAAAAAATGTGTGCTCCTGACACACAGACCCAAAGCTACAGGATCTCCACAGCACGGGGCACCAATAAGATAGCCAAGAAGCGTTCTAGTGAGGGCCCAGTATCAGCAGTATAGGAGAAACCTGAGCTCTCGAACCAGACCAGTGACCGACCCTGCAATGAACACTTGCAAGTAACGACATATGGACAAAGAAAGGGGTTTACTGTGTGACTCACACTGCAGCTTCCATGATCAGATCTCTAGACTCCTCTTTTGAATCCCCACTTTTCCCTTTTTTCTCTTAAATTTTGTTTTATTTGTGGGGGTACAGAGGTAGAAGACAGATAGAATAGGATGGAAGAATGAATGTAATCAAGATACATGATGTAAAAGACACATAGAATAAATAAAAAGGAAAAAGAGTTAACTCAGTCCCAAATGTACAACAGCAACAAAAATGTGTCTTCAATTTCCAAGTTTGTGAGGGGATTTATTGAATTTTTTTGTTTCCTCTGAAATATATCAAAATTTTTAAATTTATTTTGTCCTTTTAGTTACTACTATATGCATTCTTTAACATCTGAATCAGCTGTATATAGAATTTTATATGTAAAATCATTTGTTGTCAGCACCGTTCAAATCTAATACAGTCCAGGTGATTTTTCTTAAATGTACTTGTTTATTAAATGCTGTGTCTGGATGACTGTTAATCTTTCTGTTTAGTTTTGTTAATTTTTGTTTATGTATTTTAGCGCATCACAAATAAAATTGTCATTTTAATTGAATGCATCCTTTGCTATATGAAATGTTTCTGTCTTTATTATACAAGGTGTGTATGCAGTGCTAGGAAAAGGATCCAGGGATTCACACTTGTTAAACAAGAGCTCCTCTATTTGCTAAGACACATTTCAGTGTTGTATGACACTTCTCCATTGATTGACCTACTTCCTTCCATGGGAAATGTGTTAGGTATTAGCTTTCCATAATTAAGGTTTGAATGATGCCATTCTTTACCTTTACTTTTAAACTTTTGGTGCCTTATATTTAAATATCTTCTTTTTGATAGCATACAATTAAATCATGTATTTTTATTGTATCTGTCCTGATGATGGAGCTTTATCTACTATTTAATTTTTCAATTGAATATAGTAACTGATTCAGTTTAATTAACTATCATTATTTTACTAGCTCTTTCTTTTTCTTTCCATGTTTTCTTCTACATTTTTCTAGAAGTTGTCATTGAGCTGGGACTACTTTCTGCCGCCCAGGAAAAATAGATCAATAAAATATAAAGTACACTAAATAGAACCAACTAAGAAAGGTAATGGACCAACCCTTATGGAAGCATTGGTTCTGGCAGTGGGAAACACCTTTTTCCTTATTTGTAAAAATAACAATTAAGGGAGTAAATAATATATTGCTATCTGGAACAGTTGAACAGCTTGGATAACCCAGGTTTTAATATAAAATATGTCAAAAAACAGAAAAAAATGCAATAAAGTACATCTTCCATTGGCAAGCTAGCAACAATGTTAAACCCTTCAAAGCTGAGAGGATGCAAAGGATAAGCAAAACAAAAAGCCTTGGCTGCAGTAGTAAGACCAGGACTCAGATTCAGTAATAAAGCATTTCAGAATGAAGACCTGACTAACCTTTGTATTTATCAACAGGATACTGCACCCAGGTTGAGAGTCTTTGATCTACAGAACAAGTGCCTTTCAGAAAAGGAACAGAACTTGATATAATTAGGGGCAATTTTGTTTAAATGCAACATTCCCAACACAGAGAAAGGCTGTAGAATGTTAGAAGGCTCAGAATTCCTTTGTGGCCAAGCTGTGTCCCCCTGATCTCTTGCTAGAGCACCTTCCAGTTCTCAGTGTGAACTAGGCGTTGTAAAGTTAGAGCAGATGAGGGAAGATGCAGACATGTGATGCAAAGTACCTTTAGGAGAAAATGCTCAGAGAGAAAATATCATGAAGTCTGTAGAATGCACGAAGAAATAATTCCATAGTACATGTTATGCAATAATTACCCAGAGATTTGAATTTTAAAAACACATTATTGCATATTTCTTAAAGTAGAGAAGACCATGATTTTATGGAAGACACACACACACACATAAAGTAAGTTGGTTACTACTGTAGATTAAAAAATATGTCATTTTGCATAAATTATGTCGTAGTTTAAATGAGACTGCCCCCACTGGCTCGATGGTGTGTTTTTGTTGGAGGAGGTGTGTCACTCACTCAGGACAGGCCTTGAGGTTTCTAAAGTCCACACCAGGTCCAGTGTGGTGGTATAATAAACATAGAATAAATAGAAAGGAAAAAGAGTTAACTCAGTCCCAAATGTACAACAGCAACAAAAATGTGTCTTCAATTTCCAAGTTTGTGAGGGGATTTATTGAATTTTATGTTTCCTCTGAAATATATCAAAATTTTTAAATTTATTTTTTCCTTTAGTTACTACTATATGCATTCTTTAACATCTGAATCAGCTGTATACAGAATTTTATATGTAAAATCATTTGTTGTCAGCACCGTTCAAATCTAATACAGTCCAGGTGATTTTTCTTAAATGTACTTGTTTATTAAATGCTGTGTTGATCTTCAGACAAAGTTAATTTAACTACAGAGTTAGCCATAGAGATCATGGACTAGTGGCACACACCTTTAATCCTAGCACTCTGGAGGCAGAGACAGAGATCTTCTGGATCTCTGTGAGTTCAAGGCCAAACAGAGCCAGGCAGTGGTGACACACACTTTAATCCCCGCACTTGGGATCCCATGCCTCTTCTCCCAGTACTTGGGAAACACATGCCTTTAAATCCTAGCACTAGGAAGTTTGAGCCAGGAAGTGATATTGCTAGACAGAGAAAAGGTTATAAATGAAACGAGAAAGAGTTTGCCCCACTTCCCTTTCAGTTGAAGATTTAGAAGCTTTCTGTCTGAAGCTTTGTGAAGACAGGTCTGAGGAGTTGGCTTGGTGAGAAGTGGTTGTGGCTTGTTCCTTTGTCTCTCTGATCTTTCAGCTTTTCTCCAATATCTGGCTCTGGATTTTTATCAGAAGACCAAATAAAATTTGTGCTATAGCCAAGTGTCTTTCTCTGTCTCTCTCCACCTGCTGTCTGTGGATCAGAGTGCAGCTCCCAGCTACTTTTCCTGCCATGATGAAAAGAGCTAAGCCTTTGAAGCAAGCTCCCAGTTAAACATTTTGGCATGATGGGGTCTTTTCACAGCAGTAGAGTAACTAAGATAAATTATTCATTTTTTTGTGGCAAGAGCAGTTATATTATAAACTATGTATTCAGAAAAAATTTAGAATACAAACAATATTAATTATAGTCTGCACACATTAGGTGTTTATAAGTTCTTCTGTCTAAAATAGTATTTAGTGCTGGGTGAATTACTGATGTTGTGGAATAATCTTTTTGTACACTGTGAAGATGGGTCTTTCTGATTGGTTTAATACAGGATTGAATGGCCAGTAGCTAGGCGGGATTTGCAGGTACAGAGGACACTGGGAAGATGTGTGAGACAGCATGAGACACAGAGCAAGCAGCATGAGCAATACAGAGAGGAGGTAATAAAGCCATGAGGCAGGAAGTAAATTAATAGAAAAGAAATGGGTTAGTTCAGATGATAAGAGATAGCTAGAAACAAGCCTAAGTTATTGGCCAAGCTTTCATGGAATAAGTCTCTGTGTCAGTAGTGGAAGGCCAATTAATGTTCGAGTAAAAAAAATCTGCCTACATACTGATTAAAATGTCTTAAAAATTCCATGCTACACATTTTTACTTTCCTGTAACTTTTCTTTTTTTATTATTCCTCTTATAAAATTACTCCAGGATCTAGGGCTAAAACATCAAGCCAACTGAATATTCTTCCTCCTGTTTGCATCCAAAGTCATTCCCCCAGTAAGCTGACTTGATGCTAAACCTCCATTGTGGTGTTACTGTTTCTGTCTTACATTAACTATGAGCTTATGGTATTAAGTGGAACAATTTATTTATGTACTCATCTTGATTGGCTGAAATATGTTCTCAGATGCTTGGGGAGCACACCACTCCTTGTCAATAACAGGTGAAATTTTTGATAAAAGCTAGACAAATTTTAAACAATTTGTGACATTATTGGCATAATAACCTATTGTCAGTTTATCTGAATACTGCAACATTTTCAAAACTATAATTAAATATTATTACCTATAGGGGGTTGCTTATTTGTTTATAAATAAAAAGCATTTCTAGGTAGCATTAAAGTCTATACTACATCATTTCAAAGAACTATGGTCTTAAAAGTTCAGAGGACGCTTTATGCTGTTATTTATCTCCTTCCCAGAGCATTCTATTCTATATATAAAACAACACAGACTTTTTGATAGCTGAAAGTGAAATAAAATTCCTTTTTACACCAGCGCTTTCAGCTGAGAAAAATCAATGTATTTCAGTTCAATTCAAGGTTGATTCTTTTCCATTATGAGAGAGTGTTTACAAATGTTTCTGACAAAGGGCACACACACACAAAAAATCATTATTCTGCTTTCAAAAATGCACCTCTGTGAGAAATAACAAAATAAGAACCAACCAAGGAAAGTAAATAAGTTTGTTTACTTTTTTGGAAGGGCTGTGGGGACCATCTGACTTGTCCCCATCCCACCTAATTTACCAGGAAGAAAAACAATTACCCTGCAATAGACAGCTGGTCAGAATACTTTGGTGTTTTGAACAGCAGCTAATATTTTAGGTGGGCTCCTATTGAGTAATATGTGTCCCACTTTTGGATATGTTGTAATCTGTAGCATACATTTTAGGCTCATTGGCTCTTCAATATAAAAGTGTCTATGTATATTGGAGTGGGTAAGAGCTTGAACAATGGAAGTTGGCAGACCAGGTTTCAGATTTTCGCTTTCTCTGTATTTTCTGTGAAGGAGCACTGTGGGAAAGCCTGGGAACCTCCCACTTCTTTGTGTTTGTGCATGGCAGTATAACCTGTCAGTGTCATAACAAGGAAGTTCACACTTGCCTCTGATTCTCCAGTGGTTTTCCCTGCCCTATTGCTAATTCACAATGGACAATCAGAACAATTGCCCTGTGAGGAAAGTTCTGAGCAACACTTGGTGCCCTGTAAGACGTCCCCTGAGAATCCATACTCTTCCATCTGGAGGGAACATATGTGCCTTTCTCTAACTTAGACAAAATGTGTCTTACGCTTTCTCTTGCATGCTAATGTACAGAACTTGCTATCATTTAGCTCAGAAATTCACATGTGGTATACATTATTACTTAATAGTCATTCTTAGGTGAACTCATGATAATCTTAAATGTACTGGGACTAGACCTTGCCTACTTCACCACATAGGGTAATTGTTGTTATATGCCTCGTGTTCTCGAGAGTCAAGTGTTTCATTGCAATAGAGCTATTCTGAAGACTGCCATGGATTTTAACAGCACAATACTTTATTCTTTGCTAGTACTTTTATTGTGTATATAAAGTACATTTATCAGCTCAGAGGGCCATAACAAAATATTGCAGACTCCGTGGTTTAAACAAGAGAATTTTTTTCTAGTTCTGGGGACTTGTTAGTTAAAGCTTAATTCCAAGGCATTTCAGTTTGTGGTAGAGTCTCTTCAGCTGGCTTCCAGGATACCACCCAATAACAGTGTTCTAATTCTAACTTTCTCTGTGCATGTCCACAAACATTGCTGGTCCAAGAAGGCACCTGTACCATCCAGAAGATGCCCCAGATTTTGAACCTTATTTTTTCACTATTTCTTCCTGACGACCCATCCCATAATGTAATCTGTAAAAAATTTGAGGGGAACAAAATCTATTCATAGCACAAAGTAAATAATGGGATTTGGTGGCAGCAATTCAATCATTTCAATCTATTTATCTGAAATAGGTGACTTGACTTTTGTTTTTGCTAGGTTTTTTTTTTTTTTTTTTTTTTGGTTGGAGATAGAATCTTACCAAAGCCCAGGCTAGCTTAGAAAACTGTATGTAGCCTAGTCTTGTCTCAAACCCAAGGTCTTCCTGTCTCAGGCTTGCTTTACCAGCATGCCCAGCTGCACTGTGCTAGAGGTTCTAAAGCAGTATACTTGCAGTTGTAGGTTGAATGTGATTGGCTCCCATAAACTCATAGGGAGTGGCATTACTAGGAAATGTGACCTTGGGGAAGGAAGTGTGTCACAGCGAGTGGGCTTTGAGGTCTCAGAAGCTCACTCTAGGCCCAATGGATTACTCCTCCTTCCTGTTGCCTTAAAAAAACACATCTACAGCTCCCAGCCCCTCTCCAGCACCATGTCTGTCTGCATGCATCCTTGCTTTCCACATAATGATGTTGGACTAAACTTTTGAAACTGCAAGCCAGTCTCAATTAAATGTTTCCCTTTATAAGAGTTGCTGTGGTCATCGTGTCTCTTTATAGCAGTAGAAACCTTAAGACACTGCATACATTTATTCAGTTTTCCTAACATTTTATGAAGTAGTAAGTTATCTTACTATATTCCAGTTTTTTGTTTCATAAGATAACTGTAGCCTACATAAGAACTATATGGGGTAAAGGCTCTAACATTACAATATAGGGCCAGTGAGACACAGGTCAGGGCCTCTCCTATGAAGATCACAGAACAGAGGTCTAGAAAAGCCACAGGCTAATGAGGAGCCACACACTATGCAAGCCCAATGAGTGGCTCTCATTTCCCCCTCCCTGTTCATTATTCTCCTATGCAGATTTGCTAGAGTCTAGAATCACTTTTGAATTCTCCTCAAGAACTGGCTCAAGGTGTTACTGGAGTCTGTAACTAAGAGGAATCTGTGGTTGAGGCCCAGTAGCATGACTCTGACCTTATACACTGATGCAGTAAATCACAATCTCAAAGTAAATTTACTCTAAGGAATTGGACAGGTCATAAGATGACCTCACTCAGAAAAGCAGGTGATGTGATAAGTATCACTGGTATATCTAACAACTGTCAGGTGGACTGGAATAGAGATAAGACCTGTGTAAGCTAACTAATGAAATGTATTTGTAGGCGTGAACTAGCCAGCAAATGCCATTTACTAAGTGATTTCTGGGAATACAGAGTTAAATAAGAAAATGGCACCATGGTTCTGCTTTCCAAGCTACAGACAACATTTTAGTGGCTCTCAAAGCATTTTGTGTTCAGTAAGACATACTCAGCCATCACAATTGGAAAACCAAAATCATAGATAGTCTGAAGCATATGTGTCAGTGACTATTTTATCCTGTCTAAAGTGGTGGTGCTGCTTTGCCAGGACAGCTCCCAGTCAGTATTAAGGGAAGGTCAAGCACAGAGGCTGAGAGACAGCCAAAAGCAAAAGGACTGCACCCCTAAAGAACATCTAGTCCCAGCTAATACATCTTTGCAGTCTCTCTTACTCAAACAAAAGACACCTGACAGTAGCCGTGTGCTAGCTTTGTTTAGGCTCCCATACTCTTGGATTAGCTCAAGCTCAGAGGTGAGAACTCAGAAAAGTAACTCTACCTTGACAGTGAGCTGTAAAATGTTTTAAATAATAATAGTGTAGTTGAGTGCCTGGTTCAAAAGGGGTTAAATGGAGGGCATGGAACATTCCTGCTTTGGGTGGAAGAACTGTCAGTGGCATTGCTGAGCCCAGGGTCATGTTAACCACTGAAAGGCAGTAATTAAACCTGTGCCTTCATTAAATGAGCTCCAACCCTTCTAGAAAAAATAAATTATGCAGTATAAGTCTGATGTTAGCAACTGCAGTGATTACCTGGGAAATGTAGTCCAGCATTAGTTGGTTTAAGAATAGACTGTATGTGGAGAGTGTTAGACTACTCAGGAAACAGTTTGTTTCCAGAATAAGTTCAATTTTATAAGCTGTGAATACCTATCAGATAAAGCCAAAATCTCCTCCTGAAAGGAATCAATTCTCATTTCATGGTAGTAATATTTTTCAAATATGGAGAAATATGTATATTTTTATTTAGTTCTTAATAAACTGCATTATAAAATTTTACCAAATCCAACTAAGAAGGGGAATGTTTCATATAGACCAGATGAGAAAAATTGAATAAACTATATTTTAAAAGTCTAGATTTTCATAATGCAACAAATTCAAGATAGTGACAGATTGATAAATCAAAGAAATGGAGACCTCCACTCTGAGAGAGAAGACTGATGGACTGATGGTGTTAAATTCATCATCTTCCACTGAAGTTATGAACTTAAAACTAAACCCTGTGCTTTGCTTTTGAGCTGGCTAATCAGTGTGTGTGTGTGTGTGTGTGTGTGTGTATCTGTGTCTCTATGTGTGTCTGTGTGCACATGCATGTGCACACATACACATCTTTCTCCTTTCTTTATGTGGTGTATATTTTAGACTTTCTAAAGCAGACAGCACAGAACTATGTCAATTGTGATATGCTGATATTGCCATACACTAGAAGAGCTTATCAATGTTTTATCGTCTCTGTGGAAGGTCACCACTTACTAAGTGAATTTACTAAGAAGCACAGAGTAACTGCCCCAGGAAAATTCATTCCTCTTACATAGAAGAGATCATTTTCCTAAAGAAGAGTTTACTTATTCTGTTTTCTCTGCTGAACTGGCACCTCAGAAATTATCTGGAGATGAACAAAACATCCTTAGACTCTGGTTACCTCATCTTCTAGAGACATACCACACAGATACCTAGAGGCATCTCAACTAAGTGGGCATGAGTATTCCAATTAGGCAAGAGTCCTCATCATTAAATGTCATTAGATTTAATTTGATGTCTTGAGAAAAATGTTGATAAGGCCCATCCCACTAAGAGCAGGGCTTTGTGTACTTAAACCCAAGCAGGATGCTCAGAACACACTTCTGCAATAAAATCCAACAATAGCACTTGGCAACACATCCATCACATCTAACACTTTTACTTTACAGATGGAGGAGGTATGGCTAATTAGAAGGAGTAACACTAGGTTTTAAGCCTCACTCACCTTCCAGCCAAGAGCCTTATACATGATACCATCAAATCTCTTAGACATTGCCCATGATTGAAACACAGCTTTAAGGCAATGACCTCTTAGCATGCTTGTGTTGATGGCTGTATACACCAATCATGAAATCACAGTGCTATGAGTTCTGACTATGGTTTTACCCTTGAGGAAGCCAATCTTGAGCCAATAAATGATATGGCTCCTCAGATGGACATACTTTCCTCCAAGCCTGATGAGTAGAGTTCAGCCCCCAAGACCAATATGGCTGTCCACTGGCCACTACTTGTGAGCCCAGGCACATGAATGCCCACTCCCAGATAAATATAATTTTATTAAAAGAGGAAGTCAATTTTACTGCATCTGATTTTTTGACATTTATGATTTGGAGATAATCTTTTGTATGTTGTAAAGTCAAGGTAAAGAGGTTAGATTTCTTAAAGTACTGCACATTGTAGTGTTTTGTAAGTAGCAAATATGTCTGAAATTGTGTTACTAAACCAATGACAAGAAATTGTTTTTAGAACCTTATTTGTGACTTTTCATTCTAGGAGGCAGATGGCATGTCTGTTTACTTTTTTTTTCCTATATATACCCGCTATCCATGTTACATGAAATGCCACTAAAAATAATGAAGGAAGAAGACATGATTCTATATGAAAAAGGGATAGACTTCAACCTACTAGTGACTTAAACACTCATTGGGAAGACATACATGAATCAATGAGGACTGGCTGATAATAAAGTTGGTCAATAAAAACACTGCACTAAGTTCATTTATAGTCCAGGATGTTCCTGAAGAATGTTAACATGAAGGGGTACGAGGCAGTGATGGAAAGAAAGGAAACATATGGGATGATGACAACAAAAAAATCAGAGCACAGTTCAATTGATGTCTACTAACAAGATGCCAATTATCAAGATTCTACCCAGCACCCAAGCATAGATACTGCAATCACAGTAGCTGAGGAGTCCTCCGAAAGAAACTGAAGCCATGCAGGGGAAGTTAGGGCAGAGGCTGTGGGAGTTATCATTCTGTGAACACTGAGCTGAGCTCCTGGTCCAGCTGAGAGCATGGTAGGAGAGTCTATATGAGCAAGGGGATAGGGAGTATGAGGAAAAGTCCCACAGTGATGACTGGCTGGAGCTCTGCAGAGCTCACTAAATTGAGAAAAGCCACTGAGAAACTGTCAAGAAAAGGAACTAGGCCCTCCAAGGATTGGCAGCTGTCCACTGACATGGGCAGCATATGGAGCCTTGAGGGGAGGGATCAGACTGTGTTTCTGTGTGTGGACTGGCTCTTCGGAGCCCATTCTTTCCAGAGGAACACCTAACCCAGTCTTGACATTATGATGAAGAAATGGGACTTGCCTGGAGTGTACGCTGAGGTGATCCACCTTGGAACTTCTTGTCCTTTTTGGGGAGGGGATGGAGGGATGAGGAGGAGGGAGGTTGAAAGCTGACTGAGAAAGATTGAGAGGGGGAAGGGAGGGAGAGCAAGGGGATCCATTGATTAAAAAAAGACTTTATCTTACAAATAAATAAATACAAAGAAAGTCATAGGACTCTGCTTCTCAGAGGCACCAAAGCAGTATTGCCCATTTCCTGCTAGTTCTCTGCAGAAAGATTATTGATAGAAAATTACTTTCTCTGTACCAGAGCTATCATGAGACTTTGCCATTCTCATAAGTATGATAAAAGACAAAATTAAAATGCAGTTGTGGAAAACTTACAGCAACACAGAGAATAAGTAGATAAAATGGATAAGCCCAAAGAAAATCAAGACAACTGAAGAAGTGAATCAGTGAGAACAAGTCCAAACATCTGCAACAGCATCCTTAAATTTGAACAGATCTTAAACTCATAAAAGCTATATTTGAGGAAATGATGAATGAATTGCACCTGAAACCACAAAATAAAAACAAAAAATTGTTTAAAAATAATAAAATGTGCATAAAAAAAAGAAGGTAACATAGAAAAGAGAGTCAAAACATTATGTTTTGGAAAGGAAAGAAAATACGTTAATAATAAGAAAATAATCAACTGAGCACTGAGCATGTGCATAGTACAGGTAATAAAATTTAGCAAGAAAGAATCAAGGACAATACAACATCTTAAACAAACAACCAATACAACAATGACTTTGCAAAGAATACAAAAATGGAGGCCTTAGTAACATCTACCTGAGTGATGCCTGTTGGAAATGGTAGGACATTTAATAGAAGTATGTAAAACTTCAAGAGAAGACATGGAAACATCATAGAAGATATGAAAACCCAATACACACAAGCAGACATACAAAATAAATAAATAAGTAAACAAACACAAACAAACAGCTCCAAACCCATCACCTTTGAAACCAGGAAGTGGCCAACACCCCAGCCAGACCACTAGCACCATTGTGTTATAGCCAGCCTTTTTACCACAGCCACAGAAATGTCAGAGATGAACAATGTCTTCATTTTCATTTATTTTGGTTCACTATTTTGAAAGCCTTGGTATACCACAGTCAGCTGGCTCTGTTGCTTTCTAGCCTGTGGCAAGAAAGAAGACATCTTCATACTCACTCTCATCTCCTCCCTGCCCAAAGACAGGAAGGGGCTAGGAGTCCATTACTCTCTTGAAACGTGCCCCTTTGGGACTTAACTTCCTCCAATTAGCCTACGCTTTTTAAAGCAGTGGTTCTCAACCTTCCAAATGCTATGACCCTCTTATATAGATCCAAATGTCTGTATTCGGATGTAATTTGGTGACTCCCTACCATAAAATTACTTTTGTTGCTACTTCATAACAGTAATTTTTCTACTGTTATTAATCATAATGTAAATACATGTGTTTACTGGTGGTCTGTACTTTTTTCATATCTTTCAACTATTATTCTCTTATTAGTTTTTTTTCTAGTTAGGTCACTCTTTGTTTCTTAGGAATATATCTTTTATTACAGCTGATGCAAGAAATTTTTCATCTTTGGTGGCTTCTTTTAGGTTTTTTACTTTGGAAATATCTCAGTATGAGGATGTAGAGTGTTCTTTACCTTCATTAAAAATAAGTTAGAGCAACAGTAAACCACTGAGCAAGTGTTATTGTGTGCTCACTCTCCAATCAGCACAGAGCAAACTAGTGGGGTAGACCATCCTGACTACGAGGGGACCTGCTACAAAGAGTAGGTGGACCTCAAAATAAAGAGGTTCTGGGGACATAATGTTATGGAAAGAGATCTTACAAAAACTGGAGCAAAATTTGCTATTTCATGGATTCTTCACTCACTTAAACATAGATTTGCCTTGAGTTCTATTAGCCATTAGCACAGTGTCAATGAAGCATAGTTAGTAAGTACTTAGCAGATGTCACACATGATATTTAAATTCTTCCAAATCTATTCATCTTACTGATCATTTGTTTTAAAGAAATGTTGAAGAGCTGACTTGGAAATTGACTTGGAGAAGTCATTTTTTTTTTGTCTTTAATCATCTTTAATCATTCTGCCTAATGTTTTTTTTCTCTCCCCTTTTTATAAACTGACACTCTTCATTTCACAGAAATGTGAGCCACCCAGCAACATTTTAGAAACTATATACTTAGCTTCTCAAGGACAACTTATGCAATCATGCGATTATGAAAAACAGCATTTTGTTTTAATATTTGCCCATCAACTTCATTCAAACCAACCCACCTTTGACAAAAAAGGGGAAAAAACCCACATAGAGCATGTCTGTCTTTTCAACCTCCCCTGACTTGCCCTTACTACTGACTGACATTTGAGTTCTGCATTAATCAACAGTCAGCCAGCTTGAAAAAAAAAAAAGATGAGCACAAAGGTGGACAGTATTCTGACACCCCTTTCATTTTTAGGGTACAAAGTTCAATTGGCAAGCTATTCTGAAATTCCTGACAAACATTGGGGCTTAAAATGGTTGTAAGTGCCAAAATAGAGCCAAATTCTGTTGATACAACCTTTACACAGCCACCTATTTAGTTCAGGCTTTTCTTATTCACCAGGAAAACATGAATTTCTCCTCCAAATATCTTGCTCATACACTGTACTTTCCATTCCAACAAAGATCATGCATAGTTTCCAAATACCTTGAAATTTCTAGTAGAGTTAAAAAAAAAAAAGCTCAAGGAAATTGGCTCTACCTGCAGGTCTAAGCAATCAAAGATTTGTTTCTGAATAGCTCTGGGGGATTTCACCATATGACTCCCATTAATGAAATTGCTGGGCTAATCTCTCTGTGTGACATTACAAACACCAGTTTCCTGTCCAACTTCAGCTGAAGCTTTTTCTGTATTTCTTTTGCTGTTCGAACCAGAACTGTGAGCCTGGAAAGGATTTCTAAGATCAATCAACCCAGTCTTTCAATTTTACAGATGAAAAAATTGGGCTTCTAGGGGCTGTTACTGCCTGTAAATGGCCATATGATTGAGCAATTTGTTCTATGGACTGGACAGGCTGTCTTGGAATTTAGGAAGCATGTTTTAGGCGTAATTTACACTGAGTTATGGCTTAACTATGGAAATGTGGGGAAGGACACAGGTTACCAGATACCAAGGTTGAAAGAATTTGCTTTTACCTTGCAAGTAGTCTAATTAATGGTTGTATCAATATTTGGGAGGTTCTTATTTAAAAGATTATATTATAGA
This sequence comes from Sigmodon hispidus, assembly GCA_004025045.1. Lineage (NCBI taxonomy): Eukaryota > Metazoa > Chordata > Mammalia > Rodentia > Cricetidae > Sigmodon > Sigmodon hispidus. The sequence continues at coordinate 187,695 of PVIH01001919.1, forward strand.
GCTAATGTTACTGTTCATCTGATCACTCAACTTTAGGGGCCCATTACTATTATCAATAGGGTTAATATAATAGGATAATCTCTCTCAAATGTGTGCTTTACCAAGATTACTGAAATTTGAAGTCTGTAAACAGTAGAAGCATCATAAAGTTAGATGCTAAGGAGCCAGAGAGATGGCTGTACGTTTAAGAGCACTTGGCACTCTTGCAGAGGACTGAAGTTTGTTTCCCAGTGCTCATGTTTGGTTGCTCACAATGGCCTGTAACCTTAGCTCCAGGGTTCTGGGGCCCTCTTTTGGTCTGCACACACATAGCACACAGACAAACAGACACACAGACACAGACACACACACACACACACACACACACACACAATTAGCTTTGGCTCAGCATACTCTTTTTGCCATAAGTTACTATAAACTTTTAAATTTTAAAAATAAAGTTAATTTTGAATTAACTCTGAAATGGGTTTTAGACAACCCACAAGAATTTGCAAATCTTTGTCTGTGTTTCCCCAAAATCACTATCTCTCAGGATTGCCACAGTTCTAAGCAACTTGCTTTCAACAAAATTCTTCTATCTTCCATCTTCATAGTTTCATCCAGTTTATTTAGAGCAAATGAGATGCCTGTTTTTCTTTCATTAATGTATGGTTTTTTTATTTAGTTAGTTTTCAGTATGGAAAAATAATCTTTTGTACATTTTAGTAATATTGTCCCATAATTAATACTTTAACATATTAGTAGAATCACCCAAACATACAGCATACTTTATAAGCAGTGACTTTACATCATGCATCTCATCAGATGGGTTCAAAGCATTTAGCATTTATTGTGTGACTGGAGATCCTCTACATCTGCATTTGGGGTGTTGCCAGTGGCCTAGCAATCAAATTCTTAGTGGGGCACTCACCCTCTCAATTCAAACAGGACTTGATCTTTGTCTCTAGTTGTGAAAGCCTGTAGAAACCACAGTTTCTGTATCTAGTTTCTCCTTAGGAAGGGTCAAGTATGGATGGGCTAGAAGAAAGCCCATCTGCATCCACGTCCCATGTTCAAAACCAATGTACGCATTTCTGTTCTGACACATTCTTCACATTTCATCAGACTGCCCTTTGAGACAAATGGCCACTTATTTTGCTTCACAACTCTCACAGTACACTTAGCATGTGGGAGTAGCTTGCTCTGCTCTTTTCAGATCTTAATTTCATTTGCGCCCTGAAAACAAATGGCTTTCAATTCGCATGTATGGTACTTTATCATGGTGGAAAAATGGTTCAGAAATTGCAGTATAACTATGCAAGTTGTTATACTTGACCCTTTCTTGGGAAAGGCTCATAGTGACATCAAAGCTAGATTCTGCAATTAGAAACAGGTTATTAATTGATTTTGCAAAAGAGGAAACACAAAACTACGCCCAACTCTTCAAACAAAAAGAGAAAAATACAGAGCCCTTCACTCCCAGATCCAGACATTTGCTTACCCTTTTTAGCCCTTACTTTTTTGTAAAATACGCTGGCAGAATTGTGACCCTAGTGGCAAAGAATTCCTTAGGTTTTAAAAAGAAATGATAGTGTCGCTAGATTAAACCTAGACAAAGCATATGTCTTACATCTCTGGGTTTTGCTGTGCCTAAATCCTCATTCAAACTCTTAATTTAGCAATGACACCTGGACTGTTGCACACATTATATGGAGATTAGGGTGCTCATGACAACGAACCCAACAAACAAAAACAAACAGAGAAGCTCGTTATGAGGCAGAGCTCATGAACGAACAATAACTTAAAATATCCTCCCTAGGTATGTGTCAGTTTTGAAAGAGAAATCAGTACTCAAAAGTGGTGAGCCTGTATTGTTAGGGCTAGGGTTGCTTCTTGCAATTGCTTTTGAAAAGACACAGAGGTCTGTGAATAAAAGCATTCCTGGGATATTAACAACAGGTGACTCTTCTCTCCTGGTAGATGGATAAAGGGAGTATGGTCAATAGCTTATAATGTTCAAGTTTTTATTTAGAGGAAAATCATTATTTTAAAAAGTTTCAATGATGCATACTTGATTTATGGCTCAAGAATTGATGTTTTTTCCTTTTATGCTGTGTTAGCATCCTCCTGTAATAATTTATTGAAATGGTTTATTATAATGTAATATGAAATAACCAAGTCTGTGTGTGTGCATGTGTGTGCATGTATGCACATGCACATGTATGAGTGGATTATGCGCACAGTTTTTGAAATAAGCACAGAATTGAAATAAATATGTGGATAGTTTAAGGCTGATACCACTATCAATGTGGAAAACTGAAATGTTTCATTTAATGGACTTGAGGTAAAATTCCCTGTTCTTCTATCCTTAGCAGGCATAGCTATAATGCTGGCCTGGCTGGCCTGGGAAAATCTTTGCTTTTCTTTGCATCTTAATCTTGTCAAACAACACAGGTGTGTGAGCCTCGTTAGAGTTAACTAGATCTGAACCTGAGTACATATTTCAAATGCAAATCAAGTCTCCATTGTTTTAACCATAAAAGGCATGAACATGAATTCCAAGGTGGATTTCACATGCAGTGACGTGGATAATTGTGAACCTCTTCCCACAGGGCTTACCACTTCCTTACCTGTCTTGAGGCTTGTTGGCACATGCTCATAAATATCATGGGAGGAAACTTATAATTAAAAAATATATCCCCGTCCTTCAGCAAGTAATTATATTGACTACTATTCATCCTTTACAAGAAATTCCTTAAAGATCTGAAGAGTGACAGCCTCATCAAGCATTCAAGGCTTACCTTGATGCATGTCTATATTTGGAAGTCTTGTCTCACTTTCGACTTTACATATAGAAACACAGAAATGAAACTCAAATAAAGGTACCTGGAAAAAAGAGCTTCATTAAATGATTTCCCAAATTAGAAAATTACATCCTTGAACATCATGTGCATGCATTAAAAAGATGAGCTATACATGTGTCTGCATGTGTGTATGAGATGCAAAGTCTCTGGGATATATAAATATGCATAAGTTTCTCATACAACATAATTAGAGAAAATTATAGATCTAGCCAATTAGTCTTCAGAGCATCTTTCTCCCTTCTTGCCCTCAGTGCCCTTGACATGGCCCCTTTCACTTTCTGTGGTTGTGCTCACTCTCCACTCTCCCACTTGCCTCCTTTGGTTCCTCTCCTCATCTGTCAAACACCATGCTTTCCCTGCAGAGCAACCTGCTTCCTCCTACTCCCAATTCCCATTCATTTCCCCAATTGCTTCCAAGTCTCAGATACTGGGCAAGACTCCAGCTGTTTGTGGGTGGACAAAGAAATTACATAGAAACGCTAATAGAAACTTTCTGTCTGATGTCATGAATGGCCCTGGACCCACTGCTGGTACTCTCCATCTGTTTGTCCCTCAGCAACACACAGGAGAATAAGTCATCACTCTGAGCAGGGGATTGCCAATGTGCCTTCTACACCAGCCCACTGGCTTACAAAAAGCTCAATGTGAGCATGAAAAGGAAAAGAATTGCAGGGTTGGGAAAGACACACACTCAGGCTAAGCTCTGCCTTGTTTAGGAAACAGATGAGGAGCCACAGCTCTTCCCGTACAAGCTGAGCTCTATGGAGAATCCTGGAAGTCCCCATCTTCCAGTTTACCATGCCACTCCTAGGCAAGTCTGGGCACTTCATACTCTGCCTCTACTCTTTGAGTAGTTATCTTCAGCCTTGACAGAACAGCTCCATCTAGGCTCAGAGGATGGAGTCATGGTGGGGGTTTCTCACAGACTAGCTGCTCCCCAGCCCAACACTCCTATTGCCGTGTTTATTAGCCTTTCTCAGCATTACTTTTCCTAAAAGAGTGTGGAGACATTTTCCCCTAATACATCTGTAAGTTAGTAAAAATTACTCAATGATGATTTGATGCCATGTATATACTTGCTACATATCTCTATATCTGTCATCTGGTCATGTAATATTCATGTGTGTATATGTGTCATATATGTTATCCTATATAACACCAGTTAGATGTTTTTACTCTTCAAGGATTGATCTTGGGGTAAAGGCACATCTATTAATATTCAGGCTGCATGGGTGTTCTATAGCTCTGAGGTAAGGCTGGTACCAAATTTGGTATATCCACAGTCCTTCTGAAGCCTCGAGGCTGCCTACCTTGAAAAGCCTCCTACATCATTTTCCTTCATCTTTTCAGCTATAGTTTATTTTATTGTGTATCCTCAGATCATAGGGTTGCCTGGACGGAGGGTCAAATACAGGGCTGTAAAGATGATGGGAACAGAAAACTGTGGAGAACATTCCTGGGGAGTTGACAGCACTCTGGAAAGCATTTCCTTCATCTCAGGCTGGTTTTTGTCTGGTCCTTTATCTAAATGCCAAGAGACAGAGGGGAGTTGCAGAACATAGGCATTGTTTAGGAAATGTTCCCAATGTAAACAAGGGTTGATACTAGAGGGAACTTATCTTGATGCCTAATACAAGATTTGTCTGGGGGTGTTGAAAAGGGTGAGGCATCTTTGAAATGTGGGCAGACTTGGCAAAGAGTACAGAAATGATATTCTCAGCATGGGAGTATTACACACTGTATTTTGGAGACACAGGCATGCTCTCTCAAAGTTCTTCTTTGTACTTGTTCTATATAATGTTTGAGGTTTCAGCAGGGTCATGTTTGCAGTTTAACAAGATCAGCCATTACATTAAGTACATCTAATGCCTTTAAACTATCTACAGACTGAAATGTGTTCATACTATCCAAGTATGAGAAGCCACTCCCCTCCCCCACAGAGAATCATAACCATTTATCTTTTAGTAGTTTCTGATTTGCTGTCTATGTTCTCTCTATTATGCTAATTCTAACACCATGGCCTAAGCACCGTCTCTGGTCATGCTGTGTTCTCTTCTTACATAGACTTCCATCTATTGCCATCTGCCCAAATCCTGTCCTTTTTACGCCATCCAGGTCAGCTTCTACAAAGTAACTTGGGGTATTCCCAAGCAGATTTTTATGCCTCCATCTTCCAACCTTTCCTTTATTCCTTTACACAGTCATAGGAGAGGAACCTAGGTTATACTGAGAGGTAGAATTGGAGGTTCAGCTTCCCCACTATACAGTCAACCAGGGTCTACATACATCGACCTGTATTTCCTCTTTAGTGTCTTGCCCAAACTGAGGATGCAGTAGCGCTTCATGGGCTGTTGTATTTGCATGATGACAGCAATAATAACACTCATCTTTAATCCTATCCTCTTTTATTCTGTTTGTCATAGTTCCTTTGAGGGAAAAGAAGGTGCTATAACCAGTGAGTTTTATAATCTAGAGGGTGTATCTGCAACTATTCTAACACTGCTAATCAGCAACGCTGAAGACAGCCCTCTGCTGGGAGCTGATAGGCTCCTTTCAGATGATTGACAGAGTCCAACAACCCAGCTCAAAAAGCCCTTCACTTTGTTTTCCCATCTTGTGTCTTTGATTTCTAATTTTTCTGACACCTTTTCCTGGGTGGTCCCTGCTGGCCAGTCTTGTCTTATCTTATTTAAACAATGTAGTCCTGAATGCGTCTAGGTGACAGTGTTCTGTAAAAAGTTATTCTGTGTTTAGAATCCTGCAGCAAGGAGCAGAGAATTTAAAGCTTCTTGTTTTTTCCCCTCCCCTTTTGGTAACCATGGGGACAGGAGAGCAACCTGCACCATGCTGGTGGGAAGGAATAACCTTGGAAATTTACCTACGTTATTGTGAAATGGGATCCATGGGTACAGCTTTCTATCACCCAAACTAGAAAATCCAGTATCGGTGCAGTTCCTGGAATTGCCAACACTCCTGGTAAATGGCACCTTCTTGACAGTGGAATTTTTCTAAAACCGCACTGAGAGAGTGTGTAACACAGGGAGAGTCAAATGATATTTTTATTCAGATAATTGAAGGGAGGATAGTATTTGTATTAAATAATACTGTAAACAACTTTTATTTCTAATTTAGAGAAGGAGAAAATGGTCAAATATTTTTTTTAACCTTTCAATATCTATGCATAAATTCTGATCAAAACAACTGGTCAGAACTGTTCCACTTGGGAGTTTGGATCTTCAGCCGGTGTCTCCTGAAGTAGATATGCAGTTATGCATGTGCATTGATACATTTTTAGTTCAAAATATTTCTATGGTTCTTTTTGAAAAACATTTTGTAGAAATGGTTACATTAGATCACTCTTTTAAAAGAACAAGAATAAATGTGCAGGATTGTTAAAACATCCCAGAGAGTATAGAAACTCAGTGGATTCTACTCACTAAGGTAGAAGAGCCCAGGAACAAGATAGGTGTAGGTGCCATGCCTGTCTAATCTCTATTTGCTTATCTGAACATTTCGTCAGAGATCGTTTTGATCTTTTCTTTGCTTGCACCACTGATGTGAACACCTGCAATCATATCACACTTCACTTTCTACTTATTGTCATCACTGAACCACATATTATGCTCCTGACGGCTCCAGTAGACACAACAAAAGCTTTACTTTTAAGTATTTTTACATATAGAAGATAGGACATTTCTTTACCAGTTACTATGTTTCTATCACATTTTCACTATATTCTTTACCACAATCCATATGTATGTTCATCTAAAGTCATGGTCACTGTCTAAAGCAACAGACTGAATACCTGTTCTTCCCATCCACCGGCAGGTTCCATGTATGTTGATTTCATGGTACACCACAGAAACACAGAAAATTGAGTTTTCCTAATTTGCTATGTTCACATTCTTTCTTCTCTCTAATAAATACTCCATTAAAATTAAAATTTATTATTATTGTATATGAACATGCATGGTATGTATGGCTGATGGGAATGTGAAGGTAAAGGGGAAATTTGTGGGGTTCATTGAAACACGAATTCTACTTTCTATTTAATGAAAACTCAGAGTCAGATATCAGGGAAAAGCTGGAATATCAGAGAGAGGAAACAGACCCTGGTCAAATTTCACCCAGCCAACTTCTCAGGGTAAAAGCTATCTTCAAGCATCCTCGGCCTGGCTCATTGAGTCTACCGAATACCTCAAGATCTGCCTATGCTTGCCTTAAATATCTTTTTTGGCTAGTTGTTTCACTTCCGAGTTCATAATTCTAGAGTTAGGATTAAAGATGGGAACTACTACTGTTTGGTACTTAGGCCTTGAACTCACAGAAACACAGAAAAATCTTTTTCTCTGGAGTGATGGGATTAAAGGCGAGGTCACCATTCAGTCTTTCCCATGCTGGGATTAAAGATGAGTTACTACTCTCTGACCCTCCTGGTGTGACTGTGGGCGGATCTGTTCTCTAATATTTCAGGCTGATTTTAGTAAACATAAAATATATCAGCACAGTTCATTATCTCCTTCCATTTTTCCTTGGGTTCTGGGGAAGGGGCTCAGATCACTTGCCTGAACTATATCCCACTGACTTTTTACATGATTTTGATACTGACCTCAATCTTCTACACTAACTGGTTTCTATCTTGCTTCAGCTTGGATAACTTTTTTTTAAAAGTATTCTTTTTGCCAATTCTTGCTCCACTTGACACATTTATAAGTATAGTCTGGAGCTATTCAGTTGTGGGATGCTTATCCTAGGATCTCTGTGCAGCATGAGCTGACTGCATACATTTCTTTCTACTAACTCATTTCGATGGTCTTCCATGTCACCGGTCACTACCATTTATTGCAAATGACTGAACTATTACAAATCTACTCTACCTCTGAATGCTGAATCCAGAAAACAGAATTTACCTTCCAAATGAGTTTCAAACTCACCTTACTTGTCAGCACCAGGTACACAAACTGTAACCAATTCCTTGATACCTTCAGCAGGTATCCATCTTCATTTTTTAACATACTTGCTTTCCCCAGGATGCTCTGCTTCCTCAGTGAAGATAACTGACTCATCATTGTGTGCTGCCCTAGGCCAACCTTCATGCACAGAATGGGACACATGGCTGACAAGGAGCAAAGGCAGAGAATTTCTTCTCCCTTGCCTGACAAATTCTGCCTTTAGTGTGACTTTGCAGCCACTAAAGGCTCATCATAGAAAGTCTGTAGCTTATAAATTGGTTCTACTTCAGAAATCACTTCTGGGTTTGAATGGAACAGAAACTCATCAGCCACCTGTGGAAGTAGAGCCACAGAGATACCGTGGTGTGATCCAGGGTGTGGTAGAGGGACCATGTTGAAAGGCCTCAGGGAAGTAGGTGGCCAGCAATGATGCAGGAAGGAAAAAACAAGATGATTTCTCCAGTACCTGTTGTGGTATTGTCAAAATTCTAAAAGAAGATCCATTTAAAATGTTTTCTATGTTTCATTTTTATTTGCAATTGTCTCCCCAAATCATGGTGTGTTCCTCTTGCCTTCTCCCATTCTCTGCCTCCTCGGTGACTCTGCTGTCTTTTATCCTCATGATGACAATTCTGCATGGGTGGATGATGACAACAGCTACATGAAAAAGTGGACTTCAGTCAGAGTGACTGCTGCTCTCATTGCCCTAATCTGCTAAGAGCTGAAAAATTAATAGTGTTTTAAATTCCTCTGTTATTTGGAATATGAAATGTCTTCCCATGGCAAATTACACTCGTTCTTGCCTTTCACGCATCCCTACTTCACATTTATACTCTACATTTCATGTTCAAAATAGAAAAAGTTCTTCACATGTCCATGTGATAAAGCAACGGTTTTTTGTGAAGGCGGAGGCTAGTTCTGTGGAAGGAGGAAAGCTGTGTGCCTGACATTCTGATGGATGAGTTGGGTTTTGAAGTAGGGAATGTATAATATGTGGGAAAAGTCGCTGCTTCAATCCCATTTTGGTCTCTATTTCAGTCTTTGCAGCTTAAATAAATAATCCCATGAAAATCTTTGGTGGAGAATGTCAGCCTCAAGCTAGTTTTCTTTATCTGTCCACAATTCTAGAAACTTGATTATGTCAATTAGATAAGGTTTATGTTTTTTCTTGTCTCCAGGGAGTTTCATGCTTTTTTGTTGTTGTTGTTGATAATTACCATGCAGTTATGCGTAAGAATTTCTCAGACCTCAGAAGACATTTTCAGCTTCCTTAGAATCCATAAGAAAGAATATCTTTAGGGTCAATGACATGATAAAAGAAACTACAATAATATTGCCTACATTGTTCTTTTTTATAACTAATGTAAAGGTGTACAAAATCAAATATATTCTGTATGCTACATATATGTATATAAATTATATGTAGAATTATATATGACTAAACAAATGTATGTGCTTTTAGTTTTTATACCTGTTGTGAAAAATACATGCATGTACACATATACCTACAAAATGCCATGCACATGGTCTAAAGTATGGTTGTTTCTGAAACACAATGATTATGCTAACATCATGTCTGAATGTAAGTAACTCTGAAAGCCTGTTGTGAGCTCTGTTCTCCAATCCTTCAGCTGCAACAGCTGAGTGAGCACATTCCCAGCCCCCTTAACCCTCAGCCATATGCCCTTAATCCAGGGGGAGTTGAATAAAGCATGGGCTGTTTTTTTTTTTTTATTATATCTTGTTGACACATTCTTTCTTACTCCACTGGCAGCCCTCCGTGGTTTAAAACAGAAAGTGCATTGCTATAACTATGCTCACTACTGTTATTATGAAATGTTTTGCTCATGGCCAGCACATGTATGAAGTGCTACTCTGCATAGGTACTGTAATGAAGAGGGCATTCCTCTTATCTGTAGAGAGATCATGATCTGGAAAGAGTTATTGCCTTGTAGTAAGCAAGAATATTATGACTATATATTCAGGTTTAATAGTTCAGAAGTTTGCAGGGAAGGTCTATGGCCTTTATGTGCAGAAATATTAAAATATAAGGTAATTATATTACACAGTTGTATTCTATAATTCTAATTGAATATCTAGATAGTAAATTGTATTTCAAAAATTAACATAATGAGAAGATAAAGCGCATCTAATAAGGGAAAAATAGAGTTTTTGGTCTGTGAAGCAAAACAATTGTAAAGTGCATTTTTCTGACAGTGATGGCTGAGTTTCCAAATATAGGCAGCCTAAGTTATTAAAATTAAGTAGTAAAACCATACATCTTCATAAGTCCTTGTGTACCCTGACTTTATAACTAACTGTGTTATTGATCAAATATGGTTTCCTTTTCTGAGAAAAAAAATAAAGTCTTTTAAAAAGCTTTCATAGCTCATTGGTACCACGTACCTGGTGATGAAGAAAGAGAATGAACCAGAAACACATGGATTATATTACCTTTAAATAGATGGACTTTTAGAAAAGCTGTAAGGGAAATTCCTGGCAAAAATGCCTTCTTGAGTTACAGTATTAAAAAAAAAAAAACTACAAATATGGGCACTAGGAAATTTTAACATATAGACTCTAAAAGACCTTGAATAGATTTTCCCTTTCAAAAATGTCTAGGAATGTTCTAGAAATACATAGACATTCTTGAAATGACTGACTTATGTGAAAAAATTAATCATATAGTGGGTTTTTGGAATGGCACAAAAAAAACCCAACTGCACCATTTTATACGCATTCTCAAATAAAAACAATTTCTAATATGTGACTTAGAAAATCCTGTATGAGTGGTGAAGATTTATATAGAGTATTGCACATTCATGTGTGCATAGGAGCACATGCAGGGAAAACACTACCAACATACTTTTGAGAACAGATTTACGTTGCAATAATGCATTTCCCAGCATTTTCTGTGACAGGATTGAAGCAGTTTCATTTACAGGTGCAATAGTATTATATAAATCCTAATTGATCTTATAATAAAAAAACCCAGAGGCAGATATTAGGACAAATGCTAAAAAATCAGAGAGACAGAGGAACAAGCTACAGCCACTTCTCACTACTCCCAAATCCTCAGGCTGAAAGGCATAGCTCTTGTCTACAGGCGTCACCAGATTGAATGGGGAAGCAAAGGGAAGCACAGGTCTAAATGGATGCATGGTGGGGGGTCAGCTCATACCTCCTCCTGTCTTATATTCCTTTCTCTGCCCACATATATCACTTCCTGTCTCAAAATTCCTAGTGCTGGGATTAAAGGGGTATTGCTTCCCAAGTACTCAGAGCAGAACATCCCAAGTGCTGAGATTAAAGGTATGTGCCACCAATGCTTGGCTCTGTTTCTCTTTTGGACTGGATTAACCTCTTGTAGTCCAGGCTGGACTTGAACTCACAAAGCCCCAGATGGATCTCTGCCTCTGCCTCCGGAGGGCTAAGATTAAAGATGTATGTCACCACCACCTGACCTCTATGGCTGGCTTTGTCCTCTGATCTTCAGGCAATCTTTATGTGATACACAATAAATCACCACAATAGTATCCGATGTAATATTTTTTTCTGAGTCAGTCTAGATAACAGTCTTCCTGAGAAGTAAATGTGGACACCTGAGCTTTTAGAATCCATCGGTCAAGGGAAATGAGAATATATTCTCTCTACCATACAGAGTCAGGACATTGGTCATAGGTTTCTCACATCTCTGCCCTACCTTCTTTCATAGGATGTCAGGTATCCCAGGCTTTCTAATAGCACACTGTATCCTTTCTCAAAAAAAAAAAAAAAATTGCCTTTGGGAGGAACAGGACTCTAAATTTCCATGAAATCTCATGCATCACCCTCCAGGACTAGTTTCTCTGGGGAGGTTCTTCATTGATTTAATGTTTTTTTTTCTGTAATTTTTTTCTAATAGTGTTTAATAATTTATAAAGTATTTTGTCTTTTTCTATTCTGGTCAGAAAATGTAACAAGGTCTGTTTGGTCTTTTAATTGTTAATTTGGTTTTAGAAAGGACCAGCTACTCTAATGTTATTGGAATAGGTAATAGAAAAGTGTAACTTAGTTTCCCACATGACTATTTTGCTTTATTTAAATCTCATGTATAACTTGAGCTCAGGAGATGTCTTTAAAGCATGTCCAAATCCCATCAAGGATCCCAATAGGAGAACCGCTTCACTTCATAGTAGCTATATCAACTGTCAATCACCACAGACACCTGGAACTGCTCTAAAGTGTGTGAGCCTATGTAAGGAAATTCCTGGGCCCTGAGCTCCATCATCACCTTGCACAGCATCATAGTTCAATACACTGACAACATTCTAGTTAAATGTGAAAAAAAAATATGTGTGAGACTTCATACTGTACAATCTAATGGTCTCTGTGTATTTGGTGAGGCAGCCCTTAAAAGGAAATCACTCAAAGACAGTGATATTTGCTGCTTTATTTGGTTTGTGCTGTTATAACTAATCTACATGGTGCCATTACCACTGAAGAGTAAATTATGGTGATTTTAAAAGCTATTTTATCACTGTGGCCAGTATAGCACTCCTGGGACCAAAAGCCAGTTGTGAGATCACATAAAAACCTTGCTTTCTCACTGATGTTCTGAGCTGTCTCATGGGTTCCCAGCATTCCATGTTTCTGTACTAGAATGGTTGCTAGTGAACACATTGCTTTTCTTACCCCAGAGGGGCTTAGTTAGCATTCATTCACAAGTGAGGACTATTCCAGTTTGTAATACACACATACACACACACACACACACACACACACACACACACACACACACACACACACACCAGTAAACCATCTGTCTGCATTATCCCTCCTCTCAATGCCTTGAAACAGTCCTGTCAACTGACTGGTCTTAATAGGGCAAAATCTACTTTGGGTCTGCAGCTAAATGCTAACTTATGACCTGAGTCTTGCTTGAAGGACCTTCTTTCTCCTAATCAATGGCAGCAAAATCAGCAAATCTGGACGTAGTAGTCATGAATCATCACTAAAACTGAGTGTTGTCAATGTTAATATAACCAAGATGTAACACTCCTTTTAAAAAATAATTTTCCCTAGCTTCTGATATTTATATACATATATGTTGTATATTATGTACATATATAATGCATTATGTAGTTCATATTACATATACTCATATCTATACATATATAAAATACATGTGGGGGAAAAGATGAAAAAAGAAAGGATTGGAGAAAGAGGAGGAGAAAAGTGGCTATCTAAAAATAAGAAAGAAATTATATGTACTTGCTTCCAGGAAACTTTTGTCCTATGGGTGACTTTGTGTGGGGGAGAGCTAATTATAAAGACTAATTCAGACACAAACACCTGTAGGATGTGATCTGTAACAGGCCAAATGATTCAAATGACAATCAAGTGGGCTGCAGCACAGAAGCCCTTGCGAGACTGCAGTAGAATATCGTCCAGACCTGAATGGCAGAGGGAAGGTTTGGAAAAATGAAGTAATCGAGGATGAAATCTAATCTTGGAGTTCAAATATCTTAACACAAATACATACCAGTAATTATTACTCTTTTTCAAATTAACAGAACAAAGAATTGTCCAGAAGATGGGCCTTTAGCACATTTATAGGAGATTATTTTGATTGTTTAGGCAAAGACCTAAACAAACAAAAAAAAGTGACACTATCCCATGGGCAGAGGATTCTGGACTGCATTAAATAGAGGAAAATGACCAAGGATAAACAGGCCTCTCATGGCTTCTTTTCAGTGTGACCACACTAGTCAATCCTTCACCTCACTCTACCGTGACAAACTGTACCTTGACCCATGAACTGAAATAAAACCCTGTTCCCTGAAGTTGCTTTTGTCCCAATCCTTTATAAGCCAACAGAAAAATAAAGTAAGACAAAACCCAGAAAAAATGTACAAGTTTACCCAAGACCAACTTCAGAGGGCTAGCCTATAAGCTTGCAGCACTGTGCTGCCAATATTTTCTTCAGAGTCTGTCTGGAGAATTCCTACATGAGTGACAGTGTCTCATCAGTGCACATGCGCTCATTCAGCTCTCGCTCTCTCTTTCTATCCATGAAGACCTACTTTGAGTGATACAGGTAAAAGTCCAAAAACCTATACAAAACAAAAATCAAAGGCAGGTTGGGGATGTAGCTCAGGTAGCTGCATGCACAAAGTCCCAGGCTTAATTCACAGGGCCTCATAAATCGAGACTGGTGGAGACAAGTGGATTAGAAGTTCAAGGTAATTTTTGGCTACATAAGCAAGTTGAGGCTAACCTGGTTACTTAAGACTGTCTTAAAAAAATCTACAAAATCATGAAAGGATCTAAACATATCTTTTAATCTACTTCCTTTGAATTTCTTTAGCTCCATATTTTAAATTAAAATTAAAGTTTTAACAGATTCATAAAAATAAGAATTGTACATACTAATGATGTATCTTGTAATATTTTGATATATGCGTATATTGTATGCAGTTTAAAACCTCAAATTATCTTTATTTAATGACAAAAGTTACCTTTCATAGATCTTTGAAATATGCATTGCTGTTACCTTTTTTTTAAATGATGAAAGCTACCTTTCATAGATCTTTGAAAGATTTATTGCTGTTACCTGCATTGACCTTTCTGGACAAGAGCACACCAGAGCTTTCCACTCCTATCAAACTATCAGTGTGTACCAGCTGACCACCCCAGCCTCACACTTTCCTCACCCCAGCTGGTGGTACCATTCTAAATGCAACAGACCATGAAATTGGCTTCTAAAAAGTATTTATACATTTTTCACCTGGGAAAGCAGAGTTCCCTGATAGGTCACAAGGCCACATGCTAACAACTATCTTGTCTTCTTTTCTTAGCCTATGAAAATCCCCATCTTCTCCATTAGTCTTATCATGATGAAACTTTTCCCCCTTATTTGTGAGAGTCCTAAGTCACCAAGAATATCATGAATCATCAGATCAGAAGGGCAGTCTCCAGAAGGCTGAGCATGTCTGTCAACTTATGCTTAAGTGAAGTGAATAGCAAGTAACCTCCCAGCCAGCCCTTGGCAGAGGAGCCATCCAAAGTAGCTCAGAAACACGATCCAGAGCCTATGGACAGTGTCAATTAGGGAAAAATACACATTGAAGATTCACCTCTTTGCTTTGATTGGCTAGTCATACCTAATTCACTCATTTTAAAGGCTTCTCCCAGACATACAATTGGGACATTTTACTGCTGGTGATGGTTTGGGTAGGTCTGACCCTCCTAGGCAAGCAGAGAACTAACTGATAGCCATCAAAAATTCAAGTAGACTCTCCATACCGTATCTCCATACACATGCAGTTTTTAACATCATGGCAGAATTTTGTGTTTCTTACCTGAGTGTTTTGCTGCTGTTATCTTTCCTGTGTTAATTAGAGCCATTGTACATTTTGTCACCTCCCTTGTGAAGTCCCTCAGGAAAAAGCTACATTTAAGATTACTTCATGTAGTATGATGTCATATAAAGTAAATCAAAACAGATTGCTCTACTGCATATGACAACAAACCCTAAGATATGGCCAGTGTCCAACCTGCATTCTGTTTCAAACATTTATTGGAGAAGACTACAATATAATGAAAAAACTATGTCCACGTAAAGCATCAATTCCTCACACTGCACCATTCTGTATTGCCCTCAGCTTTGCTGAAATTTTGATGTCTTTTTTCTTATATTGTTTGTATGTTAAGTACAGGATGTAAGATGACTGAATGTAATATTCCCTACTCATATTACTCAGACAAGGTCTTGTGATGAGTAGGAACAGTAATCTCAGTATAAACAAAACAAAACAAAAACAAGTCCATGACCCTAAAAACCATGGATTTTGTTAATTTCACATGACTAAAACTTAGCAAAAAACAAGTGTGTGGTGTTGTCATAGTGAGCAACGGTACTTGAAAGGAATGAAATTCTTTCCATTTGAGCCATATGTGGAATGTAAACATTTCTGTTCTCTCTACCCCTGGGAAGGCTTGAGATCTGAAATTTGCATGCATGAGGTAGAAGTACCAAGTCTCTTTTTGATTCCTTATCTAACAATTGTCTTGGCCCTTTGGACACCAGTTCTACAAACGGTGGTATCTATGTGTGTCTCTACTCTAGACTGAGGAGTACACTATTCTTTCAGATCTCCTTCCTAAATTTTGTGTACATGTCACAAACTGTTCTAGAAAAAGCTTAATTTGTTCCTCATGTCATTGGCTAAGCATAGTAACTACTGAACCCTTATTCTGTTTCCATACTGAAGACAGCTGATTCTCTGATGTCACCCAGGAAAATCTATGACCTGTGTACAGTGATACTTATGGGATGAAATGACAGCCCCATTCGGCAGACCTCTCTGTCCCTCAGGTGTATAATAAAGTTTCCTTAAACATGAAACTGGTGGCAACTATTTCTCAGTCCAATCAGAGAGAGAAAAAGATAATCTTTGCTATTTTGACTGGTACCCACTGTCATTTACTTCTCTTGAGTGAAGAAAAACTAATGTGAAAGGAAATATTTCAATACTTCACTTTAGTTTCCCCCACACTTCAAAGATTGTGCATTATTACTTGGGAGTTAAGGCTGGGATAGTACAGCCCCAGCAGCTCATCACTGTTTCAGACCACATCCTCATAAGTAAACACTTCCAGTTTAAAGCTTATCTTTAAAGAGAATGAATCGCTTTTATGTGTCTCTTAAACCATGTCATCATTTCAGTAGACGAGCTTATGTATACAAAAGAAAGAAGAATAAGAGGGGAAGAAAGTGTCTGTTAGGATTTGAATCTAAAATTCCCCCCCAACAAGCTTATGCGTGTGAACTCTTAGTCCCTGGCTGGTGCTTGGAACCTTTAGCACATGTCATCTAGTCAGCAGAAGCAAGTCACTAGAGGCAGGCTTGAAGGCTATATTAGTTTCTGGTTCTGCTCTGAGTTCTCTAATTCCAGATCTGCCAGTATGACAAGAGCCCTGAGCACATATCCCTGGTGCCATGAACTCTGCTGTGCCTTCCCTACATTGATGGTTAAAACCAGGAGCCAAGCAAACCTTTCTTCCTTCTAGTTGTTTCTGCCAAATATTTTGTCACACCAATGACAAAAGTAACAGATATGGATAATTGGTACCAAGAGTCTGGCTGTTACCATGATAAACCTGATTGTGTCATTTGTAGGTCTTTGCAACTAATTTTCAAGAGGAATAGGGAAGAGTTTCTAGCCATAGGCTGAAGAAGTCTTAAAATTCTATAAAAGCATAATGATTATTATCATGGTGTCTCTTCACAAAAATAAAGGCCATAAGTAAGACAGAAGTTGCTACCAAGGACTGGGCATTACTATGATAGGCCTGACAATGCTTTTGTCTGAAAAAATATGAACCTTTGGACTGTGGATTAGAAAAGCATTGGCATTCTTTAAGTGATGCCTTATGGGCCATCCTAGTAGGAGCATGAATACAGTGATGCTGTGTGTGATTTGAACTGTGGGTGCCTGGATCAAGAGATTTCAGAGGAGAAGGATGTTAGTATGTTGTTAGTATCTAGTCTTGTGATAGTTTGGTGAAGAATGTGGCTGCTTTTTACCCTTGTATGAACAGTCTGCCTGAGGGTAAAGTGAAGCATTTTAGATTAATTCCCTTTGCAAAGGAAATCTCAAAACAGCCTACTATAGACTGTAATGTGGTTATTAGTGGTAACTTTAAGGTAAATTTATAATGAAAAGGAGCAAGATGAGCAAGGTAAATTATAAAATGTAAAACTTGAGGAGAAAAGGAATACCAGGAAGTAGAACTAAGGCCTGTATTCAAGAAAGTAAACAGATTTGAAAATGGAATAAATAGATTGGTGGCCTCCGGGCAAGAATGCACCTACCTATGTTTCCAACTTGTGAAAAGGAATTAAAGAAGAGCTTAGAACTGGTGGTTTACACTTTTAAGGGAAGGCAGAGGCTGGCAGGTCTCTGAGTTTGAGGCTAGTATGGTCTACAGAGAAAATTCCAGAATGGCCAAGCTCAGGCAATGAAAGGAACCATTGAAAACAGTAAGTTGGTCAAGATGTAATTAAACAAGGAGGTCATGTTCCAGCTCCAGCAAGCAGCAGAACTTGGCAGCTTTGGTCATGTGGTTCTGGAGTTAAGGATAGGAGAAAGTGGCCTTTATAACTAAGGAAAGATGCTGAGGCCAAGCATGTGTCAAAGATGTCCCTGAATGGAGGCCTAGAGAGGCCATTGGGTGAAGCTGTGAAGGTGAGGACTGGATTGTCTTGGAGACCTCAAGATGTTGGAGATGCCAGAGCCATGAAATACTTGCCAAGGAAAGTTGTTAACAGGGAGTGGAATCTGCCCAAGAGAAAGAAGTATATTGCAGTCAACAAAAATGAAAAGAGTCAGAGATCTGAAGAGCAATTGATACCAGATGCAGAGTCTGGAGTTTGCCCAACTAGTTTCAGTCTTGCTTTGGTTCAGTGTTTACTTGCTATGTTCCCTTCACTACATTTTAGAATTGTAACATATAGTTTGTGCCATTATTTATTAGAAATACCTGATCTGCTTTTTGATTTTTATTTTACAGGAGATTTAAGAGATTGTGTGAATCTCAGAAGAGACTTCAAACTTTAGACACTTAAATAAGTTTGAGACTATGGGGCTTTTGAAGTTGGACTGAAGGCATTTTTGCATTATGATATGGCTACAAGTCTTTAGAGGCTAGAGAGTGAAATGTGGTGGCTTGAAAGAAAATAGCCCCCAAAGGGAGTGGCACTATTAGGAGGTGTGGCCATTTTGGAATAGGTGTTGTCTTATTGGAGGACATGTGTCACTGTGGAGGCTGGATTTGAGGATTCACATATGTTCAATTCATGCTTAATGTCTCAGACTACTTCCTGTTGCCTGTGAGTCAATATGTAGAGATCTGAATTCCTTTTCTACCGTCATGTTTGCCTGCATTTTGCCGTGCTTCCTGCCATGATGCTAATGGACTAAACCTCTGAACCGGAAGTGAGCCATCACAAATCCATGTTTTCCTTCATAGTAGTTGTCATGGTCATGCTGTCTCTTCACAACAATAGAAACCCTTCCTAAGACAGTCACTATTGTAGAAATAAAGCAAATTATAATATGGAAAGAAATGTGGTGGGTGAAAACAAGGCTTGCAGGTTACAGAAGGCAACTAGAACTTTGCTAGGAAACGGGGTGGGAAGTCATTTACATTATATTCCAGAAAGAATCTGGCTGCCTTCTACTTGTATTCTGAAAATTTGATTAAGACGAATCTTAAAAGTGAGAGTTTTTTTTTTTTCTTTGCAGAGGAAATTTAAAGGCAGTATAATTCCCAGGCTATAGTATGATCACTACTTGCTCCTTTTACACAAATTTATTGTGAGAATTAAAAAAAGTGGAGTTTAAAAATGATAGCGATATGGGTGGATGAGGTCAAGGTTGCAGACAAGGAAAGCATGAGAAACAATCACTATGTTTGTTAAAGAGCTCAGTCACATCAAACAGAAGCCAGGCACTCTGTGCTTTAACAATAGGAAAAGAGGCTTGAAAGCAAAGCTTCACCCATCAGAGGCAAACTTGTCTGGAAGGCTTGCATTTGATCAGAGAGTGCTGATAAAGAAGTATCCAGTGGGGATAGTAGGTAGCATCTAGTCTTTTCTCTGGCTCAGCGAAACACGCTCTCTTAGATTCTGCAGCCTGGTGGGATGGTAGAGGGATGAATATGAAAATGGGGTGGATAGGGATTCATCTCCAACTATAGATAGACCTCTAGGTCTATCTTGATCAGCAATGAAGACAGGCATTTGTCATAGCAATAGGAGAAGTAACTAATATATTCTGATAATTTAAACAAAGTCTGATGGGGACATCAAAAGAAGAAAAACCAAATTCATCATGGTTTGAGGCAGATAATTTCCTGTTCTCCCACACAAGTGTTTAATTTTCCTACTTATGTTTTTCATTTGCACAAACTAGGTAAATAAAAAATAAAGCCTCTCAATTAATTATGGTGAGAGATTTTCTAACCCTATTTTAATTTCATCCAAAGCCCCACTAAAAAGATAGCAAAATTGCATTATTAGGATTGAGCTGCAGCCAGCTTTTATTGATATTATGATAATCATGATATCATAAAATATCATGGTTAAAAAAAATCTGGATCCTTGTAAGCCATCATGAAACTGTTGGTAGACTAGAGACAGTCATAGAGTGAGCATTTAATCACTAACTTTTGACAAATTCTATGTATCAGAGTTTTTGTGTCCGTTTTCTTCCCTGGAGACGTTTTCCAGCACACCAATGAGTAGCCCATGAGAGGCAAATCAGAGAGATAAGAGTAGCACCATCAGTGTGGAGAATCGAGAGGCAGATACTTAGCTGTAACTGACTTATTTGAGTGTTGCAAACAAGAGAAAGAGTGAAAGGAGGTCCCCTACAACCAACTACAGGGGGAAAGGTTGGAGTTTTCTCAAAGGCACTCAGAATACTCCTCACACAAGACTCCATTTATGGACTGTATTCCAACAGTTAATTAACACTGAAGAGGTACAAAGAACCCATGAAACCAAATTACTTTGTAAGCTAAATCAGAATAGCTTTTTATTATTATTTTTCATTCATTTTACATCCCAAACACAGTTCCTCATTTTTCCTCTCCACTAGTTTTCTCTTCCCACCTCCCATCAAGCCCCCCTCCCATCCACTACTTCTCCTTTCAGAAAGGGGCAGGCCTCCCATGAAAGGCAACAAAGCATAACATTAGCATATCAAGTTGAAACAGGGTCAAGCTCCTCCCCCTGCATCAAGGCTGGGAGGGGCAACCCGGTATGAAGAATAGGTTCCAAAAAGCCAGCTCATGCACCAGAGACAGATTCTGATTGCACTGCTAGGGGCCCAACAAACAGACCAAGCTACACAGCTGTCACACTCATACGGAGGGCCTAGGTCAGTTTTATGCAGGCTCCCTAGCTGTCAGTCCAGAAGAATAATGCTGCTATTAACATAGGTTCAAAAAATGTGTTTGTGGTATGATTGAGCATCCTTTGGATTTATGTCTAACATTAGTATAGCTGGGTCTTGAGGTAGATTGATTTCTAATTTTCTCAGAAATTAGAAAAAATTTTCTCTACAGAAACCATCTGTAGTGGGATTCAGGCATTACTTAAGGAAGCCCAGAAGCATAGCTCCTAAATTCAAGACCCCTATGGGGCATAGGCAGAACCAATAGAAACCCAGGGAACTCTGACCTGTGCCCTGTTCTGTTTCTGCATTCCGAGGGAGCTGATCAGCAGCCCAGCATGAGACAGCTCCACTCTCCAAAAATTGTCTTAAGATTCAATCTATATCAGTGAGTGTTTATATAACCCCTTAATAAATATTAATCTTTTATAAAATATATTACAAATTATTACAACCAACATATTGATTTCCAAAGTAGCTGTGCAAGTTTACACTTCCAGCAGCACTGGAGGAGTATTCCCCTTACTCTACATCCTCTCTAAAATAAGGTCATTAATGATTTTGACCTTAGCCATTCTGATTGGTGTAAGATAGTATCTCAGAATCATTTTGATTTGCATTTCTCTGATGACTAAGGATGTTGCATAATCCTTTAATTGTTCCTATGGACATTTGAGATTCCTCTGTTAAGAATTCTCTGCTTAGATCTGTACTCTTTTTAAATTGGATTATTTGGTATTTTGATGTCTAGTTTTTTGAGTTCTTTATATATTTTGGAGATCAGTCTTCTGCCAGATATGGAATTGGTGAAGATCTCTTCCCATTCTATAGGGTGCCATTTTGTCTTACTGACCATGCCCTTTTACCTTACAGAAGCTCCTCTGTTTCAGGAGGTCCTGTTTATTAATTATTGATCTCAGTGTCAGTGCTACTAGTGCTATATTCAAAAAGTGGTTTCCTGTGCCAATGTCTTCAAGGTTATTTTCCATTTTCTCTTCTATCAAATTTATGTTGAGATCTTTGATATACTTGGACTTGTTTCATGCAGGGCAATAAATATGCATCTATTTGCATTCTTTTACATGCAGATATCCAGTTATGCCAGCACATTTGTTGAAAATGCTTTTCTTTTTCCATTGTATAATTTTGGCTTGTCAAAAAGCAGATTTTTATATGTGTAGATTTACATTAGATTTATCTATTTGATTCCATTGATTTATTTGTCTGTTTTTATACTGATATCAAGCTGTTTTTATTACTATAGCATTATAGTAGAACTTAAGTTAGGGATGGTGATACCTCCAGAAGTTCCTTCATTATACAGGATTGTTTCGCTATCCTGGTTTTTTGTTTTTTCATATGAAGTTGAATATTGTTATTTTGAACTCTGTGAAAAATTGTGCTGGAATTTTGATGGCGATTGCATTGAATCTGTAGATTATTTTCAGTAAAATTGCCATACCATGGATTGCTAGGATTAACATAGTAAAAATGGCAGTCTTACAAAAAGCAATCTACAGAATAATTTTTTAAAAGGAATTTGAACATAGGTACCCACATTATTAAACAATATGTATATGAAAATTTTACATAATAAAAATTATTAATAAAGAAAGCAGAAAAAAGAAAACAATTCCTGGGGGAAAATTGAGGCAATATTATTGGCTTTTGACTATAACATTTTGGTATCATTGTTTAAACACTTTCCATATATTTTAAAAACTGATAATTAGGCCGGGACCGGTGCTCTTTGCGGCGTCCCAGCACACTCTGGAGCAGGGGGCAGCTGAACTCTGCACCTGGCCACACCCACAGCTCCTGCTGCTACTGAGGGTATCTGCAAGGATCCCTACTGCGACCCCCGAACTGAGTGAACTGAGCAAACCAACTGCAGGGGTCTCTGAGGGGCGGATTCGAACCCTGACCAGAGGACCAGTGCTCTCTGTGGCGTCCCAGCACACTCTGGAGCAGGGGGCAGCTGAACTCTGCACCTGGCCACACCCACAGCTCCTGCTGCTGTTGAGGATATCTGCAAGGATCCCTACTGCGACCCCGAACTGAGTGAACTGAGCAAACCAACTGCAGGGGTCTCTGAGGGGCAGATTCGAACCCTGAACAGAGAGGTGACAGGAGACACACAAACCAAAGTGCCACAACTGACCAGGACCCATCTAATCGTGAACCACTGAACCCATGGGCAAACGTCAGTGCAAGAAATTACATAATAATACAAAGGGCAATATGGTAACTCCAGAAGAGAGTGGCGATCTTACAAATACAAGACCTGAACTGAGCAATGAAGAGGAAACAGAAGG
>PVIH01001920.1:0-49672 GCA_004025045.1 Sigmodon hispidus
AGCCCCTGCCTAGAATCCCCCAGTGAGGGGCTGGGGTGTGGCTCAGTGGTACTTTCTCAGAATCCTCCAGTGAGAGGAACATAGCCCAGTGACAGTACTTGTCTGGAATGCACAAGGTCCTAGGTTCAATTCTCACCACAAAAACAAGCAAAACAAAACAAGAAAGGATTAATGGATTTAAAAGTGAACCAATGAGAATGTCAATTTGTAATTAAAGAGTTCAAGTTCTTATGAAGTACTTCACACTTTAATTAATGGCATGCAGATAGTAAAATTTACTCAGGGACAAAAATTAAAGATCAGCCTTTCTGATGCCACCAGGGGAACAACCCAAAGCAGGCACATACTGAATTTTCTTTACGTTATTCCATTCATGAGTGAAAGAGACTGCATCGGGTAAGATCTGTGCGTGTACAACATTTTCCCCGAGGCTCTCCATTGCCTAGAACTCCAACAAAACAGCCAATCTTTTTAGTGTGACGCGTCAGAATTTGAGACTTAACAGATAGCTCACAATGTAAGAGAAATGATACCAATATATAGAAGGTGAAGTCCTTAGATCTTTATATGTCCTCATTTCATTTTCTTGATGCGACAAATACCATGACCGAAAAGCAAATTGGAGGGTGAACTGTTACTTAGCTTACATTTCTAGGTCACAGTCAGGAAGTGAGGGCAGGAACTCAGTTGAAAACAGGGAGGCATGGACAAACTGTGCTTGTTGGTTTGTCTAGTGGCTCATTTGTTTTAGCTAGGTTTTTTTCCATGAACCAGGACCACCTGCCTGGGAATGGTGCCCCTCACAATAGGCCAGACCCCCTTCTATCTATTACTAATCAAGACCATCCCCCATAATGAGCCCACAGGCTAATTTGATCTGAACAACCTCTCAATTGAGACTGTCTTCTCAGGTGACTTTAGGTTGTGACAAGTTGATAGTTAAAGCTAATGAGGGCAGCATATAAGTTTCCTTCAGATATTTGTTTGATGTGTACATTATGCTTCTGTTGAGGAAATATGAAGACCTTCAGTGGAAAGCACCAGCTGGTAAGTTGTTGTAAAAATATTCAAGGCAAACTTGAGCAAGCGTCTCTGATGTGGGACTTAGGAGATGACTCAGTGTGCAAGAGCACTGGGTAGAGGATTCAAGTTCAGTCCCCAGTACACATGTCAATCAGGCAGCTCACAACCACCTGTAACTCTAGTGCCGGGGTATTTTATGACATCGGGCTTCTGCACACATGATATACAATTATACAAATGCATATACATACACATACATTAAATAAGAATATTTTAAAAGACTAAACAAAACAAAAACAAATCTCAGTTGTGACTCATCATGAGAAGAGTGAGACTTTATTTTTCCAATTACTAAGGTTTGATTCTATGTTCTGCTTAGCTCTAAGTGTCAACTTGGCATAACCTAGGATTATCTGGGAAGAAAATTGAATAATTTCCTGGCTCAGATTGGCCCAGGGGCAAGTCTATAGATGGGTTTTCTTGGCTGTTAATTGATTCAGGAGAGCCTAGCCCACTGTGGAGGTACCATTCCCTAGGCAGAGAGCCTAGATCACTATGGAGGCACCATTACCTAGGCAGGTGATCATGGACTGTATAGGAAAGTGAGCTAAGTACAGATCTTTTTTGCTAGCCAGCACACAGCACCCTCTATGCATCCAGCCATACTACTTCAGCCATGAAGAAAGTTTCTTGGTTAGAGGCAATGCTATATGGTATAGCAAGCTGGTAAGTCTTCAAGTTCCTGAGTTGACTTCTTTGTTATTGATGGTGACCTGGCATTGTCTGACGAATAAAACCTTTCTTCTTCAAAGTTGCTTTTGGTCAGGGTATTTTATAACAGCATAGAAATTGAACTAGGATATCTTGAGACTGAAAGAAATCAAGCAGGCATACCCTATGAAGGGATAAAATAAACACTGATATGTTCAAGGTAATTAGCCTGTGATTAAATTATTCATTAGAGTAAAAAAGCAGCTCACCAATGAAAAGAGTAGAATTTAGTTTCTGTGTTGTAACTTCCACAGTGTTTAGTCAGTACACAATAAACAATTACAGGACATGGAGAGAACACTAAAATACAGACTACAGCTGAGGAGAAAAAAAAATCAATCAATAGATGAACACCAAAGATAGTCTCAATGTGATAATCAACAAAGGCTTTTAAGACGTAAGTATACAATCAAGAACATAAAGTAAAAGATGAATGCAAGAGAGCAGAATTGGATTATTTTTAAGAAAAAAAATAATAAAAAATTTAAATTGAAGTCTTAGAACTTAAAAAAATATAAACAAAGTGTTTGGAATATCAGTTTTACTAAAGGAACTGGATAACACTAAATGAAATGAAAGAAAATTAGTGTGACTTTAGGAGAAGGTGTGGTATTGGAAGAAACCTGAAAAATTTTTAATGTGTGTATTTTAACGTATGTAATTAAGGTCCTAGATAAAGAGAATGAAGATTAAAGGCTTAAAAATATTGGAAGAAATTACTGGGCATAAAGGGTTCCTATAAATTCAAGATCACTACACTGTGAGACACAGTCTCAAAAAACAACAAACACCTTCAAAATTAAATCAAAAGAAACTTGCGAGTACATCACCATGATTATGCTGTGGGAAACAGAAGGTAAAGAGGATGCCTCCAAAGTATCCAAAAAGAAGCAACATGTATACAGAGGAACAGTGATAGGAGACAATGGAACTGTCTACCTAAAGTTCTGTACCTGTTAAAATTATTCTACAAACAGGAAATTCAAAATAAAGACATCCCAAGTGAAGAAAAAAATGAGAGAATCCATGGTCAGCAGACTTGAATGAAAATAGACACCCCAATTATTTTCATCTGGTTCTGAGTTACCTGATGTCATATTGTGTCTTCTTTTAGCTCATAGTTTTGGAGGGATTTGAGTCTATCATTGTGGGAGAAGACATGTTTGGACCCTGTTCCATCCGTAGGAGTGGTAATGTGTTGTGACAGGTGTTTTCATGGTGGTAAACCTGGAAGTAGAGGAATCAGGTTGAAATCAGCAGTAGGTATACCCTGCAAATTCCCCTCAGGACCTATTTGAATAATCTAGACATCAACTTCTCAATGGTTCTGCAAGCCTTCCAGATAATACAACAAACTGGGTACTGGGTGTTTAAAATATGAATGTGGTAGGGGTTTGTGTCAAATTCATGCTGTAGCAGGTTGGAAGCTAATGAAATCAGACAGAGTTTCAGATCTGTATAAAGGAGTGAAGAGCATTCTACACGATATATACAGTTAATCTTCAACCATTGTAGATGATGTATCTGAGAATTTCCTTACTCCCTAAAGTTTACCTGAAACTGTAAAATCACTGTAAAAGTTGGTTGTAGAAAATATTTTAGCTACGTGATGAACACATTTTTATGTTCATTTACTACTTTTTTTTTCCTTCTTGTGACAAAATATCTCAGAAACATAGCTTAAGAGTGTAAAGGTTTGCTTTGACTCACAGTTTAAGGATATAGTCCATCATGGTGGGGAAGACATGGCAGCATGATAAAGCTGACCACATTTCATTCACAGTCAGGAAGCAGAGAGAGATGGATGTTAGTGCTCAGCTCACTTTGTTGTATATACAGTCCAGGTCTCCAGCTCAAGGGATGCTGCCACTCATATTCTCACCACAATTAGACTAATCTAAAACCTCCCTCACAGACATGTCCAGAAGTATGTCTCTTAGATGATTTTTCCATAAAGTGGATGATGTTAACTATCACACTAATTGAAACTGAACAAGATAGCACTGTTTGAGATTTTGTGCTGTAAACAAGTCATATAGCAGTCTGGAAACATAAAGGGAGCAGAAGTAAAACTAGGCTGTGAAAACTCCAAGCTTGCTCTTCACTTGCATATTTCCTCCAGCACACTCCACCTCCTAAAGGCTCCGTAAGTTCCACAAACAACACTATTAAATAGGTACCAAGTCTTCAAACACATGAGCCTGTGGGGGAGAGTTTACATTCAAACTTCAGCAAGCCTGTTGGTCTTAAATGCATCCTATCTGCGATGGGTTTTTCTAAGAACACATGTCTACTATTGTAAGCTTCATTCAAGTATGATTTAAATCATATTGGTCACAAGTTCAGTGCTTGTGTGTCAAGAAGGCATACTCAGAGAAATGTGTTTAGATGTAAATATACATGGAAACAAGATTACGTTTTGGAAATTTTATAATTAGAGGCCTATCTATCTACTTTGTATATTTTTCAGGAATAGAGTTTACTATTCAGTGTCTGTAAAGTATTATGGTGAATAACAAGAAATTAATGTATTTAGTGTTCTAAATTTAGAGTTTCATTTCTCTTGATATAAAATAATCAATATACATAACAATAAAATGTCAAAAGTCAAATCAAGGGGGAAATTTGATTTTCTTTTTCTTTTCAGTTAGCAAGTCCAGGTTCAAGTTCACTACTGCAGGGAAATTACAGTGGTAACAGCTTGAGACTTGCATCATTTGCATAGTCAAGAGCAAAGAGAAATGCATGCATGCTCAGCTGACTGTTTATACTGAACTTGATGTCTCCACTCTTATATAGTTCAGGATACCTTGAATAAGGAATGGTGCCACCCATGCTGGGCTAGGTCTTCCTATTTAAATTAGCTTCATTAAGCTAAATCCCTCTAGACATAGGCTAGCACAATGTAGATAATCCTTCACTGAGACTTTTGTCCTATGATTCCAGGTTGTGGAAAATTGACAATTACAGCTCACTATCACATACAGCAAAACAGAAATAACAAATTATTCTGTTTAAATCCCTTAAAATTTAATGACTATTTTGGGCCTTAAAATGCAAATGCTTCTTTATAAAGTATATAGATGTAAAACATATAATACAACAATACCCAAAATGCTAAAGCAGTGATACAACAGTTGTATAATTCTAATGCTTTAAATGAAGACATACAAGAGAAAACCTGAGTGTATAGTAATGGTACATATTGATTGTAACAATTCCCAAAACACACACTACAAATAAAAAGAACAAAGTGTATCATGAATAAAGTATATGGTTTAATGTCTTAGTTAGGGTCTCTATTGCTGTGAAAAAAAAAAAAAAACTACTACCAAATGTAACATTGGGAAGAAAGAGTTTATTTTACAATATACTTCCTGGTCACAATTTATCTTGAAAGAAACTCAGGGCAAAAACTCAAGATAGGACCTAAAAGGCAGAAATTGAAGCAGAAACTTGATGACTGGCTTGTTCCTCATGGCTATCTCAGCCTGTTTTCTTACACAGCCTACATGAGGTGACATCATTCCTCACTGTGGGATGAGCCTCCACACATTACCAACTAATTAAGAAAGTGCCCCACAGGCTTGCCTATTGGCAGTCTCATGGAAGCATTATTTTAATTGGACTTCCCTCTTCTTACCTAACTCTGACTCTGTTAAGGTGACAAACCAGCATCCAAACAAACAAACAAAACAACTAAAACCAAACAAACAAAAACCAGATTTGGTGGTACACACCTATAACCCTAATATTCAGGATTTCTGTTGTATATTTTGGAGCCCAGCCTGGTCTACATAGGGATTTCTGGGACAGCCATGGCTACATAGAGAGATCCAATATCAAAACAAACAGAGTCCAGGACAGTTAAAAATACAATATTAAAGGCATTTTCACTAATTAAAAGTAAGTTCAGACTTCAAAAGAAAGCAGACTTCAGAGATGAATAAAAACAGACTTCAAACACAGAGCAGGATAGTAGGACTAACCTAACCCCTATAAAATAATGGGATAAACATTATAAAAAGTATAAAGAGCAAGCAAGTAAACAAACAAAAATCCATTGCTACTTTCACAAGGTAAAAAAATCTTTGATCTGGGGGAGTTTGTAGTGTTTGTGTTTAGGGGTTACTAACTTTCCAGGAGGAAGTCCTTTACCTGTGCTCTGTAAGTCTATTAACAAACAATAGTAAACAAAGAAGAAATTCTAGTCAGATAAAGGAGCAAATGACATCAGATTATTGGTCACTTTCTTAGAATGTTGACCAACTATCTTACAGAAACATGTTAAGGGAAGTGTTCTAATTTCCATTTTGCTTCTGTGCTAAAGCATCATGATCAAAAGCAGGTTAGGGGAGAGAATGGTTTATTTGGCTTACGCTTCCAAGTCATAGTCCATCGTTGAAGAAAGTAAGGATAGGAACTCATGCAAGCAATGGAAGCAGAAACCATACAGGAACATTGCCTGCTGGCTTGCTCACTGTTGTATGATAACTGTTCTCGACGAGATGTGAAGAACCATCTCCTCATCTACAATATGGAATTAATGACAAAGAAAAAGTAAAAGTTATATCAAAGTCCAAATTGGTGAACTGTTGAGTTTTACTGGGGTTACTTACAGGAATGTGGTTGCAAGGATCCTTGCAGGAGAATCTCAAAGGCAGCTGCATTTCTGGGGCGTGGAATGGAGAACAGCTCAAGAAAGCTAGAAACCTGGGGATCACTGCACAACCTGTAGGCAGTTCAACAGACTGGAAAGTGTCCTGTTCCAGACTAATCACTCCACTGCTCTGAGGCTCTTCTAAGCAGCTCGCCTTGTCTGAGTTTCTCTTAGAAAGTCTTACTGCTTTTCTATGCTTGGGAAAGGTGGAGCTTAGTGAATCTGGTCAGTTTCAGGAACTTCCTGAAGTTATTTTGAATTATTTCTTGAGCCTTCCTGAGTCTTACTTTTCCTTGGAGTATTCAACTATTTTATATACCTATAAAAATTGTCTTAGGATATCATTTTCCCCTCTAATATCCAACCAATGAGAAGTTTTCCTCTAAGAGGGAAGATTTTAATCTCAAAGGAAACTGCCTCAAACACTACTCACTGATTCATGCTCAAGTATTCTTTTTACACACCCTAGATGATCTGCCAAAAAATGATGCTGCCCATAGTGAGCTGGGCCATTCTGGCCATTCTACATCAATTAAAAATCAAGGCAATAACCTCAGGGACATGCCCATACCCTCAGGTTAATCTGATGTGAACAATCCCTCAATTGAGACTCCTTTCTCAGGAGACACTAGGTTGTTTCAAGTTGACAATTAAATCTAACTGGGATAAGAAGAAAGAGTTATTTTGGCTCATGGGTTCCATATACTGAAGTCTATCACAGTAAGAAAGGCAGAGAATAATGCTGGCAGAAACCTGGGGCCACAGCCATAGTACAGAATCAAGAAACAGAACAGTGAGAACTAGGAATGAATATAGTCTTCAAATAGCCATCTCTAAGTGACCTACGTCTACCAGCTGGGTGTTGGTTTTGCACGTGAGAAGAGACACACACACTCGCACTACCAAGGCCACACGAGGGTTTATTTAAGGAGAGTTCCCAGGTAGGTACAGAAACAGAAGCAGGACAGAAGGAGAGGTCGACCAAAATATAGCGTCTCTTCTTAAAAGAAGGGGTGTGCACGGGTTTACATAGTCACGTTTAGGTGGTGCACCTCCACATGCTTCTAGGTAGGTGCTCCTGTATGCAGTTCCACAAGGGTTTATGCAGCCACGCCCAGGGGCGTGCCTTGGTACGAGGTGCATCCCACCCGAGCCATGTTGGCTCAACCACGTGGAGTGCCAGGAATACTTACACTGAGACTCTCTTAATGTACTCAAATCTTCAAAATGTACTAAAAGATAGGAGCTGGGTATTTAGAGCATGAACCTATGGAAGACACTTCAAATTCAAACAGCAACTGGATTAACAACAATAACAAAAAGATGAGTAAGTAAATAAATGAATTAATTATTTCAGAAAAAAAATGGTCCAGTGTGGGATGGATTTGTAGCTCAGTTGTTATAGTGCTGGCTAGTACGCACAAAGCTCTGGGTTCCATCCTTAGTATCACATAAAACAGACATGGTGGTTTACATATGTACTCCTAGCACTCAGAAGGTGGAGGCAGCAGAATTAAAAGTCCCCTGTCATCTTTGGGTACCTAGTAGGTACTTAGCACCTCATCTGGGCTACATGTGACCCTGTATAAAAAAAATAGAAACTGGTTTAATGATGTATTTTTGTCATTACTAGAAACACATAAGGAAACATGCCTCCCATTTTCAATTCAAACTGTGTAGTGCTGGGTCCAAACTCACTCTTGGCTCTTAAGATAGGAATGTTACTCTGCCTTCTCTTGATATATAGTGATTGTCCAAAACACAAACACTTTACCTAAATATGCTAGTGTAAATCCTGGTATATACTTTCACTGGAATTGTTAAAGGAAAAGAAATGCTTTGCTTACATGTTTTAGAGATGATGAAACGTAAACCTGGGTTTACTGGTGGCCTTAAGTGCCTGTTTGATCCTCAGCCTTGGTACCTATATCCACTGAGTCATCTTTCCGTCTCTCCAAAAATGGGTTTGATACCATGATTTTTAGCCACTGGATCCAAGCTTGCTTGATATCTTAGGAGTTGTCTTTTCAGTAATTCAAGCAAAAATATTTCTCTATATATCAACATCCATTATATATATTCCTGTTTTGTTTCTATCCTTTGCAGCTGGTACACACAGAAAACAAATCATTTTCCAAACGATCAAAATCAATTGAAATACAACACAACCATTGAATGAGCTTGTTTATAAATTCAAGCCCACTTCATCCATCCATGAGAAGTCCTCGCAAACTCATAAACCACAATTATTACAGAGAGCTGGCTTCAACATTACAATTGATGGATATCCTTCATAAAACACTGTGCCCTCCAGTTTTTACATAACATATTATGAAGATGATGTGCTCAAAATCAGCAACCTTTCCTTCTAGCTATTATCCTTAATAGTTTCTTTTTAATTATTATAAACTATGAATATTTGTTTGTGGGTATAAGCACCTGAGTACAGGTACCTATAGGTGATAGAATAAGTCATTGGATTTCCTGGAGCTAGAGTTCTAAGAGGCTTGAGTCACCCAGTGTGGATTCTGGGAACCACCCCTGGTCCTCTGCAAGAACAATAGATATTCTTAATCGTGGAGCCATCTCTTTATCAACTGACTATTGTCCTTAGAAAGAGTCTTTGCTTTTGTTCTAAATGAGGCAATGTCTATCTCTTTGGAACTATGTGTAGTGATTTGCTTTTCTCACTTCTTGGAAACCTTAACTACTTACATTTATAGGAACTACAGCACAGTTTATTTCAAACAGATCCTATTTGCTTGTCCTTGATGTTTTGAGAAATTTGGCAAAATTAAGAAATTGCATAACAATAATAAAAGGTAATCTCCTAAGCTTTAAATGTTTCTTCTCAGAAAATGGATTTTCTCTTATTTGTTTTATTTTTGTAATGAAATATGTGCTTTTTAGAACTGCAAAATCAGATTGCTTATGCATTATTAGTCTTCTACGTAACTCATTTTTTTGTGATGGAAAAGTATGATTTCTACAACTGTTCATCATCGTAGAGACAGATAAGACACATAGAGTCAACTGGTTAATAAGGTAACACCAATGAAGATATGATATGTTGTTTAATATTTACCCTGAACTCTATTCAAGAAACTATCTTAAAGATTGGGATATCACAGATAGGTAGAGTGCTTGCCTAGAATCAACCAATGGGAGCAGGAGGCATGATTCAGCAGTAGAATGCTTAGCTAAATTCCTTTTATGAAATAATGAGTATATTGTTTATCAGTAAAATGGCTGATTAGAATCTCCCAGTGAGTATCTAGGCATATTGCTCAGTGTTAGAGTTTCCTTAATCCCTAATGAAAAGCTGGAGACATAAATCAACAGTTGAGAATTTCCCTAGACTCCTTCAGTGAGAGATTGGTTGCATGACTCAGTGGTAGACTGTCCACCTTGAATGTACAAGGTTCTGAGTTTTATTCACAGCATTACAGCAAAACAACAATAAGAAATGAAGGAAGGAAGGAAAGAAAGAAGGAAGGGATGGAGAAAGAAGGGAGAGGAGGGAAGGAGGGGGGAGAGAGAATGACAGAGATAGAAAAATTGTAGTTTTGCAGGTAAAAGTAAAATAGTCTTCATGCCATCTATTTATTCACATAGAACATGAAATTCTCATAAAATGTTTGATGGTTGGATTGAATATATATCAGAATGGAATTATGCACAGACCATGATAGGAAACCACACTCTATACATCACAAATCCAAACAAGGCATCTTTAAGAGGTAGAATTGGGATTCTAAGGAGGAGGCATCCAACTAGATCAAAGTATGGAGTGTGAGCAGGGATTGGTCCAAGGTTGGGACTGATTAAAGACTTGGTGAGGGCAAACATAAGAAGTTGATCAGTCTTGGTCCTTTGCATCATTCCAACAATGAAAGCCTGCCTCTTCTTTGTCAGTGTAAATGACTGTTGAAAGAATTATGTCACTTGGTAGAATTAAACAATATCGGCCCTCAGCTTCTAAGATCCCAATGATAAACCAAAGTAAAATCCTACCAATATTCATCCTAGAAAACTAAGGAGTGTATTGAGCTTATAGAGCATGGGTAAGGGATTACCAACAAGAGTATAGGGGACCCAGAACAGCCATACTGGAAAGTCTCCACCCAGCATGGTTAATGGCTTCCTCATATTCACATAGATATAGACCATTTCGATTAACTCTCCCAGCCTATGTACTATTGCACTTTCTGAGACTCAATGCCACTAGAACAGACTGCATACAATGGCTAAAATGTGCCCCCAGAATCTCAGTGAAAGGACAATGGCTTTCTACAACCAAACCTACTAGAGAATGTCAGGAATCAACAAGCCAGATGATGATGCACTCTGCAAGCAGTCACTGCTGATCTGATGAGGATGGAGGTTGCTTTGCTCATAGGACCACAATCAACAACAGAGCCTCATGTTGGCTCAGTCCTGGTCCTGAGTGCGACTTATGCATTGAAGAGAAAGGAGAAGGAAAACATTGTAAGCAAATGTAAAAAACAGAGAGGTGGAAATGGGTGTCAACAGAGGAGAAAGAAGTCAATCCTTGTAATTACAGCAAACAATGAAGGATGGGCTTCAGGATATAGAAGATGAGAGTAGATGAATGAGCTGCTGTCTGAATTGGCTTTGAACATGCTTTGCCGAAGATTTTTGACTAGATATAATGGGCAAAGGGCAGAAATAGAGCATTCAAGGTCAAAGCTGTTTTGAAAGGTCACTATAATAAATCATGATGGAAAATGGCTTGTAAGAGATGCCTAAAGCCAGATTAACCCACAGCAGCTATATAAATTGCTCATGGAATATTAGCTGAGTGTCTTGGAGGAGACCAGTGTCACACACTGGTCTCTAGGCTTTCCAAGGGGGCAATGGTTGGAATACAACTAAGGATAGCCAGAGTTAGATGCCTATTAATAGATGAGTGGGTAATGAAAAGTTGTATATGTACACAATGGGATTTCATTCAGCCATAAGTAAAGATGAAAATCATGTCACTTGAAGAAAAAAAATGGATGGAACTGGAAATTATTTTTTAAAGCAAAGTAGCCTAGACCCATGCCACAGTTTTCCCTGTATTAAAGTTGTAGATTTTAATGTGTGTGTGAAAGATGGGGGGGGAGGGGGAGGAAAGGGAGGACTGGGTGGTGATAGATTATGAAGCAAATATGAAGAAACAAGAAAAGTGAAATAAATAGGCTCACAGAATACATGTGACGTGAGACGGGAGCAAATAGGATGAGTTAGGGGTGGGGTGGGTGTCTGGGAAGATTATTGAAATTGCTGCGGCATGGCATGCCTGAGGATCTCACCCATGTCAATGGCAGTGCTTTGAATGCTACAGTCAGACCAAGCCAAAGTAAATAGTAAGGGGATGGAGAGACAGCTTAGCGGTTAAGTGCACTTACTGATCTTGCAGAAGACCCAAGTTTAGTTCCCAGCACCCATGGCAGCTCACAGCTGCTTGTAACTCCCAGCTCCAGGGAATTTGACATTCTCATGTGTCTGTCATTCATAGGCAGTGCACTCACATGCACATACCTAGCTCTCCCCCACTATATATACTCATGATTGAAATATAAAAATGGGCTGTATTAAAACAAACTTCTCAAAAAGTAAAGAATAAAAAGAGGACAGCAGCAAACTGAAAACTTGTAGCTTAATGTGCCACAACACATGAGTTCAGACAGTTAGCCTTGTTTTTTATTTTAAAAATATGGCTGAGTAGTTTTTCAGCATTCTTGTAGTTGAACCACATCAGGAAGTTGAACCACTCTAGATCAGGAAACACATACTCATGTGCATCCATACACACACTTACAACTGTATATCTGTGTCTATATCTAATATTTCTATCTGTCTATCACCAGTTTAGCTTTAAAACAAAGGGCAAACTTTTCTCTGGAAGTCTAGTGCCAATGTTGGCTCAAGATGACAATCATCTAGTTTTAAAAATTCATGTAAAGTATCTCCAGGGCCTTAACACTTATTGCATCTGTTCATAATTCAAAAATCAAGGATTTATATCTAGTCATATACTACTAGGGTTATACCAATGAAAATGTGATGCACCTTAAGACAACAGCTATAATGCACACAATAAACCACTTGACGAGGAGAGCCAAATGTCAAACTACATCTCTTCAAGGTTGTTTTTCTCATCGGTGAACATCTCAATGTCCATATCTCTTATAAATATTCATATTCATTTATTTTATTTTTGATATTATGTTGATGTTATATTTAATTAAAAAATTTCTCCCTTCCCCTTTCTTCCTTTAAATCTTAGTCTTCTTCAAATTTGTAGTCTCTTGTTTTCACCAATTGTTATTAGATGCATATATGCATATGCATATATAGTTCTAAATATAACCTGCTAAATATGTACAATGCTACCTGTATGTATGCTCTCAAAGCTTACTATTTGGCACTGGAGAACCAATCTGTATGTTCTTCCCTGGGGAAGGCCATCTCTCCCATCCCCGGATTTCTGTAGTTGCCTACAATAATTTGTGTAAGGGTGGGACCTCATGGGCTTTTCCCCATCCACTTTGGTGTGTTGGTTGTAATTGCATGTATACATACATGTACAGAAAATATCCCATTATAGAGATATATACACATATCCATATTTAGTGCTGCTTTATTTACAATAGCAAAAAATGTAAATAGTTTAGATGAATAGATGATAAAAATGTTGGACATATAAACAATGGGATTTTATTCATATATAAAGGTAAGTAAAATGAAATTTGCAATAAAACAGACAGAATGGGAAAACATTATATTGAGGTTCCTTTGGATCAGAAAGACATAGTGTGTTCTTTCTCATACGTAGATTCTAGTTTTTAATTTTAAAATATAGGTATATTTATTGCATCCTATAAGAGTTTTGCATGTGTGTATGCTTATGTACTGCATGCATTCAGTGTTTGCAGAAGTTAGCAGAGGGCATTGAAGCTTCTGGTATTGGAGTTACCAGTTCACTGGAGTGAACACTGGGAACCATACTGGGTGTTCTGTAAGAGCAACAAGTGCTCTTAACAACTTGTGATTTTTAAATGTATGTGTTTATATGAGAGTGGACATGAGTAGAAGTCAGGGACTAAAAAGAGGCTGTGAAAAGAGAAAAAAGGCTTTGGGGATGAGGAGGATCATGGAACATGTGTGATGAGAAAGTGGGAAGAGTGCTGAGGGAGGAAGTGTGTGAGTTGGAATGAGAAGACAGGGAAGGAGAGGAGAAGAAAGGATATGGGGAAGGGTCAGCTGTAACACTTCATATAGGAAAATACCATAAAGAAACATTATTTTATATGTCAGTTATATGCCACAGTGTTGCTAATTAAGATATACTAAATGTACTAGTTTGTATATGTGTGTGCAATTATATACCATAGTATATTACATCTAAAGTTAGGTGATATGGTTCAAAATTGATATCAAAACAGTGTACTGAAATCTGAGTAATTTTATTCTCCACTTTACTTATTATCAGAATGTACACATTTGGTAATTACATTCTCAGTTGTGAGCTTTAACAAAATCAGTTTCTTTTTATTTCCTTAACTTCCTTCCCCCCATGGAATTCTTCCTAACCTCACATCATATCCATCACAGGATAGAACCTGTGATCATACACAGTCCCTTAGGAGAACTTCAGCTCTCAACACACTCCACTGTAATTATAGGCATCGGCTGAGCTTAGTAGCATAGTCATGTCAGCCC
This sequence comes from Sigmodon hispidus, assembly GCA_004025045.1. Classification (NCBI taxonomy): domain Eukaryota; kingdom Metazoa; phylum Chordata; class Mammalia; order Rodentia; family Cricetidae; genus Sigmodon; species Sigmodon hispidus. The sequence continues at coordinate 14,186 of PVIH01001920.1, forward strand.
TGAAAGAAGGTACAGTAAGAGAATCATAAGTTAAAGGCCAGTCTGGGCTATCTAGGAGGAATCTGTCTCAAAATGAACTGAGGATCATACATTTGTCTTATGTTCTAGACTTTCTGTAAAAAATGGAATCTATGTGAGGGCAGAGAACTGAACTGTTTTATCATAGCAGATACAGGTATTGCTACTGAATGCTAGATAAATGTACACATAACAGACTGAAGCATCCTGTCCCCTAAAAGTGTAGTGTTATTGTAAGTCTTCTTATATCCTATGGTTGGGGAGATGGCTTGGGTGCAAGCATGATGTTCTGAGCTCAATTTACAGCATTCTTATAAAAGCCAGGCATAGAGGAGTGCATTTATAATTCCATCACTGGGGACTCTGGATAGGAGAATCTGGGAGATTCACTTGGCTATGAATATAGTATAATTTCTAAGTCCAAGATCCTACTGGGACACCCAGTTTCAAGAAGCCAATTAAAATAATCAGATTAATAGTAAAAGGTCAAAAAGGGAGTTGCATTTAGTGTGGCCACATTGGAAAGAGGGGTAAAAAGATCCAGCAATAGCTCAAGTCTGTCTTCATCATCTTGACATGAAGTTTAGGCTTAAGTAGAGAACCAGAGGTATACATGTCTAAGAAGGTAGACATTTTGGCTACTCTAATTTTGACTCTACTCTCCTGCAAGGTGGCCTGATATATGTTGTAAATCTATTGTGGGAGAAAGGTTCCCATCTGGTTATCCCAGGCTTTAGACTTCTCTTGTTCCAATATGAGATTCTGGGGGAAATTTTAATTTTTCAGGGTCCATTCTTTCAATAGTCTGTGAGCCCAAGTAGGAGATATAACTGTCTATGTAGAATATTTTAATCCCTGCTAGTCTAGATGCACTCTAGTGTATACATATGTATATGTGTTCCCCATATGTAGATATGTATGTACACATACATGAACATGCATGCCCCCTCATATGCCAAAACCTTATTTTTTTCTGTGGCTTTCATGGAGGACTGAGGCAATTCCTGTTCTCTTGGTCCTTATGTCCCACCATGTTGACAGGCTTACAGGATGGCAGGAGGAGACGATGACTGTTTTCAAACCCAGGCCATCAGCTTTCCATAGAAGAAATCTTCAGCAGCCTCAGTACTGAGTGTAGGCTGTAATAGTCATACTTTGCTCAAGTAATGGCTCTCTTCATAGGTCATTCAGTGCATCCTTGGAGAACCTTGAAAAGCCTGGGAAAAGCAGTAAGCAGGAGGGTATCTCTTCATCAGCATAACAATATTGACTTTGAAGCTTGAAACTTCCGGTGTTACAATTTTTAATTCAGAAACTAATCTTGGGTGAACTGTGAGAACTCTACTTTCTAAAAGATATATTCTTTAGATGCATTTGAGTAGGCTGTTTCTTTCCTCTGATCGTTCTGACTCCCGTCTGTTCTAGGTTATGTCTAGTTCGACCATTTTTATACATTTGGACAATAAACTCAGCCAATTCTCTATCATGAGCTTGTTCTGTTTCTCACTTTGCTTCCTTAAATGAAGCTTTTCTGGCTTTATTAATCTAATTAATTATTTAGCTTTACTGTTACCAGAGTTATCAGGACTTAGTCTTTACGCCAGGTGTTTTAGGAGGTTGATCAGTTATCTGTTTTCTCAATTTGAATTTGTATTGGATATTAGTCTCTCTCTCTCTCTCTCTCTCTCTCTCTCTCTCTCTCTCTCCTCTCACATCTCCTTTCTCTCTTTTTCTCTCATATTCTTTTTTTTTTAATAACATAAGCCAAGTTTGATCAGCATTAAAACCTGGATTCTTGTAGACATAACAAGACTATCTTAGGCACCTCTCCTCAAAAGATAAATTAAACAAACAAGTTATAGTGTAAAGTAAAAAAAGGATATTTATTTAATGTAGCTACATGGGAAAGAAAAAAAGTATAGTGATATTAACTACATCTCTTTTCATGGTCGTAATATGAAATTTAGATTTAAATAAAGAGCAAAAGGTTTCCATGGCGCAGCAGTCTCAGTGTGATCTTACCCATCATCAAATAGTTCCATTTTCTTCCTTATGGTGACCTGACAAGTTGTCAACACTGTGTGAAATCTCTTTCCAGGAAAGATAATCTCCCCCTCTGGCTGGAAGCAGGCTCCAGTTATTTTATTCCCCCAGTGTGAGATTTCTGGGTAAATTTCAATTTCTTGAAGTCTATTGTCTCAATAATCTGATAGCCAAAGGGAGAGATTCAAGAGTTTCTTAGAGCATTTTTAATTCCTTACAGGGAAGGATGTTTACAAGCCCAGAAACTCAACTCCAGCTCTGAGAAGCAGCCCAGGATCCTGTGAGACTTTGAGGACATGTGAAAAGATGAGGCATCAGGTGACTCTGTGAGAAATCCACACTTCTGAGAGAGCACACATTCTCTCTTACTGGGCTCATTAGAGTACCAGTTACATTAACTATATTAAAACTATATTAATAGGTTTCTTTCATTCACTCTACACAATGAGAAAAATGTCTTGTGTTTTCTTCTTAGCATGTGTTACTGTCCAAGCTGGGGGAAGAGAAAAAGGGAGATCTTCACTTTCTACAAAATGAAAAATGACACTTTCTAGAACCTCTTTGGTTTCAGAAAATATATATCAAGATCATGAATGTTGCCCAAATTCAAAGCAACATAGCCCATCACTCAACCCAGGGTATACCATTACAAAGTCACAAGATAGACATATCAGGATTTAGGATGATGTTATACAAAGGGGAATTCATGGTTCTTTAAAATCCCCTTCATAAATGCTGGGGTTATAAGTATGTACCACCATGCCCAGCTGGATGCTAGGTATTGTCATGTAGCTTTTCTATTTTTTGTTTTTTTCCATTTATTTATTATTTTTATTGCATGATTGTGTGCACATATGCTCACATGCCACAGCACATGTGTGGAGGGCAGAGGACAACTTGAAAAAGTTGGTTTTCTCCTTCCACCTTGTAGGCTCTGGAGAACTTGTGTGGTCAGCCTTGATGGAAAGTATTCTTTCCAGTAGCCATCTCACTAGCCCTTTATTGATTGCTTTTAATCAAGAATGATATGAGTTTAAAGACTAGCTGCTGAATTTCTAGTAGAATAGCTTTTTTTTTTTTTAATCTGTCTCTTCTCCCAATTCTCTAATTGTCTATTCAACCCTTTCAGTTTACCTTCAAGCTTTTATCCAACTGATCAACTTAAAATCCAAGTAGGTGTATTATAGATATGGCTCAGAAGTTAGAAACATTTATTGCTCTTAGGACAAATTCCAAGAGAGTTTAATCCCAAATCTTCCATGTTGAGCAGCTCATAACTGTCTATAACTCAAGCCCTAGGGGATCTAATGCCGTCTTTTGAACTCCAAGGCCACTTTCACTCATATATAACACATACACATATACACAAAAAAATCAATCTTAAAAAAATAGAGGCATGGTCAGGTTAGAGTCTTGTCTGACAACTCAGCTTGGCAGACTACTGTCTGCAAGAAAATGGATTCATCACTTTAGTAAGATTTATAATACAAGGCTCATCAAGTTCTTTATCCAAGCTACCGCCATACTTGATCTCTCATTACTATGGATTCACCCAATGTAACAGAAGAATGAACAAGTATGAATATCTGATGTTAAGGAAATCATTAATTACCTATTTTACTGCCTTTTCCTGCTATATTATGGCCCACTTATATTCTCCTTCCTGCTCCCTCTTTTCATCTTTTTTCTCTCTTCTTTATAATCCTAGGTTTAGAGTCAACACTTCTTTGTTACTGTTCATTGCAGGCTATCATCTGTTCAGAATTGCTTCCAAGCTCCCAGAATCTCACATGATGCTACTCTGAGCTGTATGACAGCTTCCTTGGGGAAAGATATCCAGGATCTAAATGCTGGGCAGAAAGCATGGACAAACCCAACTCAATCAAATATTGACAGATTGCTTTCCAGAACCACATTCTCTCATCACAGACACATTTGGCACTGCTTAGCTTTCTAAATTTTCCAGTGTGATAGGAACGAATTACCATGACTTTAAACATGCTGTCATATGCTCCTTGGCATTGAAATTCCCACTCCATTCACTTCCTGCTTCTATCCTTTGCTCTTGCTTTTTAATTTACCATTCTTTTATGTATTCTTTTGAAGACTTGTTTTATTTTTAATTGTGTGTCTGCATACATGCATGTGATTGTTTGTGTGCATGTGTTTGTACACATGAATGCAGATGCCTGTGGAGGCCAGAAAAGGTTGTCAGATCTCTTGGAGCTGGAATTGCATATTGTTATAAGATGCCTGATGTAGATGCTGAAAACAGATCTTTGGTCCTTTAGAAGAGCAACAAGTGCCCTTAACTCCCAAGTCATTTTTAAAGTCTCCCACCCCACACCATTCATTCCTCACATGGACTGGATTCAAATAATAGTATTTTTCTCAAGAAGACTTCTTTGATTATTTCTAACAGCTTACAGTATTCATTTTCTGAGTGTCTTTAGCATTTTTCATATACATACATACACAAGCATACATATGTGTACATTCATATGTACATATATACATGTATATGTATCTGAATAAATGTCATGCTCTTCTAAGATATCTTTTCTGTCCTTCTTATCAGAAAATAAAATTGAAATGGACAATAATAGCGCTTATAAATATAAAAGAATATAACATAGTTCTTGGCACAGAACTTGATCTAAATTATTATTGTTTTGCAGAGTTGGGATTAAACCCAGGGCCTTGAAAAAGGTAGGCAAGTAAACAATCTATTATTTACCTACACTGTGAGTTTTTAATTACTCTTGATAAAAAATGGACAGATGCCTGTCAGATATATGGTTAAAATTTGAAATCGGGTAGGTGAAGATACGACTCAAAGTTGAAAAGCACTTGCTTATTTTTTAGAATACTTTAGTTTGGTTCCTATCATACAGGTCAGGTGGCTTACAAGCTTCTAAGATCTCTGAGGGCACTTAATTCTCCTCTCTCTCTCTCTCACTCACACACACACACACACACACACACATACAAATAAGTTATTTTTGGAATATGGTTGAGGAGATGAATTGGTAACTAATGTTTCTCTCATAAAAACTTTAGTTCAAATTCTCAGAATTCACTTAAAAGCTGTATATGGACACATATACCTCTGTAATCCTGTGAAGAAATGGGAAGTGGAGACAGAAGACTCTCAGAAAGCACATGGTCCAGCTAACATGCCATCTGCAACAGTGAATAAGAAACCCCATCTCAAAGCAATTGGAAGGCAAGGATTGACACACAAAGTTGTCTTCTGACCTCCACAGTTGTGCTGTTGTATACAGACATGTACACACATACCATACCACACTTAAGTTAAAAAATTTTCCAAGAAAACATAATCTAAGAACTAAAGTGCCGTAGAGACCCCAGCATTTGAAGTACAGCATGGATGTTTTATGGTTTTTCTCATCTTTAGCTAACTAGGCTCTGTGGACTTTCTAATCTACACTCAAGTGTATTCACAACATTGGTTGAAATTGGACACAAAGGTACCATAGTGCATTCTGGGTGACTGGAAAGACAGATCTGCAAATACAGCATCTCCAGATGACTGTCAAGTGCATTCAGTTTGCAAAATCTACCATTCCAGTTAGAGTCTATGCTCAGAGTTCCAAAATTGCCTGCAGACAAACCAAACACATAAGGAATTCCATGTCTTAGGCTGAGAAGCCATATAGACTTTCTTTGCCAGAGAAAGAAGTTTTTATTCCCAATACCTATGGAGCACATTTGGGGCTGGACTTTGGACTACATAATTAAGGAGTAATGCTAGCTTTATCCAGTGTTCCTCATGAACCCGCTGCAATTGTGGTTACCTGCACAGGACTTAGTACAAGACTGATTGGGTCCCTTCATACTTTCTCATGGATGGGGAAGAAGCCATGAGGCTCCACCCCTTCTTGAGGGATTATTGTTGCTCTTTAGAATATTAGAATTTAGTTCCCAGCATCCTAGTCAGGTGTCTCACACCAGTTAATGGTTTTATTTTTTATTTTATTTTTTTAATTTTTTAAATTTTGTATTATGAATAGTCACGTTTTCTATCCGTGTATATCCTTATTCAAGGTCCCTTCCCCCTCCCACCCCCTCCAATCACTATCTCTTCTCCACATCTTCCTATCTCCTCCCCAGCATGGGCAGGAGGTCCCAAGGTCCCAATATTGCTCAGTTCTGCCTCCACTCCTGGCAGATCCAGTTTCCTCCTCCCAACATCAAGACTGAGTCAGGTGTTCCTCTAGAGGGAGTGGGATCCAAGGTGTCAGTCCAAGGTGTTTCAGATCCCAAGCTGTTCAGTGGTTGTAATTTGCAGCTTGGACATGCTTTGCTTTTTGCTTTTTTGTTTAGAGTCCACTAATGAGTGAGTACATCCCCTGCTTATCTTTCTGGGTTTGAGATACCTCGCTCAGGAGGATACTCTCCAAATCCAGTTAATGGTTTTAAAGGGAGAAGTTGTCATTTTTACTCAGTGATAGAATCAATGGTAAGTTCCCTCTACTCTAGCATCTACACCAGGTAGCTCATATCCATCTGTAATTCCAGATCGAAGAGATATAACAACCTCAAAAAACTGGAAAAACCCCTTTAAAGCAATTAACTAGAGTTCTTCTCAATCAAGAGAGTCCCAAACAGTGAAGTACACATGTAAAAGAACAAATAGCAACATATTGAAATGACATCATCAAATTGTATGATCATACTTTCAGCAGAAATGACTGGAGAGGCTGAGGCAGTCAGTTGGAGTTCCCCATGGAATATTCTCTCCATGGTTGAGCATCCAGTTATATCATGGGCCAAACACTAGTGACCTTGGTTGGAAATAGGTTACCTTCCTGCTGTCCTCAAGCAAATGATGGTTTTAACTCTTTGACTGTTTTCTTGGATTGTTATATTGTGAGGGTTGAATGGCAGCTGGACACATCAGACATGGGGCACTGGAGAATACTTTGAAGCAAATGTGTGTGGGATGTCTTTTTGTACACTGTGAATTACCATTGGATAATAAAGGAGCTGTTTTGGCCTATGGTGAGCCGGCTTATAGGCAGGTGGGAAATCCAAGTATAGATAAAGGGGAGGGAGGGTGAAGCCAGACAGAGATGCTATAAGCTGCTGCTGAGAAAGCAAGATGTAAAAGCACAGGTAAGCCATGAGCCACATGATAAGACATAGATTAATAGCAAGAGCTAGCTTACAAACTACTCAGCTATGGCTTAGGCTGAATAATTTGTAATTAATATATGGTTTTGTGTGATGATTTGGAATTGTGAGACCAGACCTTAGAGCTAGGCTAGACTAGAAACTTCTTATTACATGTCTGGTTCTGAAATGAAGGATTGGGTACAATCCTGCTTTCAGAGTCAGCTTCTCAGTAAGCTCAAACAGCATATAAGAAGTTACTGATTGATATAATGTATATTGCACTATTACAGATGCCATAATTGCTCACATAGAAAATAGGGTCAAATATCTTCCAAACATAACAGTTAGCAAATGAGTTTGGCATAGTTGCATGACATAAGACCAGCATCTAAAAATTGTTCATAATGTTATGCACTATAAAGAAATAATAGAAGCTTTAATTTTTTAAAAAATTAATTTTAAGTGTGTGTTTTTATGTGTGTATGTGTTTGTATGTGCATGTGTGTATTGTGAGTAAATATGTGTGTATATGTGTGTTCTTCTGGATGCAGAACCTATGAAGGCCAGAAGATGGCATCAGATCCCCAGAAGGCACACTTACAACTGGTTGGCAGTAGCCTGATGTTAGTGTTGATATTGAAACTCAGGTCCTTTAAAAGAGCCATGTGCAATCAACCCAGGCTGATCCATTTCTTCAACCCCAGAAACTTACATTTTATAAAATATTTAACAACTATAAAATATGTGAACTAGTTAAAGGAAATATGACAAAATATGACAAAGGAAAGATCTGTATGTGAAAGGCAAAGAAAAAAATCCTGAGATGAAGTAAAGACTTAAGTAAATGAAGAAATACGCTGTGTTCACATGTCATATGACTAGATGTAATTAAGCTGTCAACTCTCTCTAAATTGATCTATACATTCAATACAATCCTAATTGAATCCCTGTGATTTTTTTTCCATTAGAAATTGACTCATTGTGAAATTCGCGTGGAAATTCTAAATAGCTAGAATTGCCAAATCACTCTGAAAAGGAAAAAGCAGAACAAGAGAACTAACATTATTTTGTTTTTAAATAATGATAAGGGGAATTAATGTAAAATAGTTGATTAGATTAAGGAAACAGTGGAGAAATAACACTTTTATCAAAAATAATCCTGGAAGATCGGGAGAGAGAGAGTGCAGTAGTGATGAATGTGCACTGTTCTTGCAGAGGACTCGGTTCTCAGCATCCACATGACAGCTCACAGCTGTCTATAACTCCAGATTGAGGGTATCAGATGCTGCCTTTTGACCTCCACTTGCACCTACACACATATGCCATACACACATGCACACTGATGTTCTCTTCCTCCAAAATCTCCTACAATATAAAAAAATATGTCTAAAATGAACCATGAAACCTAAATCTACTAAACATCTAAAAGAAAACAGAAGGAATTCCTGCTGAACATGAGTTAACCAAAAAGCATTTAACTATGGTACTGAAAATATCATACATAAAATACCTGAAAATTATCTTCCAAAGAATCATATCTTATGCTCTTTAAAAGTTACTATTGAAATGGATTGACAGACGTCATAAAGAAGGATGTCAAATTTGCTGTACTGAGTAAAAGGAGACGTGGAGGGGGGAATGAGTACATACAAAGCTGGGTGTTGTGGCACATGCCTTTAATTCTAGCACTCGGGAGGGAGAGGCAGATGGATCTCTTAAAAGGTCAAGGAGAACGTGGTCTACATTGTCAGTTATAGGCCAGCCAATGATACATAGTGAGACCCTGTTTCAAAAACACAAGCAAACCAACAACCAATTGGGCAACTAACAAACAACCAAGTACATATTGTATGAATTTTGGTTTAAATAACTTTCCAGAAAATGCTAAGAACCTCTTCAATCAGTAACAAAGGGGGCAGAAAAATAATCTCTCTGTGTATGTGTGTGTATGAGGAGATAATACAAGAACACAGGCAGGCACACTTGTCTACACAACTTTAGAGATGATAAATAGAATGGTTAGCTTTATCAACTTGACACAAGGTAGACTCCTCATGGGAAGAACTTCTCAGTGAGGTATTTTCTACATTGGGTTAGCCCATGAACATGTCTGTGAGAAAGGATACAGTCCACTGTAGGTGGCGCCATTCTCTATAGAGGGGATTTGAACTACAGAATATAAGTGGAAAGAGAGAGCTGAGGACTTCCATGCATGCGTTCATTGCTTTCTCTTTCTGGCTATGGATGTGATAGGACCAACTCCCTAAAGTCCTGCTGCTATGACTTCTTGCAATGATGGATGGTAACCAGGAATTATGAGCCAAGTAAACTCTCCCTTAAGTTTCTTTTGTCAGAATATCACAGCAGCAGGAAAAGAAAACAGGATAATGAATATGCTCATTATTGGTATTAGTTTCATAGATAAATTTACATACTAACATTTATGAAAGCCAGAACTTAAATCCAATAAACTCATTATTCCAATCCTACTTTCATAGAGATGCTCACAGCAAATTTCAAATATTTTAAATAATAAAGAGTTAAGGTAAAACAGACAACAAAGCAAGGAGATGCTAGGTAATTAAAACCAAAGTAAAGCTACTGTCTTAATTTGGATTACTATTGCTGTGATGAACACCGTGACCAAGAGCAAATTGGGAAGAAAAGATACTCTTCAGCATTGTTGTTCATCACCAAAGAAGTCAGACAGAAACTCAAACAGGGCAGGATCACATAGGCAAGAGCTGATGCAGAGACCATCCAAGAGTGCTGCTTACTGGCTTACTTCCCATGGCTTGTTCAGCCCATTTTATAAAACGAGGACCAGCTGCCCAGGGAAAGCACTGCCCACCATGGGCTGGGCCCTCTCGCATTGATCATTAATTGAGAAAATGCTTTGCAGCTGGCTGTCATTGAAGATTCTAGCTTGTGTTGAGTTGACAAACAAAAGCAACCAGAACAACTAGTATGACAGGTAAGACAGATCTAGAAGTATAGGGGTAACTGAAGTTAAGACACTGGGGTAGTTGTCCTGGGTTATATAAAAAAGCTAGCTGAGCATGAGCCTGTGAAGTTCTCTGTAGTTTCTGGTTCATGTTCTTGTATAAATTCCTGCCCTGATTTCCATCAATGATATAACCTGTAAGCTAAAATAAATGCTCTCTTTCCCTACGCTGCTCTTGGTCAGAATGTTTTTTTTTTTTCTCTTCTCTTTTTCCTCCAACAGAAAAGGAAAGAAAACTCGAGTAGTATTGCCTTGTTCAACATCTGCTGGACATAGGTACATTATTGTTGTAGGCTGACTGAATTCATCTGTGATGCCATTTGCTTGTGCCATATTCTTCATGGCCAAGTTCAGAAGCATCTAATTCCCTGAATGAGAGATGGTTCAGCAAATAAAAGCACTCACTACTCTTGCAGAGGACCCAAGTTTGACTTTACTTATGTTGGGCAGCCTGCAATGTCCCTTAAGTGTAGTTTAAGGGGATCTGAACCCTCTTCTAGCATCTTTAGGCACTTGCATTTATGGGCACAGACCCCTATACGTATACATATGCATATAGATTTCTTTAAAAATATGGAAGTCTTTATTCCTTCTGTGAAACTCCCTTTGGATGACAGTATCTACAGCAGTTTCTGTGTCTCTGGCTAAAAATCATGAGTGCTAACCTGCAGCTAACCATATCGCTGAGATAGATTGAAAGTTACTGATTTATTTCAAAATAATACATTTGGGGACCAGTGTTCCAACTGATCTGCTTATGAACAAATTGCCCTCTCAGCATCCCAATTTCTATCTCCCAGATGGCCATGTTCCACAAACTATGCCAAATGATTTGTGTTATTACATACTCAGAGAGAACTAATATTTATATGTGGCTTATTACGTTTCAGGCATGGTGCTAGGTGATGGAGTTTAAAAAGGAGGGGGGGGGATGTCGAGTAGAATTCTTACCACAGCCCAGTGGGGAAGACATTATTAACTTTCACCAAATGAGTCTCACAGACATTTAATTCCTTGACTGGGGCTGTGAAGGCAATAAATGGTGGAGTAGTCATTTGGTGTAAAAGTATCGCTGCTGCTGCTTCCTACAGCTGGATCCTTCCAGATAATTCCATATCTCTTTATCACCTCCCACCCTCTCAACCTTTCATTACCCTCCACTGATTTGCAGAAGGTAAAGGAAGTGATCTGAATGGAGTCAGGTTTGGATTCAAGGAAAGAATATTTTTGTGTATTTTACATTTTTATTGGATGCTGGCAATTAAGGACAGAGGGCTCATTTTCCCAATCATCCATGCAATTATAAAATCAACACACATGAGAGGCAGCCACGCTGACTTAGGCATCTCACCTACATTAGAGATTGCCCCCAGTTCACTTCTAAAGTGCAGGTGGGGATGAGTACCTCTCCATGGTATCAGCCTTTAAAGGGTGTATAATTTGAGGCACTTGTCTGTTGAATGCCCAGACTCTGTAAACTCCAAGATCACACTAGCTTGTGCCTCTTAAGTTCATTCACTCTTTCATTCCAGCCTTTATAGTCTGAGAAATGTATGGGCTGTGTGCCATATATTTGTTACATAAATATTTATGAGCATCTACTTTGTGACAGGCACAATGATATAACTAGATATTCTCTTAATTGGGGGAAAAGCTCTTTTCTTGGGCAGGCATGAATGCCTCCTCTATGTCATCTGACATCTACTTTTATGTGATTCAGGAGACTAATGAATGAGTTGGTAAATGGTGCGTTAATCTCTTGGAAAGAAATGTTATGTGGTCCTTTCTCTTTCTCTTCCCTTCTCCCTCTCTGTTTCTCTCTGTTTCTGTGTCTTCTCCTCTCTCTCTCTCTCTCTCTCTCTCTCTCTCTCTCTCTCTCTCTCTCTCTCTCTCTCTCTCTCTCTCTCTGCTATACACATACAGAGGCCAGAAGATGTCTGACATTCTGTTCTATCATTATCTCTATTATTTCCTTGAAATAGGGTCTCCCACTGAAATTGAACTGGGGTTTTGGTGAATCTGGCTGACTCGTAACCCCAGAGATCTTTCTATCTTCTAGGCATACACACAATACACTGAGATATTTAGCAATAGGATTTCCTATCTAGCTGGCTTCCTTGAGCATGCCAATCTGTAATCTTTTCCTTCCTTCTTGCGCTCTCTTCTCTTCCCCGATCCCCTCCCCACCTCGCCTGTTCTACTCCCCAAGCATCCCTTCCTTCTTTCCTGTTATCATTGTTTTCTGTTCTAGAGATGAAAATCTGGACCTTAAATATGCTACTCCGTCCCGATCCATACCCCAACTGTGGCCTTTTAATTCTGAAAGATAAAAAGGCGCAAGGAGTTGAGAATTTATTATCTTCATCTGTGTAGAGATGGCTCTTGAGCCCCATGACAGCAGGATGGCAAGAGGATACAACTGTGTTGGTTAGTTTTGGTCAACATAATGTAAGCTGGAGTCAGAGGGACACTCAGCTGAGGAATTGCTTCCATTGGATTTTCCTGAGGACATGTCTGTGGGATATGTAATGATTGGTGTGGGAATGTTCAATCCACTGTGGCGTAGATGGTACCACCATGGCCAGATGAGTCTTGGTCATATGTATATCTTGTACATATACATATATATATATATATATATTTATATATGGTAGCTGAGATAATCAGGGAGAGCAAGCCAGTAAGCTTGTGTCTCCATGATAGTCTCTATTTTAGTTCCTGCCTCCAATTTACCACTTTGCTTTCATTCAATGAAACTGTTCCCATGTTGGAATGTGAAGTTTAGGGTAACCTCAGTGTATGTTTCCTGGTTCCTCATATTTTCTTCCAGAATAAACTATCTCTTATATCCTTTGAGATAAGAGCTGCATTTTGCATAGACAAACATACAAGGAGATAAAATATGGATATGGGGTAGGCAAGCCATCAACAGTGATGTGCATGGGATAAATGGAGTAATCACGCAGGGCTGACACGTTTGGAAGGAGTGCAAAATGCAGAAAGGCAATCCTCCCATCAATTACTCTCCCAGTGTCTTAGGGTTTCTATTGCTCTGCTGAAACACCACCATCAAAGTAACCTGGGGAGGGAAGAATTTCTTTGGCTTATGCTTCCACATCAATGTTCATCATGAAAGGAAGTCAGGGTGGGAACCTGGAGGCAGGAGCTGATGCAGAGGCCATGGAGGGATGCTGTTTACTGTTCCTCATGGCTTGCACAGCCTGCTTTTTTTCGAACCCAGGACCTCCAGCCTAGGGTGGTAGTACCCACAGTGGAATGGGCCTTTTTCTTACATTTTTGGTTGTGAGCCTAGCCTTTAACATCTGAGCCATCTCTCCAGCCCGATGGGCCCTTTTCTAACCATCACTAATTATGAAAATGTCCTATCGGGCTTGACTACGGCACCATCTTATGGAGATAGTTTCTCAGTGGAATTCTCTCCTCTCAGATGACTTTGGCTTGTGTCAAGTTGATGTAAAAGTAGCCAGTGCACCTAGTATTTTCCTGTTGCTGTGATAAAACACCGGACAAAGGCAAATTAGGAAGGAAAGGGTTTGTTTCAGCTTATGGTTTACAGTACATCATGAATGAAAGCCAAGGCAGGAACCTGGAAGCAGGAAGTAAAGCAGAGACCATGGAGGAATGCTGCTGCCCTGCTCTCCATGGCTTGCTCAGCTATCTGTAGCTCTAGTGGGGGAAGGTGGAGACAGCATCCCCAGAGCAAGCTGGCTAGTGAGACTGGCCATATTGGTTATTCTACAAATATCATTGTTGAAAACCACCTTATGGAGAAATGATGCTTACTGGATTTTTCTCTCCTGGTTTGCTCAGTCACATTTTTTATACAGACCAGGCCTATCTGCCCAGAAATGGCCCAGCCCTCAATGGGCTGTATCCTCACACATTAATCAAGAAAATGCTCATAGCCTGATGGCTGCAATTCCTTGGTTGGAATGACCTCTTCCTAGGTAATTATAGTTTGCTTCAGAAAGTTGACAGAAAGTATCCAGTATAGGTGAGCTCTGGATTTGACTGGATAGTTTCTGGTAGAGAAGCAACTGAGGATGACTTCTAATATCAACCTCCAGCCTCCTCATGCACACTGAGACAAGTTCATAACATCTCCACATACATGTGCACACACACATTCAAACATGTATGCATACCACACAGATATATGAAAGTTTATGTTTTGGGGGGTTTCCTTCAAGCTGAAGTGTGTACTTATAGCAATGAGAAAAGAAACTCATATAATTTATCATTGGCATGCAGATCCATTGGGAAGGACTCGGTTAATACTAGGTGCTCAGAAGTGCTTACTGAGTGAATGATGAGACAGAAGCATGAATGAGTCAATGAACCATTCATCTTTATACCCGCCCCTCCGAGGCACTTAGCTCAGAGCCCGGCGTGCAGCAGGTACATGATAAATACTTGTTGAATTAAATGGGAGCACCAGAAGTTATCACTTAGCACGTGCAGAAGCAATGCCAGATAAGAACTTGAGAGCATCTAGGACCCCCAAAGCAGTGCTCCCATTTAGAAAGCTTAAAATAGCGCCGCACATCACTCATGGCTCCTAGCAGAGCACAAATTAGTCACTTGAAAAATTCCTCCAGGCTCCAGGGTGACACTCCCTTTAGCCTAAATAGGAAAAGCCCTGTGGTCTTGCTGGGTCTCATCACCCAGGGAGCGTTTACTCAGGGTTGACAAAGTCCAGAAGCAAGTGCAAGGTGTCTGCTTTTAAATAATCACCACAGAAGGTCAGATAAGACAGGAATGCTCAGTGACAGAGAACCATTCTCAGTGCTGACAGGTGGCTCCCCCGACACCCAGCAGGTCATCAGCTGCTGGTTCAGACCATGTAGGACTTCCAGAATGAGAGCTCTGTGTTGTCCACCTCAGTCACCTTCTCCAGAGCCTCTAGAGATGCTTGCCCTCGGTCTTTAGAAGTATTTCCCATGGTTTACTTACTGTGTCCCCCCGGGGACAAGTAAAGAAGAGGGAAAAAACACAGGGCAGATTACTGTACATGAATTATTAATTCTTATTAGCATATGAAAATGCTGTCAACGGCAAGCAAGCCTGCAATATTGCTAGTGGCAGCTAGCCCCATGTGTATGGGGCCGGTGAGACTCACACACAATGAAAGCAAGCATATGTTCACCTAGTACAGCCAGCCGTGAATAGAGTGGCCACTCTGCCTCAGACCCAGGATGGATGCAGTGGAGCAATGTGGAGAAGCACTGTAAATGGGAATCGCAGCACACTTATCGAGCCCAGCAAGTAGGAATGCACAATACAGAACAGTTGTCCTGCACTGGAACTGACTGAACTTTAAATACCTCCATACATCTAAATGTGCTCCTGGAACCAACCCCAGCACTATGCAGGGGAGCACTATCCACTGGGGCTTGCTGGCTGACAGCCTAGCTTTAGGTTTTGTGCTGTCTCAGAGGAATAAAGCAAAAAGTGAGGGGGCAGAATATCAAATCAAACATCCATTCTCCTCCAACTTCCACATGTATGAGTGTCTGTGCACACGTGCATGTGTATGCACTACACATGCACCAAGGGATGAACATGCATGGTTATCACAATGGACCCTTAAATATCTCTCTTCCCCAGAACATCCATACTAACAGCTTGCTCTACAATGGAGCAGTGTATGGAGGTGGGGGTCTCAGGCAGGTAATTGGCTCATGGGAGTGCTGATGTCATCAGTGTTTCCAGCATCAGTGGAATTATAGCTAATTGGACAATATGGAGACAGGAAGAACCTTCTGGAGGTGGGGTCTAGTTCAAGGAAGTAGGTCATTGAGAACATGCCTTTTAAGGGTATATGATTTTGTGTGCCCCAAGTTTGTTGTTGTATGAATGTGGTGTGTGTGTTGTGTTGCCTGTTATGTATGTCTTGTGTGTTGTATGTATGCTGTGTGATCTGTGTGTGGTGTCCACGGTGTGTGGCATGTGTGTTATGTGCTGTGTATGTGTGTGGTATGTTTGGTGAGTGCAGGCGAGTATTCACACATTCACACTCTTCCACAGCAGCTCTTTGGAATCCTTCTAGGTCTTTCTATACTTAATCAATTTCTCTTTCTTTGTTCACAGCTCAAGCCTTAAGTTCTGGTTCTGATATGTGATACCAAGACTTATTGGTGTCCTCTGGGGATCCTCAGGGCTAAGGAGCTGACTGAGCACCGATCGAGTGGAAATTAAAAAGGGCCCCAGGGACTGCAGACCCAGGCTTCATTAAGACCTAATGAAAACCTGCCATGGGACAAGCAAGGCATTTATGAGCTTTTCCATTTTTTTTTTATTTGTGCCAGCCCTTGATATGATTCCACTATGTCTGGAAATTCAATAACTTGAGGCAGAGACTGCAGCAAGGGAATGGCAGGTTTTTTTCCAATTGAAAATTGGGTTTCTAGGATCTAAAGCGATGCTGTTCTTGGAAAGGTTCTTAAAGATGGGATCGAGGCTGAGGAGATGACTCGGTGGGGAAGAACAATTGCTGTGCAAGCATCAGGACCTGAGTTCAAATTCCCAGCACTCACACCAAAGTCCAGTCATGGTCCCATGTGTGCCTGTAACTCCATTATTATAATGGGAGCATCTACGGGGCTTTCTGGCTGTCAGCTTGGCTCTAGTTTTAGCAAGAGACTCTCTGTCAAAAGAATAAGGCAGCAAGAGGTAGAGAAAGAACACGTGACATCCCATGTGTGTTTCTCCCACATCCTCAAAGTTACATCACCTGGGACCCAGTATTGAATAAAGGAGCCAATGGGAAAGACCATAACAATGGAGAATGATATAGCCACTGTGGGTCAGCTAGGCGCTTCGAAGCAGGTAGAGAAATTGCAATGGTGGGTGAGTGTGGTACCAGTGGAAAGGGGATGACAGGAGCCAGAACTAGATATTGATAGTAAGTGCTTCAGTAAAGGATTATGCAGGGTGGGAGCTTCGCTTGGCTTTTAATTTTTAATTGTGGTTATTTATTCATTATCTCTGTGTATGTGTGTATGTGTGCACATGCATGCCATAGTTTGAGGACAATTTACAGAAGTAAGTGTGCCCTGAAGATAGGACTCAGGTCCATCTTGGTGGAAAGTTCCTATCACTACTGAACCTTCTTGCCAGTCTTCAGGTTGGTTTTGTGAATATCTATATGTGGTGTAAATACTCATAGTTTTGAGATCTCTTAATGGGTGGACAGAGTAGTCTCACTGTGCCCTGCTATCATCATCCTCCAATTCCAAGTATCTAAGTCCATATTAAGTGATACATTGGAAGGTAAGAACAGTCTCAGAGATGTGGTCTTATTATTGATAGGGTCTTCTTGTCATCTGCTGTCACTCTGGAGTGGTCATTCTCAACTTTCCTAATGCTGCAACCCCTTAACACAACTCTTTATGTTGTGATCCTCCAACCAAAACAAAGCATTATTTTTCTTGCTACTCTAATTTTGTTACTGTTTTGAATCATCATGTAGATATTGGATATGCAGATGAGTCTTAGGCAACCCCTGCGAAAGGGTTGTTGACCATCCCTCCAAAGGGGTCACAGGCTACAGTTTGAGAACCATTGCTCTCCAGTGACCAGCATGCTCACACTGCTAATCAGCCTGCATCTAATGAAGCACATTTTAAAAAAATTCATCTATGTATTTTATATCCAGATGCAGCATCCCCCCATCTTCGTCTTCCGGGTCCTTCCCTCATCCCACCACCTGCTTCAAGCCCCTGATCCCCTCCTGTCTTGTCTCCAGGAAAGGAGTATCAATGAGTATCATGAGTATCAATAAAACATGGCATATCAAGTTGCAGTAACACTAAGCGCTTCTCCATGCTTTAAGGCTGGGCAAGGTAACCAAGTATGAGGAGTCAGTTCCCCAAAGCCAGTAAGAGTCAGTGATAGCCTCTGTTCCCCTGGTTAGGAGTCCCACCAGAGGACCAAACTATGCAATTACAACATATATTAAGGATGCCTAGGTCAGTCCCATGCAGGTTCCCTGGTTGTGGTTCAGTCTCTGAGAATCCCTATGACCCCTGGTGACTTGACTGTGTACAACTTCTGGTGGTGTCCTTGACACTTCTGGCTCCTAGTCTCCTTTCTCCTCATCCTCTGCTGGACTCTAGAACTCCAGCTAGTATTTGGACATAGGTCTCTGCCTCTGCCTCCATCAGACATCTCTCTGATGACAATTGGACCAGCCCTCAATGTGGTCAGGCTACTTATCCACTATTGCTAAGAGTCTAAGCCAGGCTCCTTCCTGTAGACATCTGGGAGATTCCTCTATGACAATTTGGAAGTACCATTTGTAAGACAGCCTCCCTCCAGGGGTTCACGCAAGGTGTTTTAATAATTCCATCCCCATGGAGATGTAAACAATGGCTATTCCCTTTTTACAAAGCCTCAGTGATAAATTCAAGGAGGACAGTTTGTCCTGGGAACCAATGAGTGTATTGGACTTTCTGACAGAGCATGGGAAGGGATTCCTGGCAGGAACATGGTGGACCTCAAAGTAGCCACACTGAGAAATCTGCCTGGCATGTGTTATGCCTTTTCCATAGTCTCATAGATGAAACCCTCTTTAGGTAACCTCCCATGACTATATATTATAGCCCTTCCAAGAGCCAGAGGCCATTTGCAATTATGGTGGAACTATATACAAAATGGAGAAATGGCTAGAATCATAGGTAAGGGCCCAATGACTTTTCCCACCTGCTACTTCTCCGAGGGAATGTCAACAACCTGATTGGCCATTTGGTCTCTTGCAAGTGGACCCAGCTTATCTGATGAAGACGGTGGCTGTTATCTTTGGAGGGCCATATTCAACATGAGGACTGAGGGGTAGAGAAGTAGCTGAAACACTTGATATGCAAGCAGGAGAACCTTAGCTCAATCCCCAAGAATCAGTATAAAATTGCTGAGTCTGAAGGTACAGACCTGTAATTCCGGCACTGGGGATATAGACGCAAGATGGTCCCTGGGATTCACTAACCACCCTGTCTAGCCAAGTAGGAACTCTCTAGGTGTACTGAGAGATTCTGCTTCAAAACATAAGAAGAACAGCAGTGGAGGAAGAAAAGCAACATTGACCTTTTCTGCTGCTGTATGCACACACTTGCACACACACACACACACTTGCACACTCGCGCACACACGCACATGCACAGAAGAAATCCATCCAGGCACCTGGAGGTAGCTTGATTACAGGGGCCTATTCCCCTTAAGAGAGCGCTGTCATTTATTCTCACTAGAACAGACCTTTGTATCAAGTTTGAATTTCACTTTTGCTTCCTGGCCCCGGGCTCTACCAGCACTGTCATCTGTCAAGTGAATGTATTATTCACTGCCTCATATGACATTGCTTCTGACCAAAGGATACATTCCCCAGGTGAAGAAGAAAGGTAATAAGCCGATGCCCATGCAGTCCACTCTTGCCAAGAATCTTGTCATCTAACAGCATCTGACTTCACAGATTGGTGGACCGGCCCTAGGATGGCTCAATTACAGTGCCAGCTGGAAGACAAACTGTCAAACATGGTGCTGCCTGTCAGGAAGCTGTGTCCCGGCATCTAAGGCTTGACTGTGATTCCACATCTGGAACACAGGGATCCAGTACCAAGGATGGGGTAACCGGAAAAGGTATTTCCTTATGACCACAGTGATTTTGATGCTTTTGGTTAAAAACTCGGAGTTGGGACTGACACTGAGATTATTTTCCCGTTATATTTCCCTCTGAAAATAGTGGAGAAAGTAGATGAAATGGAGGTACACAGAACACATTATCATATGTGAAACAAAACACAGTATGGAAACCCATTATTTTGTACAATACTTAAAAAGTTAGCAAGCAAACCAACAGACCCATGCTGTTTGTTACAAGTTTGTTTGTTAGAATAATCCTGAAAGGTAATGATCAGGGCAAGTAGAGAAATGGAATTAGATACATTAGCTGAGGAAAGAGTCAGGGAGGGGACACAAATAGTCCAGAGCTTGAAAAAACAAAACAACAAAATAAAATGACAAACAAACAAACAAAAAACCCAGGACTGTCATGATAGGAACATGAGCTTGAGATGGGAATCAGGAGTCAAAGGAATAGTCAGACATAAGAGATCTTGGCAGAATGTAGTAGGAAGTCCCTCTGCCAGTGGTCTTAAGAGGGGACACTGAGGGTGCACCCCTCAGTGCACAAGTTTCTGAATGGCAGAAGCAGGGACATATTTGTTGTGCTTTCAGTATGAAATATCTCCCATAGGTTTATGCATTTGAACACCTGTTTCTCAGCCAGTGGTGATGTTTTAGGAGGCCGTGAAACCTTTGGGTGCAGAGTTACCTAATGGAGTTCTCTGTTTGAAGAATTATCTTGGGTTGTTCCTTAAAACCAGGATTTCCCAACCAGTGCCTGTACACTGCAATAGGATACATATATTTGTTTTGCACAATGTTGTGACACAGTGAATTAGACTGGCCCACAAGTGACCATGGGGCTGTGAGTTCAACCCCCATATCAGGATGTAGGTCACTGGAGCTGAGCCCTGAGGGTTGACAGAAGTCCCTACTTACTCCTCTGATGCCTGCTTGATACCAGCCTCCCCACATTCCTGTCATGCCTTCCCCACCATGGTGGACTGCATCCTTTCTTAAACTATGAGGCAAAAGAAACATTTCCTTCCTTAAGCTCTGTTTGCCAGGCATTTGGTCATAGCAATGAAAACAGCAACTCCTATCAAATTATTCATAATAATCCTGTACATTATACAGACCTGTCTGTCTTGGCTTAGTCTTCATTTGGAAAGTGTAATGCTCTATAGGGCCAGTGAGATGGCTCGGGGTAAAGGAGCTTGCAGCCAAGCTTGACAACTTGAGTTTGATCCCCAGAACCCACATAAAAGTGGAAGAAGAGAACTAACATCACAAAGTTGTCCTCTAACCAGCACATATAGGCCATGACATGCATATACAAACATGAACACATACACATCATGTGCACAGAGAAATAATAATAAATAAGTGAAATAGAGTTTCAAAAAGAAAGTGCAATGCTTCATTGGAGCTAGTAAGCGGTCTATTCCTTGCTCAGACATCTCAAGGGCTAATTCCTATGCTGCCAGTCCCATGTTCTTTGTATATGAAGCTTTGGGTTCTTGGCATTTGTTGCTGTAAAGAGCAGTATCTCTCTGTCCCCGTGACATCCTTGCCCCCGCTCAGTGATATTTTCATGCCCCCCTGCTCCCCAAATGAACCATTGCTGTCAATTTCCTGTCCAGAGTGACTTTCAGAGATGTGGCCAAGAAGCAATTTATTGAAGTTGGGAAATTGGAAAGCCTCTCAATTTCTCTTGCAACAAGTTCTTATAATTTCCTTTGAAGTGAGCTTTCAAATACACCATACAAGTCTACACTCAAATGGAAGTCAGAAAATACTTGTTGAAAATCAAAAAGAAGAGGTTGTCCTTGCCTCCCATTCTATGTTCTCCGTCTCCTGCTTGTCTGCCTTGAATTTGTTAATGGAAAAATCACTTCTCTGTAGCCATAAATGGTCAAATACCATCAAAGTCCCAGGGAAAAATTACTGTGAAAGTGTATGTGTGTGTGTGTGTGTGTGTGTGTGTGTGTGTGTGTGTGTGTGCATGTGCGCGCGCTACATGTAGAAGTCAGAGGTTAAACATGACTTTGTTATTCAGGAAAACCATCTGTCTTGGTTTTTGAGACAGACTTTCATTTGACTGGGACCCACTAAGTAAGCCCCCAGGATCCTGCTGCCTTCACCACTAGGATTACGTGCATGCACCATCCTACTGTAGAACGAAAATTAAGTCTTCAGGCTTGCTGATACTTTACTGAATAAACCATTTATCTAGCCACCTAGTGTGAGGCTTATACTGTGCTATTTTATTTATTCATTTTAGCTATTTATAGTGTGGGGGATGCATATTTCAAAGGATGTAGTTCTATGCATTCTATGATAAGCCTGCAATTCATGTATAATTAAATCATAAGCTACTTTTAATAACATTTCATAGATCTAAGTTTTGTGAATAGAATGAGTTTGTTTATTTACATAGAGTGGGTGTGTATGGGGGGGTCTCTCCTTTCACCATGTGGTTTGAACTCATGCCATCAAGCTTAGCTGCAAGCAGGTTTATCAACTGAGCCTCCTTGACTGTCCCTGGAATATTTGTATGTGACTTTGAACTTGGAAGTAACCTTCTAGGTTTTAAAAGACTACCATGTACTCAAGAATCTTTCTCTGGTGCCTCTGAGAACCTTAATGAGGAAAACTCCAGTGGTCACACCAAAGAAGTTCATATATTTCTATTCCAGACATCTGAATCTGATTAGCAAGGCCTCCAGTGTTTGCTAAACTGAGGTAACCACAAAAGAGTGAGTTCAATATAACCAAGAGAATGACCACTGGGGTGTGGTGATGCACGCCTATCATTTCAGCACTTGAGAGACCTAGGCTGTAGGAGCAGGGCTCCAAGGCCAGCATGAGATACACAGTGAGCTCAAAGGTATTCCAGCATATATAGAAACAGGAAAAGAAAGGATAAAAAGGGAAGGAAACAGAAGAAAAGAGAGGAGAGGAGAAAATTAGATTTTATTAAAGGAAAATCAGAATAATATATTTTATTAAAGGGTTGGAGTGTAGCTCAGTGAGAACCATTGTGTGTCATGCAAAAACAAAACAAAACTCTGAGATTGATTGTTAATACTGAGGGGCAGAGGGAGGGAGGAAGGAAGGAAGGAGGAAGGAAAAGAGAGAGAGAATATTTATCTGTTAGTTGAGTTTATATATAGGCTTGGAATGTCAGACTGGCCAAGATGCCCCTATTTTGTGGGTCAGGAAGTCATCAGGGTATATTTTGGGGAAGGGAAGCCATCAACCTCTAGCATCAGTTTTTTGGCTATGTATATGTGTGCATGAGCTCACAATTAAAATTAGCCGTTATCTTACAAGTAAAATGCTTTTGAAGGGAACACCTTATATTCTTTATCTCTATCCTATCTACCATGGTCCCTATTTATGATTAAATCACAAATTTTATTTCTCTCTAATAGGCCCCCTTTATTCTTGTCAAGAGTGGTTTGATTTAACAGAGTGCTGGTGAGAAGGCGGATAAAATGACCACATAGAAACATCCACTTAGAATGTAGAAGTGCCAATTACTGTCTCCAGCACAAAGATCAGACCAGAGGGCTAGCATTGACCATGCTCTGCAATCTGACAGCCAGCATTTCCAGTCACTCGACACGACTCCCATTCTGAAGCATCTGCTATTTCATTGACCCACCTTCTTCTTGCTTTCTTCTGGGAAATAGGCTGTCTTATTTTGTCATCTCTCTCTTCTTCCCAGGAATGTCTGTTGCTGAGGACCAATTTCTTCCTAACTCTCAGAAGGAGGGAAAGATGCATGAGATTCAGGAAAGCAACAAACATTACATGTCTGGAGAAACTGAAACATATAAGATTCATCAGGGCCCCTTCCCAAGGTGCAGAAACAGTAAATAACTGCTGGGCGAGGAGATGGTCCAGGGCAAGCTGCTGAGAGGATGTTCTTGCGTCTGTTGCACTGTCTGCAACTCAGTAGAGAGGTTCAGAGATGCCTGAGTCATTGTCTGTATTGGGGTGGTCTTTTCAGTGATACAGCTGCACTTGGAGTCACACCTGCACTGGTAAGTGACCTCTCACCTATATTCATCTTATTAGCCCTCATTAACAGCTCTATTATTTCACTGAATTGAACTTTAGTGCAATTGTTATTTTGATCTGTTCTAGGCTCACTATTTGGGGTGAGTAGATGTGTGTTATGGTTTCCTAGGAGAAATCTCACACAACAGTGTCCCTTCTCCTTGCTCAGATATGTGGTTACAGTCCCCCCCCCCAGCTTTCTGTTTTGACACCTTCTCATTTCACTCAGGGAGCTGCTGGTCCATGAGCACTTGAACAGACTTAAGGTTTTTTGTTTCTTTCAGTGCTGGAGACCAAACTCGATACCTTTTCCATGCCCAAACAAGGATAGTCCATTGAGCTGCGGCTCTTAAATGCCAAAGCCTTAATTAAAAATAGTGGTCAATATTTCTATCCCAAGTGCTTACACTCTCTTCTATTCTGTTGTGCTGTTTATATTTTGTTGGTGGAGAGGGTCAATCCAGAGCCTTGCACATGTTAAAGCAAGACCTTTGCTACTTAGGAGATTCTAAGCAGATATTCCACACTGAACAATTCTCTCAGCCCTTCATCCTGTATTTTTTTTGTGTGTGTGACAGTTGTATTCTTCATTGTTAAGCACACAGACAACCCCTGAGATACAAAGATTTAATTCTTGATTTTTTTTTTAAAAAAAAAAGATTTATTTATTATATATACAGGGTTCTGCCTGTATGCCAGAAGAGGGCACCAGATCTCATTACAGATGGTAGTCAGCCACCATGTGCTTGCTGGGAATTGAACTCAGGACCTCTGGAATGCTAGTCAGTGCTCTTTTGAGCCACATTTCCAGCCCGAGTTCTTGATTTTTTAACATTATGTGTATGCTCATTATCATTTGAAGGTCCAATAAGTTACCTGAGCTGTTCAACTCTTTATCATAGTTCTCTTTGCGTTAGATGATTATCCTACTGTAGGCACTGGTGGTGCTTGAAACATCTTGAAGGCAGACTGAGTCAGGTTATGATGTATTTAAGAAGCTTTCAGCTTTAGTATTTGTTATAGTTGATGGATTTATCAGTGCATAACAGTGTAGTGTGTCAAAGACCTTTGAAATATGTCCTTAATGAATTAATTACTTCTAAGAGTAGGCATTGCATAAACATTTGTTTGGTACTTCCCATAATATCTAGCATTAAACTGTCATCTATAAACACTCATTCACATTTATCTTGAGTGTTCTAAGTATTAGAAACAAAGTTCTTGAAGTATTTGAGTTTCTTAATCAAGCCACCTCCAGCAGGCATGTGCTGTGTTCTGAACATGAATTTCCAATTTAGTCCAGGTCTGAGTGTTGTAAAAAGTTTTCCCCGGACTGTTTTGGGTCCGGGAGGTTTGTGACCTGGTGCGCACGCAGCAGCTTTCAGACCCCAAAGAAATGAATCAGACGTTTATATTACTTTAAACTGTTTGGCCCATATCTTAAGCACATTAATAGCTTGCTCTTTCATCCCAATTCAACCCATTTCCATTAATCTGCCCACCACGTGGCTCCTAGCCCGTGGCTGGTCAGTACCTCTACATGTCTGTTCCTCTTGGGGGTCGGATGGAGAGTGATTAACTCCACCCTTTCCTACCTGCCTGCCCTCTGATTCTCCACCCACTTCTACAGTGCCATACATGGGCCAAAACAGCTACTTTATTTACATCATACAGAAAACATTCTACCACATCTGAGGACTGGCACTTTGCCTGCTGAAGTTTTATAAGAATTGACACTGAGTGAGGAGAAAGATGACCCATCAGTAAAGAGTCATCCCCTCTGAACTGGGACATTCTCTCCTGGAAGGAAGAGGAGGTTCATGAGACCAGGAAAGTGTGTGTGTAGGTAATAGCTTTCAATTACCAGCTTCTATATCAGGTGATCTACAACCTCCTGTACCTCTAGCTTCAGAGGATCAGGAACACTGCTCTGGCCTCTTCAAGGTGTTCCTACACACACACACACACACACACACACACACACACACACACACACACGTTACATCTTTAAACAAGTAATACAACTGATACAACTGATTTGATGACAGAACTGATTTGTGGCTCAGTTAGCATTAAATTATGACGGCCACAGTTTGAATTCTTAGAAGTCTTGTAAAAAGTTGGCTGTATGAAGACAAGATGGGTCACCAGCAGCTCTACTGGAGTCATCCACACAAGTTTGGTCAGGGGTCTCGCTCTAACCACCATGGTCTGATCCAGAAATATGGGCTGAACATGTGCCGTCAGTACTTCTGTCAGCACACAAAGGACAAAGGCTTCATTAAATTGGACTAAGCTACCCTGAATGGATTATTCATGACTGACTACCCAGTGAAACAGATCATGCTAGTCTTTGTACATAAAGAATAAAAAAACTGAAGACCTTCAAAAAAAAAGCTAGAGTTTGCCGCACACAGTTCGCCTTAAGGTAAGATGGGGAGTGAACACAGGAAAAAAAAAAAAAACCTCTAGAGCAGTAGTTCTCAACATGAGGGTTGAGACCTTTTTGGAGGTCAACCAGTCATTCTGTAGACCATTGGAAATGTCAAGTATTTACATTCTGATTCATGACAGTAGCAAAACTACAGTTATGATGTAGCAATGAAAGCTGTATGGTTGGTGGTCAAAACATCATGAGGACCTGTATTAAAGGGTCGCAGCATTAGGATGGTTGAGAACTGGTTGAGAACTCCTACTCTAGAGGCTTTCAAGCCAGCTAGTTTGCTGTATACATAAGAAAAGAAGAGGGGGGAAGAGAGAGGGAGGGGGAGGGAGGGAGGGGGAATGGAGGAAGGGAGACTTGCCTCCAACAAGGATGACAAGGAGGAGGACTGATGTCCAAGATTGTCTTCTGACCACACACACAATGACATGCCTGTGTGCACACTCCCACACACACAAGCTGCTCTCCATGCTTTGTAAATTCTGTGTGTTCACTTGTCACTCTGCTTCTGTTCATGCTCACTAGTGCTGCATGGGTGCAGATTTGGGCTCTGTATGATTCCTGCACAGTAACAGAATCTAAGTTTCTCGTTGGTGGAAATCCACAAGGGGTGATAACGGCAAAGTGAATTTTTGGTTTCCTATCAGGGAGGCAGTGTTATGAGAATAAAAATAGCAAGTTAGAAGAATGAAAAGGTCTGCAGAACAGCAATACCTATGGAGACCTCCTCTTACTCCAAGGCTCTAAGAAGTCAGAGAAATCATGTTTCTAGAGGACTGCCTAAACTGTTCTGTTCAGAGCAACATCGCATAGAAAAGCTAACAAAACAAGCTTCTGGAAATTGCTATATGATAGTGCTGTCCAAGGAGCCAAAATGCCACAGTCTAAAACATTACCTGCAAACTCAACACATCGATTTCAGTCATGCCGTGACTTATATTCTTCCTCCTCTCTAACTTTCCTTCTTTTAGGGTTCTGTTAGATATGATTCCCTAGAAGAATGGTGTGTGTGTGTGTGTGTGTGTGTGTGTGTGTGTGTGTGTGTGTGTGTGTGTGTGTGATTAAGGGATTCACTGTGGAAGTGGCTCAGCAGTAGGAGTATTTGCCAGTTCAAACCCAAGGACTAAAGTTTGGATCCCATGACCCCTGTAAATGATGCATGAGAGTGGTTTCCCACCTATAATCTAACCATGGAAAGTAAAGGCAGGGATTTCTGAACCTATCTGGTTAGCAAGAGAAGCCATATCTTCCAGCTCTGGGTTTGCATCTGAGTTAGGTGAAGGCTGATGGAGGATGATTCCCAACATCAGCATCAGGCCTCCACGTACAAATAGACATGCACCTACACACACATGCACCTACAAGAATACAACAAGAAAATAACACATGCAAACACATACAAAAATAGAAAAAAGGTAGGAAGTTGACTAGAATGGCTTCCCAGATACAAGCCAAGTAGTCAAACAATGGCCATCTGGATGTTGGAGGGACTGAGAATCTGCAAACTATTCAGGTTATGAAGAAGGATGCCTCAACAATTCTGGTACAGTGCTGATGGCCTGGAAGACTCCTGGAGAGTTATCTGGTCTTTAACCCATGTTGGGAGGCTGGCAAACCTGGAGTCCATTGTCAGAAGGATGGCAGCAGTGGCAGCTGGAGCAACAGCAGGTGTAAGGAATCCTGACATTCAATGTGGTGAACCAACATGGCGCCAGGTGAGATAAGAATTCCTGGCATGTAGTGGCCATGTAGTAAAGCCAACAAGGTGCTGGCAGAGCAAGTCATGTAAGGAAGGCACGCCTCTAGGCGTGGCTACATGAATCCATGCCCACTGGCTCTCTTTAAAGGCAATCTCTCTTCTCTCTCTCTCTCTTTCCCTTTCTCCCCCTCCCCCTCACCCAATGCCCCACTTTTCTCCCAGTACCTGCTTGGTGACTCCCTTGAATAAACTTGTGTGGCATCTGGTGGTGTATGTTTCTGATCTCACGTGCAAAATCAACAGCAGGAAGATGTATTTACCAGCACGAAGTGAAAGGCAGCAAGGTAGGCAACTTTTCCCTCCGACTCCTTTTTATCTAGCCACCTGTCAGAAGGTTCCACACACTCAGAGGGAAGAGTCTTTGCCTCTCAGTTAATCGCTTCTGGAAATAGCCTCACAGACCTGCCCAGAGTTACAACGTTTAGCTGATCCCAAATTCAGTTGATTTGACAATCAAGAACCATCTCTGGGTTTGGAGAAACAGCTCAGCAGTTAAGAGTGCTCACTGCAAATTTGAACCCAAATCCAGCAGTTCACAACCACTCATAAGTCTAGCTGCAAGTGACTAGACTCCCTCTTCTGGCCTATTACAGGTACTACACTTATGTGCACATACACACATACACATGCATGAATAAATAGTAAAATCTCCCAAAAGATTTACCATCACAATGGCATTTTTTAAATGAAAGTTTTTTTTGTATATTCCTCCTATTATTATTAGTCTCTCTAATCTGCTGCCTTTGCTGCTCTCATGGTGATTTTATTTTCTCAGTGCTTTGCTTTTGTACAAATGGCTCAAATCTTCTTGACCAATGCATACAGTGGATTTGTTCTTCAGGATGCCCTACTGCCCAGCATGGCATCTTGCACAGATTAGTTTCTCAGACAATATTTATAGTTGACATTATTCCATAATTAGATAACAGTAAGAGAAAATATTGATTTCCTCTTCTGAACCTAGATTTCTTTTATGACAGTCTGACATAGGAAGTAAACATCACAGCAATACCTTGAAATATGAGGCTTGTTCAGTGATTATGGATAGGTTTGTCTGGTTTGTTTGGCATTACTTTTGCTGAATCTATTTGTGGGACTATAAAATCTTTGAGCAGAGTACATTATTACCTATGTTTATTTGACACACAGAGAGATGGGGCAGAGAGAAATTTACATGTGTAGACTGATACACATCCCCATGGGCACATAGAAGCCAGAGGAGATATTGAGTTTTCTGCTGTATCAAGCTCTCCCCTAGTTCCCTTGAAATAGGATCATTTATTGAACCTGGAGCTAGGCGGGTAGCCAGCAAAGCCCTAGGGATTCTCTTGTTTCTTGCCATAGTACTAAGAGTACTGGTATGTATGCATTATCATGCCCTGCATTTTGCATGGGAGTGCAGGAGATTCAAACTCAAGTCCTTTCACTTAGGCAGCAAGTGCTCTCACGCATCAAACCATCTCTCCTGGACTGTGTTATCTGTCTCCATAAACTTTGCTTTCTTTGGATTAGGATAATCAGCAATGGAGTGGGTGCTTCATAAATGACCAAGTAAGAGTGGAAGAGATGGTTCAGTGCGTGTACATGTGTGTGCCCATTTATGCACACGCATATGGAGGTCAGAGGACAACTGCTGTTGTTCTTCACCTTCCAACATGTTTGAGACACACTTTCTTCTTGTTTAGTGACATAATCTACAAGCTAAGTGGCCTATGACTTCCCAGAGAGTCTCTTGTCTTGACCTCCATCCTGCTGTAGAAGCAGCGGCATTATGTACATGCTTGCTACCATGTCTGAATTTTGGGGGGATGTGGGAGAATCCATACTTCATATAGATCCGTAGATCAACACAGCAAGTTCTTTACCTTCCAAACCATCTCCCTAAACCCCCAGTCTCAGTTTTTCATCTATAAAATGGGTGGGAAATCCCACTCCGTATGGGAGTGTTTGACACCCTCTTACAGTTGTTCCATGAACCTTTCCTGCTTTTACTGTCATGAAATATTACTTTTATCTTTTTGTATATATCATATTTCATCCATTTCATTGTAGTTTCTTCCTCTCTTTCAAAGAACTTATTACTTTCCTGTTGAGAGCAATGCTATAGCCCCAGGGATAATCTGAATAGGCATGGACAGGGCCATGCAATGGAAGAGGCAGTTAAAATATAAAATAATAGCCAGGGGCTTAAATTGCCCCTGACTGCCCATCGTGGCTCCAGTTTTTATCGTCCATTAAAACCCACAATCACTCTAATGTTTATGCATTATTGGGGAGATAAATTGCATAATTTTCATTTTGCAATTTAAATGTAATTATGATCTTACTAATGACTAAAACCTGAATTTGCTAGACTATCAGTTTTTCTAACCCTTACCAAAATTATAGGTAATTACTTAAGGCTTACAATAATTATAAGTCCATCTTTTAAATAATTAATGTGCACTTTCATGATACAAAACAGCTAGTCATCAAACGACCTCTGCTTAGACTGCAAACCCATGCAATTAAGCCTATTGTGTAGGTCTGGGAAAATATACCCATTTGTAGGAGTCCCTTTCACTGGGAAATGGAAACACAGAATCTCTGGTCTTTATAGTACCAAAAAAGCAGAATTCCCCAGCTGACAAAGGCCAAGAGAAGAAGGCAATCTACAAAGTAGTTTGGAACTCAATTTCTATCTACACAACACAATTGCAGCTGGTAGTAGTCAGATGGAGAAAAGTCCAGAAACTTCTAGCTATGGACCTATGTAAAAAGGACAATGGTTTTAAGATTCTACCATTGTGATTTCCTGATAATAATGGACTATAGTCTGGAATTTTGAACCGAATTGCTGTAGGAATATGTTCTGGTACGTTGTTGATATTTATCCCTCCTAATGGTTTAATGAAAAGCTGATTGGCCAGAAAGCAGAAAGGAAATAGGGTGGGTCTACCAGACTAAGAAAACTCTGGGACCAGGAAGAACAGAGCAGAGACACCAGAAGAGATGCCAGCAGACACAGAGGAAAGAAGACAACCATGCTGCTCTGAGAAAAGGTACCAAGCCTCAAGGCTAAAGAGATTAACAGAAATAGATTGAGTTAAAGTGAAAGATCTAGCTAGCACTATATCTGAGCCATGGTTCAATCAGCATGAAATTAATATAAGCCTTTGTGTGATTATTTGGGGTTAAACAGCAGTGGGGCTGAGAGTGGGTCCAAACCTGGCTGGAAAGTCCTGGCCAGAAACTAAATACTATACCAAATAAGCCGTTTCTCCCTTAAGTTGTTTTTGTCAGAGAATATTTTATTATAGCAACAAAAAACAAAACTAACACATCCATATATTTCCATTTTCTTCTCCACCTGAGCACTCCTACCTTCCGGTTTTATGCCTAATGGGTGACTGAAATACTCACATGTAGAGATAATAAAATCAACTTCTCATTCACAAACATGGCTAATAATCTGGGTGTTCCATAGTGATTGACAGCTTGATGCAATATGTAAATCATTTCGGAGGACAAGCCTCAGGGTATGTCTGTGAGGGAGTTCAGAGTTTAGCTTAATTGCAGTATGAAGATCTACCTAACTTGTGGACAGCACCACTCTAAGGGCTGAGGTTCTGGAAATTAATTAATTAGCCAGCTGATCATCAGGATTCATCTCTTTCTGTTTCCTGACTATGAATACAATGTTACCAGTTGCCTCACACTCCTGACACTGTGACCTCCCTAACATAATGGACTATGCCATCAAACTGTGAGCCAAAATAAGTCCTTTCTCCTATAAGTTACTTTTATTGTGGTAATTTATTACAGTTACAGAAGAAGTAACTAAGACATAGCCTTTATGTTTAAAAAGTCTAAACATAATTACGTTCCAGTACACATACTTGCCACTCCAACCAATTTGTGTTTTCACACAAAAGAGTGTATTGTTATGGTGGTGATAAAAAAATATTGAAGTAGCCACTCTTCCATTGCTATAGCAAAAATACATGAGTTGTTAGATGCATAAGGACAAAAGGTTTACTTGGTTCATCATTTGGGGTCTTATAGTATTAATTGGTTCCATTGTTTGAGGGTCTGTGGTGAGGTAGCACATTGTATTGGGAGTATATGACAGAGAAAACTGTCTAGTCATAGTCAAGAGCAGAGGAGAGAAAGACAAAGAAGCCAGAGTCATCCTATCGATTTGAAAATCAAAAGACTCGTATTAGATCTTACCTCTTGAAGTCTCTATTATCTTTCAAGTCACCATTTAGGTACCAAGTCTCTGGGGAATGGACTGGTTATGGTTAGATCTGTTACTCTTTCTTTTTTCTTTCTTTTTTTTTCCAACTTGACCCAATCTAGAGTCATCTGGATAAAGAAAGTCTCAGCTGATGTACTGGATAGATGCTTGGTCCGAGGCAGTGTTTAAATGAATTCTCTTGATTGTTGATTGATGTGAGAGCACCCAGGTCAATGTGAGTAGTTTTGTCCCTGTGCATGCCATCCTGAGCTATAGAAGATAATTTGCTGAGCACTAGCCAGAGAGAGCAAGGCACTAAGAAGTAATCCTTTATGGTTTCTGTCTCCAGATCTTAGCCTTGACTTCCTGCCTCTACTGCCTTCAGTGACACGTTTAGTTGGAACCTCCAGCTCTCCTGCACAGTTTGAGAAGCTGTATCCCTCTCTTCCAACCCCACTCAGAGAATCTCCAACAAAAAGCCCAATTCCACATTGCATTCTTGGCAGCTGAGGCAGCTCTTCCTCTGAAGTTTCCAGCAGCCTAAGCGCCCCCTCCCCCACCACACACACACACACACACACACACACACACACACACACACACACACATTCAGGTTTTGACCATACCTGGGCAGAAACCCAGTTTGTGGCAGACATGTCATCGCTGCTTGCCTATAGGCTATAAAACCGCCCTGCTTCACTTAGTGCGCATGACTTCTCCTGCCTGGATCTCTGGGACTAGTGAACTCACCTGGGAATTACTTTGCTCAAATAAACCTGTTGGGTTTCTTTGTTTTTTTTGTTTGTTTGTTTTTTTGTTTTTTTTTTTATTCACTTTATCAGTTTGGTTTACTGCATTGGTGTAGAAACCTATTATTGTGATACAGAAAATCTATTAATACAATATAACCTCAAAGTGTAAGCTGAATAAATCCTCTGCTTCCCAAGTGGTTTTGATCATGATAGTTATTACAGCAACATAAAAACAAACCGGGACAGGAAACATCCAATACACAATTCACAGCAAGTATCCTCAGTGAGGTCTATTTCTACTGTGTTCTGAGGAGTGGTAGGGGGCAGTTTGTAAAAATTATAGTAACATATGTCTGGTGGAGCTGAGGATGTAGCTTGGTTGGTAGAACACTTGTCCAGCATACACAAAGCCTTGGGTTTCATCCCCAGCACAGCATGAACTGATGATTGTGATTGTCTATTCTTGTAATCATAGCACTTGGGAGGTAGAAACAGTGAAATCAGACGTTTAACGTAATCTTTGACTGTATGATAAGTTGAAGATTAGCCTGGGCTACATGACACTCAATGTCAACAAAAATTTAAAAAATGCCAACACTAGAAAAAACATAAACAACCACCTTGTGTCCACACCTTAGACCAATCATGGGCCAGACTACAGATGCTCACTTCTATTATAGTATGGAGAAAGTCACGTGTTTCAGGGCTGGAGCATCATTAGATGAAGATATGTAGCAGCAGAACTTCTTGTAGGGGAGGCTGGGAGACTTGTGATAAAAAGGCTTGATGGTCCCCATTCTTATCCAGGAGGAGAGTGGCACATTCTACTTCATCTGATTAAACCCAGCTCTTCATTCGGCTTCTAAATTGTGACATTTAAGAATCTTAACCAGATGTAAAACATTTTCATTTTGTCACGAAAAAAGATCAGTCTTTATAAGAAATGGAAACATTCTCTCCCCCAGAACTCTGTAACTGTCCCTTTAATTAGGCACTCATTAATAAATCTATCTTGCTCTCAAATCCCCATGTACTTGGTACAGTAGTTCATTAGCACAGGAAGAGGCAATTTAGATTTCCTCAGATAATAGCATCTGTCGCTAATCAAATTAAGGCAGGATGTGTAAATGTATCTAAGGCCGGACAAGCTTGTGCTGGATGAGGTAAGGGGTGGAGGTGGGGGGGGTCAAGTCAAGATTAACTTAAAAGCCCAATTCCACAGCCTTCATATACAAGGCTGTCTTTATTTAAAGAATCTTCTTTAGTTTTCCCCTGAGAAGAATGCCCCTCTCATTGGTCAGAACACCTGCTGTGACACAGAGTTGATCAACTATTCTTACCATCCCTTAAAGTACTATAAAATTATGACTAAAGGGCTCTGAAATACATTCATTCATTCATTCACTCACTCATTCATTTGTCCATGCACACACTCACAGATACATGTATGCATGCAACTAATGCTCACTGTTATTGAATCT
Organism: Sigmodon hispidus; assembly: GCA_004025045.1. Taxonomy (NCBI): domain Eukaryota; kingdom Metazoa; phylum Chordata; class Mammalia; order Rodentia; family Cricetidae; genus Sigmodon; species Sigmodon hispidus. The sequence goes on from PVIH01001920.1 coordinate 48,748, forward strand.
GAAATTTCCTCCATAGGCTCCTGTTTTGAATGTTCAGTTCTCCTCTGGTTGCACTGTTTTGAAGGACTCTCTCACATCAATTAACAATCAGGATACCCTTTCAGAGACATGCCTGCAGGCCATCCTAATCTAGGCAATTCCTTAATTGAGGCATGTCTTTAATAAGATGCTAGGTGGTGACAGGTTGACCATTAATGTTGAGTAGAGTAGGAGGTAAGGTCTGGATGGCAGAAGTATGAATAAGGATAGACCTTTGAAGGCTGTCTATTGTTACCTGATTCTGACCATGCATTTCTGTTTCTTATTCTACAATGGTGCAATGAACAGGCCTCCCCCTTGTGATCCTACCACCGTTCATTTCCTTCACTGTTGTTGTTTGAAAGTAATTGGTTCCCATAAACTCAGGGAGAGGCACTGTTAGGAGGTGTGGCCTTGATGAAGTACGTATGGCCTTGTTGGAGGACATGTGTCTGTGGGGGTGGGTTTTGAGGTCTTATATATATTCAAGACACCACACCCAGTGTCCCATTTCATTTCCTGATGCCTTTGAGTCATGATGTATGACTCTCAGCTACTTCTCCAGCACCATGCTTACCTGCACACCCCCATGTTGCATCATGGTGATATTTGACTAAACCTCTGAAAAGTGTAAGCCACTCCAACTAAATGTTTTTCATTTTTAAGAGTTGCCATGGTCATGATGTCTCTTCACAGCAATAGAACCTTAACTAAGATACCTGACATGATGAACCATAATCTGTCTGTAACCATGAACCCAATAAAAACCCTTACTCTCTCATTTCTATCAGCATTTTGTTGCAGCAAAATGAAAAATCATTTATGAAAATAGTGACTGAGCTCCCACTCTGTTTTCTTTTTTTTTCTCATTTTCTTTTTTTTCCTTCTTTATTTTGTATTTATCAAG
>PVIH01001920.1:49772-93241 GCA_004025045.1 Sigmodon hispidus
AAGAATCATAAGCATGGCTTATCAAGGGTGGAAATACAAATAAGATTGCTACACATATATTTTCTTTGTGTTCATCTTTCCCTCTGAATTTTTTTTTCCATCCCTGTATATCCTTATTCAAGGTCTCTTCCCCCTCCCAACACATCTGGTCATTTTTCTTCTCTGCAACTCCCCATCCCCTCCCTGGGCAGGGAGCAGAAGAGAGTGGCGATCTTTAGCCACTCTGTTTTCTTATGCCAGACTCAGGAGAAATAAAACTAGAATAAAGGCAAAGGGAGGGAATCAGAAATTCTCTCCTTCTCAGCATGAGAGGAGGTGGGAACAGACATGCACTTGTTCTATATGTGCCCTGAGCTGCCACCTCACACATTCAGTTACATATTCTTTAGTAGTGCTAAGGGCTAGGAACTCTGCAGGAGGCTAAGCATAAACAAAGCATTTTAGAATAATTCCACAACATTGGGTAGTAGGTTTCCTTGAAAGATAATCAGCAGGAAAATAAAAAGACAAGGAGGAGTGTGGGTCAACCAGAGTCTGTTATACTTAAGGTGATGAGAACAAACTCAAGGAGGAGGTTTTGATAAAATCACCAGGATCTGTGTCAAACATCATCAGAAAGACTTTGAAACTTCATAAGAGCAAAGGCAATCTGGCCTTATAGAGTGGAATAGTATCTACCACACCATCCTTGAGCCTTATGGAAGTCAGTTTTGCTAGTCACATATAGTCATATGCCTCAGGGGATAGCTTTAAAAAAGAGGAGGTATTTGGTTTTGGCTCACAGTTTCAGAGATATCATCGGCTCATCACGGAAGGGACAGCACAGTGGGGAAGAGATGCTCACATCACAGAAACCAGGAAAAGGAAAGTGAAGCAGGGGAGGGGGGATGAGAGAGGAAAGGGAGGGGGAGGAGAATTAAGAGGAGAGGGGGTGGAAGTGGAGCGAAGAAGCAAAGAGGGGAGAAAGAATAGAGAAAGGAAGAGAGAGGAGGGGAGGGAATAGGGAGGAGGAAAAAAGGAAATATGTTTGTATTAGAAGACTTCTTTCTCCTCCCATTTAATCTCTCTAGCCCTAATCCTATGCAAGGTGTCATTCATATTTAGAGCATGCATATCTTTTCAGTTTATCTTTTCTGGTGACACCCTCATAGGCACTCCCAGAAGTTTGCCTTACTAATATTCTAAATATCTACCAGTTCCATCAAGTTGACAGTCAAGATTCATCATCACATTCACCAAGGAACCAAGGGGGCATAAATACCAAAGCTTTTAAAAAGAGTTACTTATGACAAGGAGAGAGTGACTGTCATATATGATGCTGGAACTTGAGGACAAATGAGCCAAGAGAACAGATCCATGAACTCAACAGAAAGAGGAATATGACCATGCTTAGTAAAGAGAAGTCTTCTCAGAACTTAATAGCAAAAGCCTGAGTGTTGTGGGTTGAAGAAAAGCTGTAGCATATGTAAGTAATCAGAAAAATGCATCAATTATAGAGAAATTTACTTTTGAAAGGAATATATTTGGGGTAGCAAATGAGGAGACAGGTCCTAGTGAGGGTATTTTCTAATGGGTACTCTGTGATAAAACTGAAAAATGATGATAGGATTGTCTCATAAAAGAGAGAGAAAGCCAGTGGAGATGGGAGCATCCTAGCAGAGAGAATGTGCAGGATCATTTTATACTATGTGAGGAGGAAATGGAGAAATTGTGTACACAGAACAGCCAGGCTGGTAGACTAGAAGTTGGCAAGATGTGATGATGGGCTCCTCTTCTCTCTATTTTCTCAGGAAAAAAATATCAAGTTCAGTAAGTCTAAGGAGATAGGAATTTCAGAGTTTGGAGGATGGTAGAGAATTGAGTGTGGAGATGAAATGGAATACCACTAACTGCTGAGGTTCAGCTTACCAAGGACAGTTTAGACTGAGCCTGTTGACAGTGTTGTTTGGCTGTCAACAGCTGTGTTTGGCTGGTGGGTATGAATGTTGAGTTCCTTTCTGAGGCACATGGAGTTGAAGAAGGAAGAAACAGGGTTCTTAAGCATCCATGCAAGATGATGATGAAGTAGATGCAGAGTCTAGCCACAACCATGATGGAGAAGCACATGACTAGAAGAATGACACAAAAGTAAACAAGTCAGGATGTTGGCAGACCCAATGGTGCCAAAATAGGAGTATGGAAGGAAATGAACTGCAAGCAACATGGTGACAGTTATCACAGTGATAGTTTCCATGGTGATGGTTGTCATGGTAATGGTTGCCTTCTGTGGGAAAACTTGGCATCTGGGTAGCAACACGGAGACCTATCTTTGTCTTTTCCATGTCTCATAGCTGGGCTGAATACAAGGTGTGGAAAAGGACCCATGAAGTTCTAAGACATTAGTGGCTAAAGTAGTAAACATTTGCATCATTAGTTTTGGAGGATTACTCAGAAGATTGGGGAATAGAAACAAAAAATAGACTGAACTGGAAACTGCACTAAATGGTAAGTAAAAATGGATCCACAGTAGAGAGTATAAAGTTAAAAAAACATAAATGGAAGTTAGAAGGTATGGAAGACATATATATATATATATATATATATATATATATATATATATGTCTTCAGGCAAGTTCACTGGAGTCTTCTCAGGTTCATACAGCAGGTCTCTATGCTTAGGTCTCCAGGCACACACAGTCAACAGTGGTTAGATGTTACAGTTCCACTGACAGTGAACAATATTGTGGATATTCTACTTCTTGTTGCTGTGATGAAATAAAATAGAAATTAAGGGAGAGAAAGGGTTCATTTTAGCTCACAGTGGGAAAGTTAATTCAGCAGGGGCTTGAAACATCTGGTCAAATCATGTCACATCTATAATCAGGATCAGAGAAAGGTTAATACATGCAAGCTGCTTAAGCTCTCTTTCTCCACTTATACAATCCAAGATCCCAGCCTATGGGATGGTGTCACCCATAGTGGGTACATCTTTCCCACCAAATAATACAATCAAGGCAATCTTCCACAGGTGTCCCCTGAGGCCCATTTTTTAGATGAATATAGATACTGTAATGTTGACAACATTAAATATTTCAGTGCAATGAAAGATATTTATCAATATTTATCAGTGCCTCCTTGGACATGTCAGCATATAGGATAGTGTTAATTTCTGATGTTTCAAATTAGAAATGAATCTATACTTTGCTTCTCCTCTAACTCAGTATTTGCGTGATGGTGAGATAGCCTACATTATTAAACAAATGAAGGGAAAAATTAATGCTTGGATTATACATCCTACTCTACTGCAAAATAATAAATCAACAATTTAAGTTTGGTAAATGAAAGAATTTCAGAAGAATGTTGAACTATGGTCTACAAAAGAATTTTCAAACACAAGTATACAGAAGAATGACCTGACAAAATAGAGTGCATAATCTTTCCCAGTCATTGTGACTTTATGTAGGAGGAATCTTATCAATGACTTTGACTAAACATCTCCCAGATGCTGCTAAACACTGGCTTTTGTTTGTATTGGCTGATTAATTAATTGACTGGTTGGTTGGTTTACAGAAGTAGTAATGTTAGAGACAAAACCCAGGGTTTCGCAAATGCTAGACAATAGTTCTGTCACAGATCTGTAATGCCAGCAGTAGACCATATTTTAAGTAGCTGCTGTGGAACTCTATCTTCGATACATGGCATGACTCTTAGCATCTGTTATTGCACAGATAAGCCCTGTACAAGATTGGAACCATTATGGTATTTCTTTGAGAGGAGAAGAGTTCATGAGACCCTATCTATTCTTGAAGTTACATAAACAGTTAATGGCTGTTAGAGTGGAAGGGGTACTCATGAAGACCTATTTCTTCCAAGAATTTGGGGCTCACAAAATCCACTCCATCTCTAAGAGTCTATAGTAGGTTTAACAGTTGCTGGGGAAGCTAGTGATGTCCTACTTCTCCCAAGGGATTTATAAGCAGTCAATAGTTGTTGGGGAAAACATTTTCTTCAGTGGTGTAGCTTCTAGTATGTTGTCTACATTTCTCCAAATAGCCGTTTACCTGGGCTCCTGTAAGTTACTCTAGTTAAACTGATTGGATTGAGTGTAATAGGTTCCTTGCTTTGTTGTTGATATTCCGTTGGCGGAAAAGCAGGTATTTGTCTCTTTAGGGAAATTTCACACAACAATGACACCAGAAGAAAAATGAGTAGCGGAAAAAGATTAATGATCAGAAATTATTATGATTAGTTTTAATGGCCAACTTGATAAAATCTAGAATTACCTGTAGGAAGCCTTAGTGAGGGATTGTTTACATTGGGTTGTACTGTGGGCATATCTGTGTGGGGTGTCTTAAGTAAATTAATTGATATAGAAAGGTCTAGGCAGGAGTTCTGAACTGTATATGAGTGGAAAAACCTAGTTGATCCTGATCAAGAGTTCCTGCATATATTCACTTATCTCTACTTTTGACTATGGATATGATGTGACTAGCTGTTTAAGGCTACTGCCTAAATTTCTCTGCAGTGATGGACTATAACCTGGAATTGTAAGCTGAAATAAACATTTTTGTCCCATAAATTGCTTTTTTTTGGTCAGGACAATTTATCATTGCAACAGAAAGGAAATCATATTAGAACCAGAACCAGTGGAAAAAAGACACAGGAATAAAAGGGAGTAGAGAGCGACATTGAATATGAACCTCATCATTAGTCTTCATGGAAAAGAAGCTATTACTTTACAATTTGCAAACAAGCTTGGGTCAGGAAGGTATGGCCTTCTATGGTAGTGAGTTTGGAAGTCCATTTATCAGCCATACTTTTCTAGAGAACAGAATGAGATTGGTGCTTTAGGAAGATGATTGGCAGCAGTTCATTAGAAGGACTGTGTAGAGCAATCATGGGAGAGACTATGTGTTACTTTTCTATATGATGCCCCCCAGAACAACTTAGAGAAGAAAGGGTTAATTTGGACTAACATTTCAGAGAGAATAAAGTCTATCATGGCAAGGGAGATATGGAAGCAGAGGCATGCAGCCAACCTGGCCATCTGGAAGCAAAGAGACATCCACGTACAAGAAACAGAGACATTGAACAGGAAGTGGGATCAAACTGTAAACCTTCAAATCCTGCTATCAGTGGCATACCTCCTCCAGCAAGCTCTACCTCCTAAGTGTTCTGTAATCTTCCCAAACAGCACCCGCTACTGGAGACCAAGTTTTCAAATGTATGAGCCAGTGGAGGATATTTCTCATTCAGATCAATACAGATTATAATGAAGGCTATTATTTATTAGAAGTGGGAGGATTAGGAACAGAGAGAGGGGAAAAAAGCAGAATAAAGATGAATCTGGGACCTGGTGAAAAAGAAGAAGGTTAGTTGAAAGACAGCTAACTCAGAGACCTTTTCTTTTTGTGGCAGAATTAAGAAAAAAATGTCATTAGAAATCTCTCTTCTATTTAGGTATAAAATGAAGTTAAATTGATTCAAACCTCTGAAAGGAGGAACCATGGGCAGGAATGAAGAAAAGACATTGGTTTTTAAAAGAACTCTTGTCTTTTTGAACAAAAACATAATTGCTTTGAAGGCAAATCCTACAAATAACACTTTTAAAATCTGTTAATTTCTTGCAAAATTTCTTATGTTCTTCATTGTCATGGTGTCTGAATTGTGAAAGTCAGCAATGAACTGGGTGGTCTAGAATATTTTAGAAGTGTTCAAGGGTAACTTTGATTTGTATTTTCTTGTGTTTCAAAATCTTCTGGTTTAGGTTTGGTTTGCAGTTAATTTTGTTGCTAGCAGTGTGTGTGTGTGTGTGTGTGTGTGTGTGTGTGTGTGTGTGTGTGTTCATGTGTGTATGAGCATTTGGGAGCTCAAGGATGTTGTACTGATTGCATTTCATCTTATTTTCTGAGACAAGTTCTCTCACTGAATTCAGGGATTACCAATTGTTTAGACTGACTGGCTAATAAGATCTAAAGATCCACCCATTTCCATGTCTTCAGTGCTAGGGTTAGAGGCACCCTGCCACCATATCCAGCTTTTTGTGAGTGTTGGGGATCCAAACTCAGGTCCTCATGGTTGTGTAGCAGGCACACTACCCACTTAGCTATCTACCTCGTCTCACACTTTGTTTTTCATTGAGGACCAGGCATTATTCGGATAATTCAAATGCTTTACTAACAGAAGAACTCTCCTTCAATCTGCAGTGCTCCCATAAAAATCTGAGTGTTGGGATGTGATGTGGGATGTCTTTCTGTATGCTATGAATTACCATTGGATAATAAAGAAACTTTTTTTGGCTTATGGCAAAGCAGTGTATAAGCAGGCTGGACCAAGCATAGATAAAGGTCAAGGAGAGTGGAGTCAAGGGAGACACTGCAAGCTGCCACCCAAGAGAGCAAGATGTAATGGAACACAGGTTCTGTTCCCAGCACTCATATCAGGCAACTCACAACTATTTGTAACTCCAAGGTATCTGGTACTTTTATTTAGCCTCTACAGCAGGAACCTACCTGAACACATAAATAAGAGTGAATTTTACAAAAAATAAAGGTAAGTAAATGATTGAGAAAGACACCTGCTATAGACATTTCACCCCCACATGAACAGGCACACAAATATACATGCACATACATATGTACGTATATACATACATACATACATACACAACACACACACACATACCCCAGGCCCCCCCACACACACTGTTTAAAATAAAGAGTTTTCAGAAGGCTTCTAGTCCCAAGTATCACTATACAAAACCTTGATGAATGTTTGTGGATTTTTTAACCCAGGCACGAGTGACCAATCTGCAATGATTACTGTCATTTCTTAGGCTGTAGTGAACAGGTGCCAGGTTCTTTCCTGACAGTGAATGATGCTATTTTCAGTCTTGTCATTGGTCAATGAACAGGTATCATTCCTCCTCCTCACTCTAAAGAATTCTTTTCCCCAGTAGAACAATAATTTCCTCATTTCAGCTCTGTAAGACTTCTATTTTATGGGATCTTGGAGGCTCACAGCAGCTATCTACCATCCAAAACAGCCTGTACTTTTTGTCTTTAGTGGAGGATCCCCAACCCCCTTTCAAACAAGCATTATTACAACCATTTTATAAAACCCAGACAGAAAGAGCTCCCTGATGCCTCCTTGGAGTGGCCTGGTGTGGCAATCTTGTCACCAGACCACATGAAAGTGTCTCTTGCTTTCTTCCCTACCAATTGTCAACTCTTGAAAAGAATCAGGGTATTAGAAGTAACCAGAGCGGAGGCTGAGATGGTAGACTAATAAATGATTCTTTAATATATAAATTATATATATAATATATATATATCTTTCCTTATATGGGATGGAGGAGTAAATATGACCAAGCTAAGAATCTTGGTATGGGAAAATGCTGCTGGAATAATCAGGAAGAACTGGCCACACAGTCACATTTATTTTTAAATGAGCTATACCAATATAGGTAGAGGAGGGGTTCAGAAGGTCCAATCCCCTTACAGAGGAGTTTTTGATAGTGAGTAGCTCCTGTGGAAAGGAGAACCATTTTTCTCTGAGAGTAGGGCAACTGGTATGTTACCCATGCTTCAGTGGAGGGCCCTCCACACATATACATATGAGAAGTATTAACTGGACTTCGTGAGTATGCTGGTTAGTTCTAAATGTCAACTTGTCCTAACCAGGAATTACCCAGGAAGAACATTTCAATGGAGGAATTATTTGGATCTGTTTGGCTTGTGGGAAATTGTCTTGATTGCTAATTAATGTAAGAGGGCCCAGGCCATTAGTCGGCAGCACCATTCCATAGGCAGGGTATTCTGATCAGTATAAAGAAAGGAGAAAGCTATCTCAGGGCATGTAAACAACCAGGTATCCATGAATTTATTTTCTCTTTGATCTTGACTGCAGATGTGATATAACTAGCTGCTTGAGTTTCTGTCCATAATAATGGACTATAACCTGGAATTGTGACCCAAATAAGCTTCTTTCTCTCATAAGCTTCCATTGGTCAGGATGTTTATCACAGCAATAAAAATAAAATTAGAACAGTAAGTTACTTTTTAATGCAGAAGATGTAAAACTGGGAGAAAACATGTTGATGAGGATTGGGGAAGTTGGAGAAGGAAAATATGGGGTAGAAATGATTGTGTTTTCTTGTATGCATAAATAAAATTCTCAAAGGATAAATAAAATAGTGCAAGTGTGTGTGTGTGTGTGTGTGTGTGGTGGGGAGGGGGTTGGGTACATGTGCCTGTGAGGCCAGAAGGGGATGTTGGCGTCCTGCTCTCAGACTCTCAACCTCTTGAGATAGCATCTCAGGAGCTATATTGTGATGTACACAAAGAGTAGGTGATGTGATCCAAACAGATCACAAGTCCAGGGATGATGATAGTTCCCATAAGCCAGAATAAACAAGGAACAAATTCTTCTGTTTACCAGTAGAGGGTGTTCAGCCCTGCTAGATCATAACATAGTGCTGCTCACTGTAGAATCACCAGGGCCAAAACTGTTAAGCGAATGTTGTTCTCAGTTCCCTAGGTTGTGGCAATTTGTCACAACAGTATTAGAATTGTCTCAATATTAACCATCAATTTGACATAGACTAGAATAAAAGAAGTCTCAGTTGAGTGACTTTAAATGTAATTTGTTCACTATTAATTAAATTAGAAGGGCCCAGCTCACTGTGGGTAGCACCATTCCCTAGGCAGATGGTTCCTGGCTGTTTAAGGAAGGTAGTTAAAACATATGCCACTTAGACAGTGAACCAAAAAGTGGTGTTCCTCCATTGTTTCTGCTTCTAGGTTCCTGATTGAGTTCCTGCCTCAACTTCCCGCATTAATGTACTGTGACCTAAAAGTATGAACTGAAATAAACCATTTCTCCAAGTTGCTTTGTGTCAGATTAGATTTTTTTGTATAATAATTTTGTTATTCTTTTTTTAGAATTTCACACAATATGTTTGATCATATTGACCCACTCTTCTCCTTAACTCTTTCAAGATCTATCACCATCTTCCTATTCTTTCAAATTTTGTTTTGTTTTCTTGTGTTTTGGGGGAAAAGGGGTTTCAAGAGAGGGTTTTTTTGTGGTGTTCCACACCTTGGCTGTTCTGGAACTTGTTCTGTAGACCAGGATGACCTCTAACTCACAGAGATCTGCCTGTTTATGCTTCCCAAATGCCGGCACTAAAGCCACAATGCTTGGCTTTTCTTCAAAAATTTGTGCATTATTTTTTTAATAACCCATTGGGGCTAATTTGTGCTCCCTATATAGTCCTCCTTGATTGACCATTCATTGGAATGAAGTCAACCGAACTGGATCATACCCTCAAAGAAAATTGACTTTCCCTTCTTTGGATGCCATCAATTGTCAATAGCCCTTTGGCTAGTTGTAAGGATTCATGAGTTCTATACTTTGCTATTCTACAGTGTAGACTGGGCTTGATCTTGTACAGTTCTTATACAGGCAACCATGACTGCTTAGGTTTCATAAGTGAAACTATCCTGTCATGACCTCAACCTATGGCTCTTACAAGCTTTCTGCCTCCTTTTGTAGGATGGTTTCTGATCCTTGTGTATGTTGGGGAAGGGGGAGGCATGTGATAAAGGTGTCCCATCTGCGGCTGAGCATTCCACTTAGTCTCAGCACTTCAACCAATTGTGAGTTTCCATATTTACTGCCATCCAGTGCACAAAGAAACACTGTGACCAGAGCATTTTATCAAAGCAGTGATAAAAGTGGTCAGAACAAGGTTACTTTCACATGCTGTAGTCCTAATGGAAGTGCCCATGTAAGATCAAGAGAACTGGGTGTGGTTCTGAATCCAGGGGGCACTGATGGGTTTGCAAGGGTCTCATTCCCTGAACAACTATTTGGACAAACACATCTGCTAGGTAAAGAAGAGACAGTTGATTGAGATAGAAAAGCTCTTTGAAGGCTGAAAAGAAACCAGAACTGGAGAGGGTTCAGAGGCTCAGTGGAGCCCATGCAGGGAACCTTGTCATTTTCCTATGTGATATTTACATAGCACACTGTTTGGTGCATATTTTCTCTTTACTTTTTGTGTTACATGCATCAAACATATAGGGAATGTGGTGCTAGTCTCTCTACTTCATACGTTTATTGTTTTATTTCAGAATTTTTAAATGAATCATTCATTGAGGATTTTATACGTGTGTACAATATATTTTGATGTATCTATGCTCCACTTGCCCCAACCCTTTCAATGCCTCCTTTACTATGCACCCTTCCAACTTTGTGTTCTTTAAAACAAACAAAACTCACTGCATCTGATTGGGACTTCCCAAGTGCACACAGGGATGGGACCGTCCACTGAAGCATGGGCAAACTAGCCAGGGCCTCATTTCTGGAGAGAACTAACTCTTTCTTGTCCATCAGTCATCAACTGTCAAGAGCCCAGCTAGGAGTTGGGCCTGTGATTCTCTTCAGCCTCCATGCTGAACTGTTCACTAGCCTGGACTGGTTCAAGCAACTATAGCTCCTATGGGTCCATGAATGCAAGGCTTTACCATGTCTAGAAGATGTTGTTTTGCCTGGTTCCTCCACAACCTCTGGCTTTATGGTCACCTGCCCCCTTTTGAGGATGATCTCAGCGTTGTGAAGAGGGATGAATGTTGTGTAGACTCTTCTTCAGGATGAATGTTGTGTAGACTCTTCTTCAGGGTTGAGTTCTCTGCTATCCTAATTGTAGGTCCCTGCTGCAGCACAGTCTGACCTTGATGTGTCTCTCATCTGTCCCTGAGGTGACATATTTTATATTTAATAAAATCAGTAGAATATCAGAGGACAGAGTCATTCACAGTCAAGCATAGAGGGTCAGAGAGGGGTAACTTACGCCTTTAATTCCAGCATGGGAATGACCAAGTAGTCCTATGCCTTTAATCCAATAACTCATGAGATAGAGATCTTTCTGTGTTTCTGTGACTTTAAGGCCCAACAATCAAACAGTAGTAACTCACACCTTTAATCCTAACTCTAGAATTATGATGCAGAGTTGAACCCAGAAGTGAAACAACTGGGCAAAGAAGATATTTAAGGCAGACATAGGTAGACATTGAGATATTCTGTAGAAGCAACGAGCCAGGCTAAGGACTCTGGATGATAGCTTTTACCCTGAGAAGTTGGCTGGGTGAGAATTGACTGTGGTCTGTTTCCTCTCTCTGATATTGCAGCTTTTCCCCAATATCAGGCTCTGAGTTTTCATTAAATACCAACTAAAATTAGCGTTTTATCTTCCTCCATCCTATTTTCCTTCCTGGGAAGCCTAGGCAACCATGAAGGAAAGGAGCTGGATTCAACAGCCATGTCAAGCCAGACTGGCTTCCCATTAGAGAGCTCCAGGTCCATGCCTGGCTTTGCCAGCCTATGCCATGCTAGGCATGTGTTAGCATGAGTTTCAAATCTTTACAATGTCCAGGGTTGTCACGAAAAACTTAGGAGTTAGTATAATGAAAAATATCTCACACATAATGAGCAATTATCATTACTGGGCACGTTGGTTCATAAACCAACCACCCAATTTTCCATGCATTTTAAAGATGTTAGAAAAGAGAGATGAGCAAAGAAAGAAGATTTATTTACAGTTTGATCAAACCGGGGTTAAGAAGAGAAGACTTATTTCCTGCCCACTGAGCCAATGGTGCTCTGGTAATTTATAGAAAACTGTGAGATAAGGGAGGGCATATAAGAAAATTTATTTGTGAGACAAAGTGACCAAAGTTTTCCTGGAGGAAGCAGTCCTGGACCTCAGGTTTCCTCTAATGATCTCTGTAGCAAAGACTCTAAAATACTTAGCATTTATTTCTTGGGGAGAGAGGTCTGGTCAAAGGACAACTTTCAGGAGTCAATTCTCCCCCTTTACAGGGATGCACAGGAAGATAGACTTATTTTAAAGAAGAGAGAGGGTTGAATTCATTTTAAGAAGAGATGGCTGCTCAGAAGAATGCTTTAGCCTCTCTTTGGGATGTCACTGAGGAGGCTATCTCTTTCTGTACTGAACCATCAAGATGAACATATGAGCAAGTTTGCAGAGAAAGTCTAGAAACACTTCCTTGCCTGGGCTTCAATAGGGAACAGGATGCAGGATTGGTGAGGGGCTGACAGGTGATAGAGAGTTAGGATGGAGTCTCTGAAATACCAGTGATGAAGAAGGAGACTAAACTGTCCATATAGCGTATAGGCAGAGACTGTTGGGACTCATGTCCATCCTTAGGACTGCATTTCCTTTCTTAACAATCTTTATTCTCATCATGTGTATCTGGTGCAACCTGCCCTGGCATGGGAAAACCTGGGATCAAATGCCCTTTGAACTCACATTCAAGGTTCTTTATTAATATTAACCAGTGAGCATGCTTTCCCAGACACTCTGTGCGCTCTCTCTCTCTCTCTCTCTCTCTCTCTCTCTCTCTCTCTCTCTCTCTCTCTCTCTCTCTCTTTCCTCCATGGCTAACTCAGATGGTATGACATTGTCTCCATCTCTCCTGGTGGCTGCCAGAGTTTTCACTCGTTTGTAGGGAATTGTAACTGAGCTTCCTTCTGAGTTTGCTTTTAAATTCTTTGATTGACAAAACTAAAAGCTGGAAAAAAAGAACCTTAGTCTCCCCAGGAAAACCATATAATACCCTCCCTTAGTCCAAAGGATTAGCATAAAACAAGATAAAGGAACCTCTCACCCCATAAGAAATCCAAAGCTTAAAATTTCAAAGCTGAGGCAGTGTTCTTCTGGATTTGATCACATCCACAAAATTACATACTCAGGTCCTGATCCTCAGTATTTGTGATTATGACCCTCACTAAAAATAGAGTCCTTTTGAAAACAATAAAATGTCTATTATTGTTGTTGTAAAAGGTTCTGGCCCGGACTTTCCCGGCCTGGACCAAAGGTTTACCCTCACTCTCAGCCCTGCTTTACCTCAAATAATCACATACAAGCTTATATTATTTTTAAGCTGATTGACCTAAGGTCCAGGCATATAATTTGCTAACTCCTTCATCTGAACTCAACCCATTTTGTTCACCCATGTGGCTCAGTATCTTTTATCAGAGCAGCATTTCCTCTACATCTCATGGCAGCTCTGGTGACTCTGGCATCTGTGTCTGGCATCTGTGTCTGCTCTGAGATGTTCCTGAGTTTTCTTAGCCTTGTAGCCCCACCCACACTTTCTGTTCGCCTTTGGCCCATCAGCTTTTTATTAAACCCATAAGTGGGACAAATATTTACAACATTACCAGCATAATGCTACTGTATATTATATATTATTGTACATAATTTTATAAAGGTATATTTCTTCAAAGAGGAATATCTAGCCTGTTCCTGCCTCTGCCAGCTTCGTTCAGCTTCTAAAGTAAAGATTAATTAGTTCTTCAAGAATCCCCCAGACCATCATTGCTTGATTGGGACCTGCTGAGACATCCAGACACATGGGCTGAACAACTCCAGGTTTTTCTGCTTCTCTGATGTGAAACAGCTATTGATGAACTACCCAGACCATATCATATAAGTCAACATAATAACCCCCCTTTTGCTACATATATTTATTCTGTTGGCACTGTTCCCCTAGGGCCATGGTTCTCGGTCTGTGGGTCATGATTACTTTGGTGGTCTCATATCAGGTATTTACATTGTGATCCATGACAGTAGCAAAATTGCAGTTATGAAGTAGGAATGAAATAATTTTGTGGTTGGGGTCACCACAGCATGAGGTGTATTAAAGGTTCACAGTATTAGGAAGGTTGAGAACTGCTCCTCTTGAGGACCCTGACTAATACAGTACCTTACCTATTTTCGGTGTCCTCATTAGCTTAATAAATAATTGTACCCATTATCATGATCCAACATTATGGATTAGGTTCTTATCATGAAATATCACACTGTACCACATCAACTTGCACAGTTTATCATGTGTTAACCCCAAATTAGACATATGCATGTGTAGTGAAATTAAAATCATAGAGCTGTCTGGTCCGGCTTGGTAAATGGAATTCTCCAGAGCTGAAGAAGAACTGTGTTCACACAGGAACACCAGCATCTGTGTGCCCTTCATGGAAATCTCCAAGTAGCACTCACATTCCTGGTGCCTGACCTTGGCAGTGCTCTGGAGAACTCGAGATCAAAGGAAGGAAAGTGCTTCTCTCTGGTACTTCAATCAGAGAGAGAAGCAATTAAAATATGAATTAATCTAAGTGGGATGAAAATGCAGACGCTGAACAAGAGCATCCCTCTCACCTTGAACCTGCACAGAGCACAGCGGCTCCTGTGATTAAAGGCATTTTCATGCCATTAAGAACCTTCTCTTCTAATGTTAAAAAACAAGGTGTCACTCAAACGCCCCGAGCTGCCTCAATGAGGACTTTTCCCTCTCTGAGTTAAAGACCTTGATCTTTTCAGTGTTCTGAGGTGGAGGGGGGGTGGGGAGGGGACACTGTGGGGACTCTGAGGATGGCAGGCCTGTGGAGTCTTGAGCCAAATGGAAGGGGCAACTGTACGTGTCACCTTTCAGCTAAAGCTTTTGGATTTCCTTAATTTCACTGTGCAGCCAGAATTATGGCTGCCAGGTGGTACTAGGAAGTCAGAACTGGGGACCCAGACAAAGGGCACACTCTCAGAGTTCCATCTTTCTTTTGTTCCAATTCTTTCTTTGAAAAGAGAGACAATTGGAGTATTTACTTGCATAATTTGGCTTCTGATTCCTTTTGCTCTCCAGAGCATGCTATTAGCTCTCTGCAAAGAGGAAGAGGGTCAAGCAAGGGGGTGTCAATAACCCTTCCAGGCATGTCCAAGCCGTCAACCATTGTCTGCATGAATCCCAGGATAGTTATGAATTTAATGAAATATTTATAGATGCCAGTGTCATAGATACCAGTGTGATGTCACAGCAAGGAAAGGTTGGACACCCCTGGGGTGAGTGGGAGGAGGTGGTTGGTGTGGATATGATCAAGATAGAAATTGTCAGAGAATAAATAAAAGAGATTCTATTTTAAATAAAAAGGGTTAAACACCCTGAGAGAATTTGAGATATCTAACCCTGGCTTTTTTCTGGTTTAGGCCATCCATTTTATTTTATTTTTTTTGCCTGGGTATTGTCAACATCATTTGCTCGTCTCAAGTTTAAGAGCTTGGAATTTCACTGAGTTGTTGTTGTTGTTGTTTTGGTTCAAATTTGTTGCTGCAATAATTCTGACCAAAAGCAACTTGGAGGGGAAAAGATTTATTTGACTGACACCTCCTGTCACAGTCCATCGTTAAAAGAAGTCAAGATAGGAATTCAAGGGAGGAAGATGCTACGATGTTCTGCTTGATGACTCACTCACTAGCTCTGGCTCTGCTAGCATTCTGATATAGTCCAGGCCAAGAAGCCCAGGGAATGGTGCCGCTCACAGTGGACTGGGACCTCCTTCATCAATTATCAAAGCAGATAAAGCCATGCAGACAAATGCTAATCTGATCTAGCGATGCCTCCACTGAGGTTCCTTCTTTGCAGGTGACTCGAGATTGTGTCAAGCTGACAATAAAATACAACCGGCACAGTTGTTGTTGATGTTTTAGTTTGTATAGTGCTGACCTTGTGCATGCTAAGCAAGTTTGCTGGATCCTTAGGTCAACTTGACACAAGATAGTTATGAGAAGGAAGAATCTTAATGGAAAAAAAAAATGCTTTTGCAGGATGGCTCTGTAAACAAGCCTGTGGTGCATTTTCTGGTTGGTAATTCATGTGGGAGGGCTCAGCTCACTGTGGGAGGTACCATCCCTGGGCTGGTGGTGCTGGGTGCTCTAAGAAAGCAGACTGCGTAAGCCATGGGGAAACAAGCCAGTAAAGGCATTCCTCTATGGCCTATGCTTCAGTTCTTGCCTCCAGGTTCCTGCCTTGAGTTTCTTCCCTGAGTACCTTCAATGATGACTATGAAATTGTAAGCCAAATAAACCCTTTATCTCCATGCTGGTTTTGGTCGTGATTATCACAGCAATAGAAAATCTAGCTAAGACAGCAAATATTCTATGATTGAAACATCTTCCCAGCCTACAGCTTAGAATTTGAGAAAAACCATTTGATATTTCTGGGACTTACTAAACCTGAGACTCCAGGAAACACTAGGCCATCCCAGTCTAGATTTAAAAAGAGTTTTATCTTTTCCTTTCTTTACATTTTCTCCAGACCTATGAATTTGATTTAGTCCACTGGGAAATCCGAGCCTATGTCATGATAGCTGTAAGAACAAACTAGAAAGATCTCTTCCTGGAGGGTAGAGGTCTGCTCCATGATGGGTTGGTGGCCTGAAGGCTGACCATTAGCCTAGCCTCTGCTCTGGCCTCAGCTTCTGCTGAGTTTCCTGTTTAAATCACTATCCCTCGGAGCTTGAGGACATCTGGGATTTATCAAATGATGATGTCTCACTTCAGGACTTCTTTAAAAAGGGCTAGAAGCATAACATTCACACAGTCTTAAGCTGAGAAAGGACAGTACGCCTGTCTGCAAGATATGCCATTGAAGTGATATAAAGGACTCCAGAATTTTCAAATGTCACCCTAATTTACTATAGCATTCTATCTTGGGGCAGCTGAAGTACAAAGTGCCTATCTCTTTTCCTAGGTGTCTCCTCTACTTTCTCAAAGGTCAGAAATATATTGTCATTCAGAGGCATTTTGGAGGCTGTAATGTCAAGTTACTAAGCCACTTCTTCCATGACTGTTGACCCTTACCCTCATTCAGAGAAAACCTGAAGACTCTCCCGTAGAACGAGGTTTCTGGCCCATCTGGAGGGGGTCCAGACCCACAGATCTGCGGTCCCAGGTCCTAGGTCTGGACCTAGCCCTACGGTCCATATCTGCCCACTACCACCACTTAGGCCCTCGAACACGACTCAGACACTTATATTAACCGCATTTTGTTTGGCCCATGGCTCAGGCACATTGCTAGCTAACTCTTTCATCTTAATTCAATCCGTTTCTAGTAATCGTCTTGCTACACAGCCCATGACTCACCTGTGTTATTTCTACATGCTGATTCCTAGGCGGCTGGATCAAGGCTCCCTTGACTCTGCCCCACTCCGTTCTTCTACCTATGTTCTAATTCCTTCACCTACTTCTATGGTGCCCGTCATAGGCCAAAACAATTCCTTTATTTCACAACATACAGAAAGACATTTCCACATCACTCTCCTTACTTTCTCCAAGTTAAAATCTCTAAAATCCCAAAGACCTGTGAACAACCAGCCCACTTTCTATCTCCCTCTAAATGTTCACCCTATAGCTTGCTTGATCTTGGGCAACTTGATTGGCTTAAAAGACACCTCACAGATTTGTCTGGTTGTGTCTGTCAGGAAACTTCCAGGAGTTATTAGACCACAGCTGTGAACTAATAAAGCTTTTCTTCCACTAGTGGAGTTAAAAAAAAGTGTAGATATGGAAATGAATAAGGCAGTTGAAATCATTGTCATTTTCTGCCTAAAGTCTTTTTTTTTTTCAAATACTGGGTTATTTCCCCTCCACACTGCTCTGAAGTTTATGTGACAATCAGATGACAAACTTCTAAGGGATAATTCTTTGAAATTTGTTTTTATTTTTTAGTGTGTGTGTGTGTGTGTGTGTGTGTGTGTGTGTGTGTAAGTATAGTTGTTCACAAAAGCCAAAAGAAGTCATCGTATCTGAATCTGCAGTTAAAGGCAGATGCGAGCCTTGGGAATAGAACTCAGGTCCTCTGTAAGACCAGCATGAGCTTTTATCTGCTGAGACTTCTTCCCAGGCCCAGAACTTCTTTTTCTTAAAATATCCAACAATGTCTGCATTGAGTCTCATTGGAACAGTTTAGAAATCATACTTACCATAAAATCAATCACTAGTAGAGATTGTAAACTGTGCTGATTGGGCCAGTCTGGTCTCGTGGCCATTCTTGAGAACAGAAGGACTAGCCTTAACTCTCTCTCAGCATAATGACAAGATGATCCCTCCAAGTTTGAGAAACAGCATCTAGTGGTTCATTTTTAAAGGTGCTTTGAGCCCCCTTGAGTGGGAGCTACAAATAAACAGAAAAAACTGTACCCCTGCTAATGCCTGCTAATACAGCTCTTTTTGCCAAAAATGCACACCTAAACTCTGCTATAGTATAATGCCCAGCCCCTCAACTAGAGGTTTAAATTAAAAAATTACTTACAGCTAAGCTTGACTGCAAGGTCATTCATATGCTAAGCTTTATAATACACAAGATATAAAATGTAGAGAAAAACCCACATCCTATTTTTGTGGAGAAAAAGCCAGATATAAGTGACAGAGAGGAAGACAAGACACGGATGATGAGTTATCACATGATCTTGATTACTCATATAAAAAGGAGGAGGGATCTCACATTCAGGGTTTGTAAACTGTTCTCTGCACTTAAATCAGTATGCTGCCATTCTAGGCTGGCACCCCAAATTTGCAGCATTCTAAAATAAAGTGCATTCAATCCACTTCTTTCAGCCTCTGTGTGCTGTTACTATGAAAAGAAAGTGCTCTTACTCTAAAGTGAAGGAAGTCAAAACAGGAAATACTATTCCATCCAAATGTAGTTGTGCACCCACCCATGGTTATACTTGCTGCATTTGCAGTAACTGGTGTACAACGCTGATCTGAAGGTATTAAACAGAAAATTCCAGAAATAAACAAGTCAAACATTTTAAGGGACCCATAGCTTCTTGTATGTTAGGCAAACAGTCCCTATCACAGGCCCCTCTTTTTAATATAATGTTATTATTCATTTTTTTTCAGAATTTTATACAATGGCTACAATGCACTTTATATAGTAATTCGATGTATTTTGATTCATTCACTCCCACATCCCCACTTCTGCTCATTCAGGATTTTCTCCTTTCTGTATCTCCCTCCCAGATGATGGAACTATGGAAGGTGAGTCTTGTTTAGAAGATATTAGAAGTGTGTCACATCATCAGAGGTTATGTCTTTCCATGACCTTTCTTATTACTATTCTGTTCTTCCTCTAGTCATCCATGTTATGAATTACTCTGGTCCACCAAGTTTTTCCCACCACATTGGATTGAAACTATAATCTAAATAATTATTCCTGGAATTGGATTACTGGTGCTTGTAATGCAAGTAAATAATCAGGAAAAGGACTTGAATCTTTCAATTGTGCACTATGTAGAGAGCTAGCAATTTGAGAAGACAGAAGATTAATGTGATACATTTGTTTTCCAACTAGCTCATTTCCAGCTAGCACATTATATATGCATTATTCCAAAGATACACCTTGCCCATACCACCAGGTAGTCATATTTGTCTCTGAGATTCTCCATATTAGTGTTTCCTTATTATCTTCATCATCCTCATTATTATTTTATTTTGATTTGCAGTTCAAGGGTATGGTTCATTGCATCAGGGAAAGCATGGGAGTAGAAATGTGAAATGGTTGTTCACTTTTCATCCACAACTTGGAAGAATAGAGAAATAAATATTGGTGTCCACCTCACTGCTTTTTATTCAGGCTGGCATCACAGATCATGGAATAGTGCTGTCCATTCAAGATAAAAGTTCCTTCCTTAGTTTTGAGAAACAACTTAAATAGACATACCCAAGCATGTGCTTTATGGTGATTGCAAGTTCTGTCAAGATAACAATGAAGATTTATCATAAAAGTTTACAAGAAGAGCATCCCCTATTATTGCCCCCTGGACAGGCTCCCATGAGCAGAACCTGTGGCTTCATACTATATTTTATCTCCTTAAAGTGCATCACATTGGAAAATTTTGGAGCACTGCCTTTGTGAGGTCTGTAATCCATTCTTGGTCTTCTTCTCCCATATCTCCCAGGCCTTGCCATCAGTATTATAGAACCAACATTGCAGTTTCACTGAAGGATAAGACCTGGGAAATATTTTTCACCCATTTGTTTCATGGTTAGATTTCTCTCAGCACCAACCAATTGCATCTTGCCTCAGCTTTCAGAAATCATCTGAAAACATGGCTTCTGGCATTAGTGTTTCAAGTTCTTGCAGAGTAGATATTCTTTGAAACTGGGGACTGAGACTTTTTTTTCTCAGCCAGTTTTGTGGCTTTTTCCATGACACTGGATGGTATGAAATCTGAGTCATTAAGGGGAGGAAATACCTTTCTTCCTTTTACCAGTTCTCAAGTAACCTGCAGATGCCCTGGGTCAATTGACCACAAGGATGTATTAAGTAAAATGTGTGGAACTTCTTATCATTGTTAAGGAAGAAGAGTCTGTTGTGGCTCCCAGTTTTGGGGATTACAGATTATCAGTGTTGGGGAGGTAGTAGGACTGTGAGACAGCTGGTTATATTGCATCCATAGCCAGGAAGCAGAGAATGTGCATTGTCCTGTTTGTTTAGGTGAGAGCCCCAGACCATGGGATGGAACTGTTCACATTCAAGATGGATATTCCCTCCTTAGTCAAACCTTCTATATCATTAGACAACATGCCACAATTAACATTCGTCTAATTTCTACAGTAGGATATTATAGCCTCTGCAGCTCCCAGTGACATATGGGTACATGAGTTTGACTATGCACACATACAGTTTGAAAATAAGGACTCCTCAGTCCTCCATGAGATGGGTTGGTCCATAATTGATTTTCCATAGACAAATGTTTTACATTTTTGTGTGCTCTTCGTAACATCTTAGTCAAATTTACACTGAGCCCTTCTGAGTCAGATTTATAGTCCATAGGATTCCATTTAATGGAGACAAGCAATGCAATTTCAGGGCAATTTAAATGGTATTCCATTTAGATACAGAACCAATGCTTGTTAAGGCCCCCGGAGGTAACAAGAAATCTTCCTCTTCCCATTTACTTAGAAGCAGCTGTAGCTCATTCCAGTAGGGCTAAACAGCCCAGTGCAGCAACGCAAGTGGCTCAGCATGGTAGATTTTATGACCCATGTTCACTGAAAGAATGGGAACCAAAAGCAACGGGGAGAAAAGAAAGCAGGATCATATATATAGTACACCCTGGGTTTTTGCAGATTGAAGGTGCTTGCTATGAGTATATAAATTACTACACTATATTTCACAGTCTTGGTTGCAGCTCCTAGGAAAGTACAGACTTAGAACTTGCTCACTAGCCCATGGCCTTTAAACAGGCTACAACTTGAACAATTATATACTGCAGCCTTGAGATGTCACACACATCCTCTTTGTGTGTGTGTGTGTGTGTGTGTGTGTGTGTGTGTTAAAGGAAATGATGTATGTATGTGTGTGTATGTGTATGCTTGTTAAAGTGTGTGAACTATGAATTCAAATATATGCATTCAGAGGACAACACCGATACAGGAATGGGTTCTTGCTTTTCAGTTTCCTAGAGACAGAGTATCTCTTGTCATTCATTATTGCATGCACTAGGTTAGTGTCCCCAAGAGCTTCTAGAGATTCTCCTATCTGTCTCTCTCTGTCCATGACAGAGAATTATATCTTCAGCACCCATGTGGGAATAAAAAGCTGTAACAGTATATACTTCCAATCTCAGTACTAGTGAAACACATAGAACACTCACCATACTGTGACCTCAGCAGTCCTGCATCTTCTGCCCATCTTGTAACATCTATTCTACTGTACACCTGCATTGTTTTGTTTTTATTGTCTTGAGGCAGAGTCCCACTGTGCAATCAAGTCTCAAACTTGAAATCCTCCTGCATCATCTTTCAAAAGGCTGGGGTGGCAGGTATATGTCACTACTCCCAGCCCAACTGTTGCAACTCCTAAACCATATGTTATGGTTTTAACATACATACTAGTAGGCACTTGACTATGAAGACAATTGAGTTGTATTTATCCATCATTATTTTTTGTTTAAAAAGCAACAGATATGTGGACAGTACAACTTATATATTATATGTACAAGAATCCAATATTAAATTATATATATGGCTGGAGTTGATGATGTACACCTATAATCCTAGAACTTGGGGTATCAGGCAGGAGAACAGAAAGTTCTAGATTATCTTGGGTGACACAGGAAGATCTCGTCTTAAAATATTATTGTACATATACGGGGGGAATGACTTCAAGCAGGAAATCCCCTAACCCAGCAGTTCTCAACCTGTGGGGTGCAGCTCTGTAGGCAGACCTCTGTCTCTGAAAGCATTTGCATTATTACTCATAGCAGTAAGAAAATTACAGTTATGAAGTAGCAATGACAATAATTTCATGGTTGTGAGTCACCACAACATAAGGGACTGCATTAAAGGTCACAAAATTAGGAAAATTGAGAACCACTGCCCTAGATAGAGATGGTCTTATTCTGGAAGCACCAGTTCCCTGGGACCCATGGAATTGAGCTATATTCCCCCAAGGTATTGAACCCTTTTGTATTTGTTTCACTAGGGCAGCTGTGGCTTTGTAGCAGAGCTTGGTAAATGAGAGGCCACCTGAGAAGCAATTAAACTAAACCAGAAAATCTTTCTTGTTCATTTCATCTTGTCTTAAATAGTTTACACATCCATTGAACTGGGGAGAGCTTACGGTGGTTTATGGTGATTGCTCTGGTAAGGGGTCAGTGCCTAATGAGCTGAGTACTTATCTGTGACCCTGATGAGATGACTGTGAATGAGCAGAAGAAGACCTGTGGGAATACTTCACAAAGCTGCTCACAGAGTGGAGCTAACAGGAGCTGATGGGGTAAGAGAGCCAGGAAAAGCAGAGCCTCGTGGAATTAGATAGACTGCAATGCCCAGAATATTGGAGATTAAAAGATGGCCAACCTAAACACAGTGATCTCTAGCTCCTTCAATTCCTGAAGAGGTCAGGAATTTCATTCTTCTTTGTGGTGTAATAAAATGCTGTCATGTCTATGCAGTTTTGAAATTTGGTCACCTGTTGATGGACATTTAAGCTGTTTCCATTACCTAGCTGTTGGGTATATTGTAGTAATGAACATGGATATGCAAATACCTGTGTGGCATGTTGATTTCAAATCCTTTGGCCATATAGCCAAGAGTGGAACCTGCTGAAACGTGTAGCAGCTTCTCAAAGAACTTCCATCCTGTTTTCTGGAAGTAGAAACTGAACAATAAAGGATTAGAAAGAGCTCTTTGAGAAAGTATGGAAATTTATTTGGGGGGATATATGGCAGGGAATAAGAGAGGGGAGTCTGGTAGTGAGGGAGGAGGCAAATAAGAATAAGGTGTGTCCTAACTTCCTTCCTCTTGTTATGGTTGCACCATGATTGCCCGGAAGCAGAGAGAGATGAATGTTGATGCTAGGCTGGCTCTCCCATTTTTCTTTTGTTATCCAGCCTGGGAGCCCAGACCATGGGCTAGTGCCACCCATATTCAAAATGTGTCTTCCTATATCAGTAAATTCCATCTCAGCTAAACTCCCTCACAGACATGCTCAGAGATGTGTCTCCTAGGTGATTCCAAATCTAGTTATGTTGGCAGTGAAGCTGAACAATCACACTGAGAATTGGAGGGAACTAAACTCCAGATTAGAGGAATGAAGAGAAAATGAAGGGAAAAGAGAAGGAGGGAAGGGGGAATGGAGGGAGAGAGAGAGGAAGAAAGGAAGACTATAAATTGCTTTGAAAGCCACTAGATAGCTGAGCCAAACCAAAACCATCCCAAGCCAAAGACATCTCAAGTGGGCTCTCTGTGATCTCAGTGTAGAGATGTCACTCTTTCCCTCTTGGAACCTGAATACAGCAAATTGCTGAGCACAGAAGCAGTAGCCACCAACCTCTGGGACCAGCTCATTATACCCTATCATTTTCCAAGGAGTGCTGTGAATTCTGCAAAGAGGAAATCCATAAGCAATTATAGATATGCATATCTGTGAATGTGTCCTTAAAACAAACCATCCATGGCTGAGTTCTTATTCATTCCTCCAAATTACCTATGCTATTACACTCAAGAGTGTGCATCACAGAATTTAATATTGACATTTAATTTAAGATACATTAGCTCAATAAACAGAATGAGTACATGTTTTGTGGAATGTCCACTGTGGTTCGGCACTATAGGATGCTGAGCATCAACTGTAGAAACCCATGTGGGTCCTCAATGAGGTACACCTGGGTGGGCTGTAAGACGCCCCTTCCTCCTTCTGCTTTTCTTCATTCTTCTCTTTGTCACAACATCATTCTTCCTTCCCTTGTTGTCCCTCTTTTCTCTCTCTTCTTTTTCTCACTTCATTCCTCCTTTTTATTTTTTCTGAAACTGGGTTTAACTCTACAGACCAAAAACTCAAGACCCTCCTATCTTGGCTTACTTATTGCAGGGATTCTAGAGCTGAAAACCATACTTAACTTCAACGTGCATTATTTAACTCTCAAGAATAGGAAGGCACAGTGCAGATAGCAGGCCCATCTCCTCTCTTTTTTATACCTTCAGGTATATGTACTTAGCAATAGCAATTTGATCTCCTAATTTACCCCCTTTACAAAGAAAAATGAATTTTCTTCTATTTGCAAAAGGGACCATGATTATATATTTAATGTTTTCTGTGTCAATGTCTAGACCTTCTTAGATATTAGATTTTAAAAATAACATTTACTTGCCTTGATTTCATCATATCAACTTGGGAATAATAATGGTTCTTGCCACAGAAAATAGATATGGAAAATTAGATAACACATATCCAGACCTAAGAGTAAAATCTGGTACTTAATTCTTACTGTAGATAGATAAATGTTAGATGAATAGATAGATAGATGATAGGAAGTAAATAGATTAGAGAGATGGATGGATGATGGACAGACACACAGGTACATGAGTAAATGAAGCCCTGGGTTCTGTACCAGCACCATATAAACTGTCTAATAGCTTGCTTTTATAATCTCAGATCTTGGGAGGATCAGAAGCTCCACACTACACCCAGCTACACAGTGAATGAGAGGTCATTGTGAGCTATATGAGATCCTGTCTCAAAAAAATATGGGAAAAATACAAATAAATATAAAATCAATCCCAGGGCTGGGAAGATGGCTCAGTCAATAAAGTACTTGCTGTGCTAGCATGGAGACTTGAACTCATTCCCCAGACCTATGTAAAAGCAGGGTGTGGCAATATGCACTTGTAATCCTAAAGTTGGGTAGTCAAAGGCAGGAAGATCCTGGGACCTACTGGTTAGTCAGCCTAGCTGAACTGGTAAGCCTCATGCTATTTGAGAGAGCAATTGAGAAAGACTCTAAATAGAAACATCTTGCCTCAGTATGTACGTAAGAGTGCACACACACACACACACACACACACACACACACACAATATGAGTACCACTTCTGCACTACTGTCAGTGAGCAGGAAGATAAGCCAGAGGACAGCTCCAACCATAGAAACAAAGCTGAGATAATCATGAGTATATGGACTTTTCTGCAAACCCAGTAAGTACAGAATTATTTTCCAGATTCCAAGAAGCCAAGTCTCTGCCAGTATTTTCTTGGACCCCAAGGAGCACTTGTTTCCACAGCAACTGCAACTTGAGCAGAAAGTTGCCCTCAAGTTAACTATCCCAGGAATGTATTTAGTCTGGGCTATCAATTTCCAATGGGTTCAAGGAGAACTGACTATGAATCACAGGTCCCATGGTTTAGGGAGGCTGACAAAATCGGTTCTGTGGTTAGAAGCAGCTGTTGGCACAATTTTCGTACAGATGACACCTGACTGAGTCACTGCCAGGTCCTGTATTGATGATGACAACAAAGGCAATGCCATTGATGGTGATAATTACTGTGATGACAATGATAACGATGATAGCAATGGATAATGAGTAAAACTGATGATGATTAATGGCCATGAAAATGACAAGTGATGGTGATGATGATGATGATGATGGTAGTGATATTGATAATTATTTTGATGACTGATGATGGTGACAATAACAATGTAATGGTGATGACGACAATAGTGATGCCAACTACATCAATACTGACAATGGTATGACAATAACCATAATGGTGCTGAGTGACAGTGACAATAATAACAAAGAGGGTGAGAATGATGGTTACCAAGATAGCAATGACATTGATCATGATACCGGTGGTGATGATGAAAAAGACAATGACGATATTGATGACGGACAGCAATGATACTGGTAAGAATGGTGGTAACAACATAATGCTGTTGATAACAATATGATCTTATTGGAGTGATGGTGACAAGATGCTTATAAAAATTACAATAGCTCTGCCAATAGCAGTGACATCGCTGGTGATATGTATGGCCATGGTGATGATGACAATTATTGTGACGATAATATGAGGACAATGATAACGGTGACAATGGAGATGACAACAATGTCTGCCTCAAACAGTGACAGTGATGGTGGTGACAATAATGTGGTTGATGTGACAATGTAATATGATGATGACATGACAGGGATGACGTTAATGGTGGCAGCAATAACGGTGACATGAGCCAGATTCATGACAGAAATGAATCTGACTGTAAAAGTGCCTCACATGAGTTTTCAATTTGTTTCTTCAAATTCCAGTGCGGTGGATGCTATTCTTAGACTGTTTTATTAATGAGAAAATAGTAGCTCTGAAAGGTTAAATAGCTCATCCAGAGGCATACAGCCATCAAGGAGAACCTGATACTCAACTCCGTGTATTGCCAAAGTTATTTCTTTCTGGAACAGTGCAGGCTAAAAAAGAAAATATCAGGCAGAAGCACACAGCTTGATTATATTGCTTGTGCTTAAAATATTAGCATCTAAAATATGGATAATAATAGTAGCTCCTCCAGGAGGTGTGTGTGTCTTGTGCATACATGCTAGTGCATGTGGGTGCATGCATGTGACAGTGTACATGAATATGTATGTGTGTGCATGTGTCCATGTGGACGCCAGGGGCCGATGTTGAATGTTGCTCCCCACCTTATTTTTTAGGACAGGTTTCTGACTGAACCTGGAGCTCACTGATCCAGCTAAGCTGACTTGCTAAGAGCAGCAGCTGTCTGTCTCTGCTGTCTCTCGCACTGGACAGATTCCAGCTGCTGTGCCCAGTTTTTGCATGGGTGCTGAGGGTCTAAACTCAGGCCCTCATGCTTATGGAGCAAACGCTTTGCAGACTGCACATCTCTGCAGCCTCCAGGGTCATTTTTTTAATCTTCTAGGGACCTGAGAAATCAGAGAAATGTCTTGATTCAAGCTTAGACACAAGCTATATTAAAGGTCAGGCTCAGCACAGCACAACCTATTTTTATTGTGTTGGCCTCATCAACTGGAAATACCAAGACGGGAAAGGCAGCCTTCCCCAAACACTGGGCAATGAAAGGGATAGAGCCAGGGAATGGTGTGACAAGAAACTGACCCCCTCAGTGCTGATCAGAAACAGAAAGAGAAACTAGTTGCTGTCTTTCTTCACTGCACTAGACAGTAGGCATGGATAAAACTCATACTCATGGGGCTGGGGAACTGTTCATCATTGCTGTTCTTGCAAAGGAATGGAGTTTGGTTCCCAGCACCCACACCAGGTGGCTAACAACCACTTGTAACTCCAGCTCTTGGCCCCTCTTTTGACCTCTTTGAGTACCTGCACTCACTCACACATTTCCACGTCCCGCCCCCAACACATACATATACACAAAATTAAAAATAAAATCGATCTTAAAACACCACAACCTTTCCATTTACTCTCAAAGCCAGCAGTTTCCTTTTTAAGATTTGCTTTTATTCTTAATTCTCTCTCCCTCCCTCCCCACCCCCTCTGTGTATTGTGTGTGTGTGTGTGTGTATGTGTGTGTGTGTGTGTGTCGGTGGGGTGTGTTTGGGTGGGTGTGGGTGTGTTTGTATGACTTTGTACTTATGAGTGTGGGTAGCAGAAGAGGCCAGGAGATGGTGGCAGGAGCCGTGAGCTGCCCATGGAGGCCAGGAAAAGTCAGGTCTCTCGGAAGTGAAGTTACCTGCAATGTGCTGCCTAGCCTTGGTATTGGGAACTGAACTCTGGTCCTCTGCAAATGCTCCAGAACATTCTCCACTACCAAGCCAAACCTGTAACTCCACAGTATGTTGTGAGATTATGTTCTGGTACATTGTAAATGTTTGTCCCTTCTATTAGTTTAATAAAAGGCTGATTGGCCAGAAGGCAGACAGGAAGTGTGGTCAGGGCTACCAAACTAAGAAAATTCTGGGAAGAGGAAGAGGAAGAGGAAGAAAGAGATGCCAGCAGACACAGAGGAAGGAAGTTTAGGATGCTTCACTGCGAATAGGTACTAAGCTACTTGGCTAGTCATGGATTAGTTTAAGAGTTAAGGGTTAGAAAGTTATATGCCTGAGCATGAAATTAGCACAAGCCTTTGTGTGATTATTTGGGGCTAAGTGGCAGCGTGACTGCGAACGGGTCTGAACCATGTGGCTAGTCCAGGCCAGAAACTTCATATTATAACAGTAGGCTTTCTTTGTTGTTGTTGTTTTCTTTTATTTAAAAGGTTTTTTTTTAACATACCAACCACTGTTCCCCACCTTCCCATTCACTCTCCAGTTTCCCACTCCATCCCCCACCCACTCCTCAGAGAGGGTAAAGACTCCTAAGTGGTGGGGGTCAATACAGCCTGACATACCAAGTTAAGGCAGGACCAAGTTCCTTTGCCCAGTATCAAGACTGAGAAAAGTATCCCTCCATAGGGAATGGGTTTCAAAAAGCCAGTTCATGAATTAGGGATAAGTTCTGGTCCCACTGACAGAGGCCCCACAAACTGCCCAGTCCACACAACTGTCATCCACACTTAGAGGTCCTAGTTCAGTCCCATGCGGGTTCCACAGCTGTCAGTCCAGAGTCACTGAGCTCCCAGGAGCTCAGTTTAACTGTCTCTGTGGGTTTTTTCATCTTGATCTTGACCTCTTTGCTCATATAATCCTTCTTCCCTCTCTTTAACTGGACTGGAAGCTCATAGGCTATGTTACTCCTCCCCATTTTTGTCTCTACATTTCTATTAACACTATCCCTTCCTGATTTGCCAGAACTCAGAAACCATAGATAGCATGGGGTCCTATATGCACTCCCTCCCCATTACATACATACACCTATAATAAAGTTTTATTAATAAACTAAATAAAGTACACTGGTAATGGTAGTGCCTACCTAGGATTCCAGGTGAGTGGAGGCAGTGGATGAGGAATTCAAGGTCATCCTCCCGAATATAGCAAGATTGAAGCCAGCCTTGGCTACATGTTATCTCAAGAGACAAAAAGAAGTAACACTGACAGTAACTACCGATAGACTTGAATAATTAGAACACTGTATCTTTGAAGATTATGAAAGTTATTTTACATTTATGGAATTTCCATTTAATATTTTTATAGGTTTCATGGCCAATAACCCCTTACTCACTAACTAACTAACTAAATCAATAAATAAATAACTATCTAACTAACTAAAAAAATGAATGAATGAATGAATGAATGAATGAATAAATAAATAAATAAATAAATAAATAAATAAATAAATAAATAGAGATTGACAACACCTACAAGATAACACTTGCCTTACTTAGGGTTGGGTACCATCACTGTGATAAAACACAGTGACCATCAATCACTAATTAAGACAATGCCCCCCAGGCTCATTTGTTCACAACTCTATCTTCTGGAATCATTGACTCAGTTGAGGCTCTCTGCTCTTAGAAGACGATAGCTTGTGTCAAGCTGACATAAAACAAGCTAGCACAGCGTGCAAGGTTGGCTGTCTTCTGGATTCTACATGCATGTACACAGATGTGCACAATACATACTTGCACATGTGAATACACACAAGAGACACACAGAGTGAAGGCTACTATAAAAGCAGGACTCTTCCTTGTAATGTACATGCTCCTCCTTACCCACTGCATCAACATAAGCTGATATCCAATTCTGCAATACTCATATTTCAATATTTTGTACTGTTTTAAGTTACAGCATATGGCAAGTTTCACATAGTCTGTTTTTGAACTTGTCATTATGTATTAAACACTTTGCTTAAATATTTCACTCGACATGGCGTATATAGCTCTTACTTTTGACATTGAACATTATAAGCCATCTTGGTGGCTTACAATAAGAAGTGATTCAGAAATTGACTCATTGTTAGATGTTTAGGCCATGTGTGTTCTTAGGGAAGGCAGAGAGGTATATGAAAAGTTACAGTACCGAACAGTATTTACATGTAAATGTTATTTCATATTTTAGGTGAGTGTTATTTTGTGTCGTAGATGAGTTTTTCTTTAACTTTCTTACTTTTCTTTCTTTATTTAGAGAGAGTGTGTGTGTGTGCTCACACAGTCCTTGCAACAGTATGTGTGGAGGCCAGAAGACAACCTGCAGAAGTCAGTTCTCTCCTTCATGTGGG
Source organism: Sigmodon hispidus (assembly GCA_004025045.1). Classification (NCBI taxonomy): domain Eukaryota; kingdom Metazoa; phylum Chordata; class Mammalia; order Rodentia; family Cricetidae; genus Sigmodon; species Sigmodon hispidus. The sequence goes on from PVIH01001920.1 coordinate 80,037, forward strand.
TTTGGGAATCAAACTCAGGTCATTAGGTCTCATGGCAACATGCCATTATTTGCCAAGCTAGCCCACTGTGGCTCTTTAGATGGGGTTTCTATGTATATTTATAATTCTTAGAGATTGGATGAATAGGTTGTGATACTAGTTATTGTTTTAATAAATATATTTATTTTATGTGTGTGCATGTATGCATATTAAGGGTGGCTTTTAGCCTTATATAGCAAGCTTGTGGGTCTCAGAGGACAGCTTCCAGGGCTTGGTTCTCTTCTTCTGCTGTATAGGTCCTGAAGGGTCAAAGACAGGCCATAAGGCTTGGTAGGAACTGCCTTTACTCTGGTAAACATCTCATAGATCCTGGTTAACATTTAAAGTTCACAGCATAGTGTCAAATTGCTTCTGGATAAAATGTAAGCTGTGATAGCCAGTTTTGACAAGTACCCTGCTCTTCTCATATACTTTCCTGGATCTGTCTGAATTCCTGATAGTAATAGTTAAGAGAATAAGCCCACAGGTTTGTGGAAGGGATGACATTATATCTACCTCTTTTCAGAGTTTCTCCTCACATCCATTTCCCGAGGTTCAAGCTCACCTGTACTATATACGGTCATGGGCCTAGCTTTGGTTTAGGTGGACACTTAAGCAGTATTAATGGGATGTTCATATGCAAGTCCTTCATAATTTTGGTAGATCTCAGGAAGGCAAGAGTGGGGATAACGGACACAGGATTTACTGTTCCCAGAATACAAAGATGATCACAGAACTCCTGGGATTCTGGTATTGATAGCATGCATCTGAAATAGCAGTCTCTAAAAGTCTGAGTTAGAAAGATTAAGGGCTTGGGGTCAGACTGCTGTGCTACAAAGTAAGAAAGGAGTGGATAGAATAAAGGAGAAAAGAAGGTTGAAGGAGAAATGGTGAGGAGGGTCTTCATACCAGACAAGTGCTTTACTCGTTTTCTCAGCCCCTCACTGGGGGATTCTAGGCAAGCACTCTCCCACTGAGCCACACCCCAGCCCCTCACTGGGGGATTCTAGGCAGGGGCTCTACCACTGAGCCACACCCCAGCCCCTCACTGGGGGATTCTAGGCAGGGGCTCTACCACTGAGCCACACCCCAGCCCCTCACTGGGGGATTCTAGGCAGGGGCTCTACCACTGAGCCACACCCCAGCCCCTCACTGGAGGATAGTAGGAAAGCAGTTTGATAATGAACTACACCCCTAGCATTCATTTTATATTTTATTTTGTGACATGGTCTCAGTAAGTTGTCCAGTCTGGCTTTGAATTTGCTACCCTCCTGCCTCAGCTTCCCTAGTAGTTGTTAGTGGCTGGGATTATAAACTTATACCACCAGGCTGAGCTAGAACAGAATGTTTGAACTAACCCAAAGTCTGACATGAATGTCTCAAAGCAATGTCAACTCATCCTCTAGTCAACAAGGAATTGATTCTGTTAAACCACAAATATCCAAGATGCTTCCTCAGGGCTCACTAGCTCATCATCTTCTACAAACACAGGGAAAAATCTTGTTTCTTTGGGATAGTCAGTCAGTAAGTGCTTTAATTACAAGTTGAAAAGGATAAAATAAAATCATCTGGCAGAATGGTTTTAATTAGAATTTAGTGAGTCAGGCAAGCAATTAATACATCTAAGAATAAAGGTTATTATTCACATACTTGTCTCTGTTGAGCATCTCTGATTTACATGAACAGTTGACTCAGATTTCTCAAGCTAAACAAAAGCCTTCATGATGATGATAATCATGTAGCTTGATCTATTAAAAAAAATGTAAAGGCTAAAATCTTTTGTTCCCCCAATCCTGATGGTTGAACATTTTGGCATGTAACCAGTTCTGGGTTTAGCACAAAGCCATGAAATAACTAATATAATTAAGATTAGTAATTAATTTCACTTGTCTTATTTGCTATTTTTATTTATTTCTTTGTGTATGTGCATGAGAATGCATTGCTCATAAAGGCCAGAAGAGGTCACTGGATCCTCCTTCGGAGCTAGAGATACAGGTGATTGTGAAAGGTCTGACCTGGGACCTGAGAACTGAACTTGAGTCCTCTACTGAACCATTTTCTAGCTCGATCATTTTTTAAAGTGTGTGTGTGTGTGTGTGTGTGTGTGTGTGTGTGTGTGTGTGTGTATACAAGTTCAAATGTATATGTGTGTGTATGCAGGCCAGAGGTAAACTTTGGGAGTTATTCCTCAGATTCCTCAGGCACCTTCAATTTTATTTCTAGACAAGGTTTCTCACTGGCCTGGAGCTAACCAAGTGGGCTAGAATGACTGGGTAGTGAGTCTCAGGGATCGGCCTGTCTCTACCTCCTCCATGGTCTCTAGACTAATGAGCATATGTTACTATCCTTGCTATTGGATGTGGGTTCCTAGTGGCCTTAATTCAAGTGTTCATGTTTAGGCAGCAAGCATTCCACACTGCCTGAGCCAGTTTGTAAACTGCCCTTCATTCTTAGAGAACTTCCATTATCTACCCCAAACCCAGTTCCAACTATTTCCAGACACCAGTACCATAATATCTCTCTCTGTCAAATTCATGCACTGCCCAGGCATGAGTGAGGCATCAACTCCTGGAGCTTGTGAGACAGTGAGACACACACACACACACACACACACACACACACACACACACACACACACGAGACAGAGAGAGAGGAGAGACAGAGAGACAGAGACAGAGAAAACGAAGGGGGAGAGAAAGAGAGTTGAATAAGGAAAGATTTGAGGAGGCCGGCAGGCTATCCCATGTTTCCATGGTGACCGGACACATTGCTTTTTAGACTCATGGGCAATGCAAAACCATCATTGCAGAAAAGAATGGTGGTAAAATGCTGCTCATTCCATGGTAGCCAGGAAGCCCAGGAAAACCAAGAAGTGTCTATAGACAAGAAATAGCCCTTATACGGCCAATGATAAACTTGAACTTCTGGCCCTCTGTATCTTACCATTCAAGTGATAGAATCAAATCACAGGTGTAGGCCATAATGACCTTATTGTTTGCTGCTTGGAGGGAAACCCAGGGCTTTGTGCATGATAGACTAACTCTCTACCCACTGAGATTCAACCACAGTCTCCGCATTTTCTTTCCTTAAATGCCTAATAGTCTTCCAGAACATGATTGCTAAACTAAACTCAAGTCTATATCTTCTAATATCAGCTAATTGTGTGTTATTTTCCCCCAGGGACAAAAGAGATGCAAAGGACACAAAGGCAGACAACAAAGGCCCCGAGGTAAAGAGAAACTTTGATTCATTTAAAGTTCTATTTTTATTTGTGTGTGTGTGTGTGTGTGTGTGTCTATGTGTGTTTGTGTGTGTGTTTATGGGATGAGTGTGTGGGTGCTCACAGAAGCCACAACGGGGATCAAATTCCCCAGAGCTTGGAGTTACAGGCAGTTGTATGATGCTAGGACTGGAACTCAGGTTCTCTGGAAGAGCAGCATGTACTCTTAACCACTGAACTGTCTCTCCAGCCCCAACTTTGGCACATATTGATATCACTCTTGTGCCCTCAAACAGTTTGCCTCCTCTGCCTTTCATCACACTTGCATGACTCTGAGTTTAGCACTTTGTCCCTTTATACATAATTAGCCACACAGTTCCCTCTGCATAGGATGACAGCTGAGCCTTGCTTGTAGGAGCTTGTAAACATTAGATGGAACTGCTACCTATTAGCATACACCTGGGAGTCTTTCCAAGACAGGTGAGCCCAGTTTGTGTTCTTCTAGGCAATGCTGGTTCACTTGTGCGGGTCCTTGATCTTCATCCTAGGCCTACCAGGAGCTGAAAGCAAACACTTCTTCTCTTGAAATAGAGGGTGATGAACTGCTTCTACAGGAGCCGTTATTGTTGGCCTTGGTTCAGATTCCTGCTCTAATTTATATGTGTGTGTGTGTATGTGTATGTATGTATGTATGTATGTATGTGTGTGTGTATGTATGTATGTATGTATACATCTGTGTGTATGTAAAATATATGTGTGCATGCATATTTGTCTATGTGTTTGTAGGTATATAGATGTGTGTGCATGCTATGCAGAAGCACATTTATATTGACATATAAGCCTTAATTCTTTAGAAGCTTCCCACCTTGGTTTTTGATAAATGTTTGACAAGGAGGTCATGTTGGCTGGCCGGCAAACTCCAGGGATCTGCCTGTTTCTACTTCCACAGGACTGCGTTTCTGCACAGTTTAGCCTTTTATGTGCATTCTTGGTATCAAATTCAAGTCCTCAAGTGTGAATGGAAATCACTTATCAAATGAGCTGTCTGCCCAGCCTTAGTTTCTATTCCATGCCACCGTGAGCCAATCATTGCTCCTGGGCCACCTATTCCCTAGAAATGAGGCTTCTTGTCCAGTATTACTGACCAGAGTAACATGGTGTCCTTAGGCCACCTAGTCCCTAGAAATGAGGCTTCTTGTCCAGTATTACTGACCAGAGAGGATTCTCCACAGGATCTACCACCATAATGTAAGTTGTTCCACCATGCCTCCATCAACATGGAATGCCATAGGTAAGGGAGCTACAGGCATCTGTAGAGACTTCCCACTGCCGAGGATCTGACTGTCTTTCACTGTCTTAGTTACTTTCTACTTTCTGTGACCAAATACCCAACCAGATACAAACTTAAGGAAGAAAAAGTTTATCTGGCTCACCATTCTGGGTTATGGCCCATTAAGGTCAAGAAGTGTCAGTGATAAGAACATGAGGCAGCTGCTTATATGGTATCCCCAGTCAGGAAGCAGAGAGGTGGATGCTGGTGATCAGCTCGATTATTTTTACTTAGGCTGACAGTCCAGTCCATGGGGTGTCTTCCTACCTTCATTAACCTAAGAAAAGACAGATATGCCTGTTGCTCACTTCTTATGCTATGCAAAGTCCTGTCAAGTTGAGAATCAAGTTAAACTACCACACTATCTTTGAGGGAAGTCTGCCAGGTTCTTCAAACCTCACCTTAGAGTCATAGTTGTTTAAGGAAAAGTGGTTCTGACTTTTTTTTTTTTTTTTTGATAAATTTTACTCTTGTCTATGGTCCAGCACCTGGCCCTTCCTGAAATGCTCTATCCTAACTCCGCTGTTACTTAAATCATCTGAGTCCAGGAAAGATGGACAATTGGTTTGAACAGGAGTAATTAACAAGTATCACATTGTGTATTGTAATTACTCTTTGGCTCTTTGAGGGGCACACCAATTAGCTCTCAAATAAATACTCAGAGTTTTATTCTTATGTAAGAATGTCAGCCTTAGCTTGCCTTATTTCTAGCCGGTTTTCATAACTTAAATTTTTTCATTTTCCTTCTGCCTCTGTTTTTTTTTTTGCCTTTTCCTTCTGTATATCATTTCTTTCCCTCTTGATCTGTGTCTGGCTGTGTAGCTGGGTGGCTGGCCCCTTCTTTGCTTGTTCCTAGGAATCCTTTTTCTCTTTTTTTCCTCTAATTTATACCCCCACCCTTTCTTCTGCCTTGCTATTGGTCATTTGCCTCTTTTTTTTTTTTTTTTTTTTTGGCAATTGGGTGTTTTAGACAGGCAAAGTAACACAGCTTCACAGAGTTAAACAAATGCAACATAAACCAATCTAACACATCTTTGCATCATTAAAACAAATGTTCAACAGCATAAACAAATGTAACACATCTTAAAATAATATTCCACAATTAGTGTATAATATAGTGGCTAATTTGGGCATCAAATTGAGTAGGCTTGGGAATAGCCAGATAGATGTTATAATACGATTTCTGGTTTGTATTGTGATAAAATTTTAGACAGAAACAACTTGAGAAAATGGGTTTTATTTTTATTTTGTGGTTTCAGGGGCATTGGGATATGGTGTTGGGGAAGATGTGATAGAACAGCTCACGGTGTATGTGGCAGAAGCTGTTAGGGAAGTTACTTTTCACTTCTTGGTAGACAGGAAGAAACCAGATTATATACTTCCAGGATAATGGCCCTGGGGTGTTTGATGACACTCCCAAATAGCACTGCAGTTGAGAACCAAGCATTCAGAACACGAGCCTTAAGGGACATTCACTAGTCAATTCCCTGAGTGTGTCTGGGAGAGTGTTTCAAAGATAAAGAACTCTTTATTAGAGAAGACCCATTCCTGGTGGTACTAGAGAAGTGGTCAGAGATTAAAAGAGTTTACTGCTCTTGAATGGAAAATGATCTCAATTACTAGTATCCTCTATCTTCAGGGAATCTGACATTCTCTTGTTTTTCTACTTGTAGATGGAAGAGGATTGTGGGAGTTCTTAATCATGTGAGTCAATTTTTATTATATATAGACATATGAACATGCACATATGCTACACACATATATTCATATACTACATTGTGATATAACAATATCCTCTGATATCAAAATTTGATCTGGGAAGGAAGCCATTTAGACATAGGATGTTCTAAAGCAGTAGTTCATAACCTATGGGTCCCAACCCCTTTGGGGTGCATAGCAGATATTTTCATTATGATTCCTAACTGTAGGAAACTTTATGAAGTTATAAAATAGCAATGAAATCACTTAGGAGAAGTCACCACAACCTGAGGAACTATATTAAAACATCACAGCATTAAGAAGGTTGATAACCATTGTCTTAAAGGAAGGTGAAGCATTTCATCCTGCAAGGAAACTCATTAAACTCAAAGTAATCAGCTCAAAAATTTTAGGAAGTCCTTGAAACTGACCAAATTCATAAGGCTTCTCCTTCTCAAGCTTATTAAAGCAGTAAGAACTGATGAGAGACATACTTTGACAAGCCAAGCTACCTCTTAGGCCGAGAGGAGGAAGCCAAGTTACCTAGAAGGCAGACCAGCTCAGTTTGCTAAGAGACACAGTCCACTGGAGTGATTTGGAAGAGGCTCACACCAACTTAGTAGTTTAGAAGACACCCTGGGGGCTGGAGAGATGGCTCAGCGGTTAAGAGCACCGTCTGCTCTTCCAGAGGACCCGGGTTCGATTCCCAGCACCCACATGGCAGCTAACAACTGTCTGTAGTTCCAGTTCCAGGCAAAACACCAAGGCAAATAAATAAATAAAGTTTTTTTTTTTTAAAAAAAAGAAGACACCCTGGCCTGGCCTGTTGAACTTCCTGTATGTTGCTGGATAAATTTCATATTCTCATTTCATGAGTTTCCACCCATTTTGGGCTGGGTTTTTTGGTGACTGCTGCTTTTGAGTAAGTTCTGCTCTTTAAGTAACCCCTCACCCACATTCCTCCTAAGTTATCACAATAAAATATATTAGTTTACCAAGCTGGATTTGGGTGGTATGTTTACTTTCCTCTGTTGTCAGTTTCTTATCTGGGGTGAGTTGACATTTGTTCACATCTCTCTGTGAATAGTTTTAGTACACACACACACACACCACCACCACCAAAACAACAACAACAATACCACCACCACCAACAACAACAAACTCAAAAAATTCTTACCACCACCACCACCACCACCAAACTCAAAAAAATTCTTAAAGATTCAAAGTTTAGAATAGAGTGTTTAGTGAATCCATGTGTTCATATCCCTAAACGATGAGCTATGTTCTAGAACAGAGATTAGCTGTCAGGTGAGGGTACTGGAAAGGACAGAGAAAGATGTGTGCAATGCTCCTTGTCTGGAATACAGCTTATATCTGGTGTCATCACAGAGTGGTGGGGGTCCTGGATGTGGCAAAATCCACCAGGAAGTCAAAATCATTTGCCCCCATTCCTAAAAGCTTAGAGCCTTCTTCTAGGATGGAGTGTCTAGGATGATGAATTTGTCATTCAGTGCAGTGACCTCGCAAAGTCCGTACAAACTGCAGTAAGAGAGATGTCACCTCCCTGCTTCTTCTTAGTACACTGTGAGAGCCCCAAATGGAACCATCTTAGTAAGATAAAGCACCATCTAATCAGGTAATTGTGGAGTTTCCCATGAGATGGAAGATTCTGGAAGGCAGCTGTAAGTTCTGCCTTTGGGTGTGATTGTCTCTGGGCTAAACCAGATGAGGGTGCGAAATGAGGAAGCCTTGCTGCAGTTTATATAACCTGAGCTGATCCTGAAGCATTCATTGTGGGAGTTAGCTAATGGCAGGGTAGGAGGACCTCCCACTGAGATTCCATTACCTTGTAATTTTCAGCTTGTTCACTGTTGCAATAAAGCCCCTCTGTCTTATAATCCCCCAGCATTCACGTCTCATCTTCTCAAGAACTGAAGGATGTAAGATGCTCTCTGCTGGGGATTCACTGGGATAAGTTATTGAAGTCAAGCAGAGAGGTAGGTTTCCTGTGCTCTGCTATTCATCTCCAAATTTATGTTCACACTTGCTTTTGAAGGTCTAATGTAATCGCAAACAAAGTGCTTTCTTTATGTCTAAAATTCATACATTTTCTATGCCATAAAGGCAAGACAGGGGAGCAAGGAGCCCCCATACTTGGTGCTCATTAGCAATAGGGGGGTTGGAGCAAATGACTTGTATTGATGTAATTTCTAAAGAATGGGAGATGAATGCATTCACATCCACTCATCTGGGAGGAGTTACCAATGGCTACACAAACTCATTAACCTGCCCCTGGAGTCAGACTGTGTGGACTTCCAGATGATCTGCCTTTTTTCTTCCTTGAGAATTGCTGCTGTCTCCCACATCTTGTTTGCCAATTCTGAAATACATCCCTTCTCTTCCTCTGTGTATAGAGCCCTTCACCCAGATATGGCGGCAGGATCATGAGGCAGCTGGTCACATGGCATCCACAGTCAGGAAGCAGAGAGAGATGATGGATGCTGGTGCTCAGCTTGCTCTCTCCTTCCTCAATATGGGACCCAGACCAGAGAATAAAGACAGCCATATTTAGGACGAGTCTTCCTCTATCTCTTAAACCAATCTACAAACTCCCTTATAGACACACTCAGTGGTTTGTGTCCTAGGTGATCCCAGATCCTGTCAGACAGGCCAACATTACTGACTGTCCTATCAATCAAAATCATGAATGCCACTAGGGATGTATCTCTTCCAACTAGACACCTCCTTAGAAAGCCTCTTCTGTGTCTCAATAATTATGAACCCACATCTAGGATATGGTGGTGCAGAACTGTTATCCAGTTTCTGGGAAGTTGAGGCAGGAAGATCATGAATTAGAGGATAATCAATTGGTGCTATAACTGTGAATTCAAAGTCATCTCGGACTACAGCATCACTCAGCTGCATTCATCTCTATTTGGCCTCTAGTTATTGGGTACCTAAATATCCCAGGAGCTTTGATTTCAGCTATTTATTTATTCATTCATTCGTTTGATTTATAAATGACTATGCTTTTATTTTAAACTCTGTATATTGGGTGTGTGTGTGTGTGTGTGTGTGGGTGTGTGTGTGTGTGTGTGTTTTCATGCATTTGAGCACAGGTGCCCACAGAGGCCATAGATATTGGAACCTTCTGGAGCTGAAGTTAAAAGAAGTTGTGAGCTGCCTGACATGGATGGGTGTTTGTAACCAAATTCAGGTTCTCTGCAAGAGTTGTAAGCATTCTTAACCCTGGATCATCTTTCCAACTCCAGTTGATGGGTATTTTGTTTTATTCTGTTTTGAGAGTCTGGCTATGAAGGGGGAAGGCTGGCCTTGAACTAAGTGTGTAGCCCCAGTTCATCTTGGATTCTGTGTAGAAAGGCTGGACTCCAGGTTACATTCTTGTTCCCTCAGTGTTCCAAGTGCTGGGCTTGCAGCTGTGTGCCACCATGCCCAGCTTCATTTATATATGGTGCCATTCACCTATCACCTTCTAAATTGAAAGTGGGGCATCGGAGAGATACACAGATGCTGAGGGAGATGATGAATTTGTCTTCACTATACTGTCTCATCATTGGCTATTTAGAATTCTATTTATAGTTTCCATAAATCATAGCCACAAGACAGACATAGCAGAGTACAGTTGCTTTGAACAAAAAAGAAGTAACCTTCTTGTTGGTTGTGGTGATGGTTTGTGTGCCTATGTGGATTCATGTTTACCTGTGTGAGCATATGTGAGCTTGTGGTGGCAGAATCTCAGGTGTGTTGTCTATGTTCTTTTTTTTTTTATTAAGGTCTCCCACTGGACTGGAACTTGCAAACAGACTAGACTGGCTGGCCAGTAAGATAATTCAGCCATACCTCCCAAGCACTGGGATTACAAGTATATACAACTGGCATTTTTTATGTGAGTATTGAGAATTGAACTCATGCTCATGTGGGAAGCACTTTACCTAGAGAGCTATGTTGTCAGCATGCTTTTCTTCTCTTTGCATCAAGCTCAGAGGACAGTCGAAGGTTTTGAGCATCAGTGCCCGTGCTCAGAGGGCAGCCTCAGCAGCCTCCTCTATCCAATCCCAGCTTTCTGCCAGCTGGCTGCAGAGAAGAGCCTGGGAAAGCCTCATTAAGCCACACAAAGCCCGCCTAAGAAGCTACAAAGTGGACTGCAGCTGCTTCGCCAGCCTGCTGCAGCTGATTGCCTGTGATTCCCCAGCAGCCTGTGGCCATCCTGCCTGCTGACACAGCCTGTTGTGCTGGAGACCTTATTACTGTAAATCCCATTTCCACATTTCCGAGTCCCTCAGAAATTGCAAACATGTCTACCTGTGGCCAACTTGCCTAGAAAGGTCACTGAAGCAGCTTCTAGCTGTTGCTGTCACTCATGTATATACAGGACTTAAGTCCTCAAGGTCCAAATGTCAGGCCTTCAAACTTGAGTCTGCTTAATCCTAGTCAGACTCAGGTTGGGCCCCCATACAGAGGTCTGGGCTTCTGAGATAGTGTGAATGTTGTGTATTCCCAGGGATGTGAATTACAATGATCTGGTATGACCCTTCTTGAAGGTCTCCAATGGAGTTAATGCACAGTAAAGCTAAGAAGTGATTCTTGTGAAGCGGTAATAGGGTCTGGGGAGATGGCTCAGTTGCTTTGCAGGAAAGCAGGAGGGTCTGAGTTTGATCCCCAGAACCCCTGTGAGATTTAGGTGTGATGATATGTGCTTGGAATCCCATCCCAGCACTGAGAACATGCAAACAGGGGAATCCCTGGAGCCCACTGGCAAAGCAGTCTAATATACTTGGTGATTTCTAGGTCAGTAAAAGACTTAACAAACAAACACAAATAAAACAAGGTAGCTGGCACTGAGGAACATTAGCTGGGGTTGACCTCTCGCTTCTACAAATATGTATAGGCATGTGCATGCATATACACACACGTGCTCTTACACACACACAAGTGGAGACAATATTTATTGAAAAACCTCTGCTGTGGTTTGAAACTTAAATATCTCAAAATGAACATTTTGGAAGGCTTCATTCTCATTCCTGCAGGGCGCAGAGAAGAGATGGGCATGGAGATCATAGGGTTTCAGTCTCATCCATAGACTCAGTAATGGATTTGTAACTGAATGGGACATTGGGAAGTGGGACCTTAATGGAGGGATATAGGACATTGTGGTTCCCCCACCTTTCTCTTATCTCTCATTTCTATATTCTCCCCCTCCCTCTCCCTTCCCTTCCCCCCCCTTCTCCTCCCTTTGCCTCACTTGTTTGTTTGTTAGTTGTTTGGGCTTTTGTTAGGGTTTTATTTAACACAAACTATCTTCCAACTTCCTGTGTAGTCCAGGATGACCTTGAATCATCTTCCTGCCTCTACATCTTCAATATTGGGGTTATAAGTTACAGGCAGGCTTGAACTTATGACACATCAGCATTCTAGTTTCCAAGTATTATAGAATAGGCCTGTGCAATCTGTTGGGTGATACCATTTCTGGAGAGATGGGAACAAACATCTACCCTTACCAGCAAGTGACCCAAGTAGTCACCATTAATATCCAGCTTTGTGAATCAATGAGTTTTTTGGGGGTTACTTACAGGAATATGAGTGAGGAATCACTTACAGGAGCAGAAATGACTCAAAGACAGCTACATCACCAGAAGTCCACCTCAGCATGTGTGAGAGTTCACAAAATCTGGAAACCTAGAATCCCCTGTGAAACGTAAAGGCTGCTTGATAAGTGTCCACTCCTGTCAGCTCTGCTCATATGAGCCTCTTCTTTTTTTTTTTTCTTTTTCTTTTCTTTTTTTAAAAATTTATTTATTTATTTATTTATTTTCAAAGAAGTCACACTTTCTATCCTTGTATATCCTTATTCAAGGTCCCTTCCCCCTCCTACCACATCAGGTCATTCTTTCTTCTCCACAACTCCCCATCCCCTCCCTGGGCAGGCAGCAGACAGTCCCATGGTCCCACTGCCCCAATATTGCTTAGTTCAGTCTCCACTCCTGGCAGATCCAGCTTTCTCCCCTGCCCCAAAAGTGAGTCAGGTGTTCCTCTAAGGGGAATGGGATCCAAGGAGTCAGTCCAGGGTGTTTCTGATCCCAAGCTGTTCATTGGTTGTGGTTTGCAGCTTGGGCATGCTTTGCTTTTTTCTTGTTTGTTTGTTTGTTTGTTTAGAGACCACTAATGAGTGAGTACATCCCCTGCTTATCTTTCTGAGTTTGTGATACCTTGCTGAGGAGGATACTCTCCAAGTCCATCCATTTGCCTGCAAATTTTAGGATATCATTTTTTCTTACTGCTGAGTAGTACTCCATTGTGTAGATGTACCACAGTTTGTTAATCCATTCTTCAGTTGAGTGACATCTAGGTTGTTTCCAGGTTCTTGCTATTACAAATAATGCTGCTATGAACATAGTTGAGCTAATACCTTTGGAGTATGACTGTGCATCTTTAGGGTATATACCCAGAAGTGGTATTGCTGGGTCTTTGGGGAGATTGATTCTCAGTTTTCTGAGAAACCGCCATACTGTGTTCCAAAGTGGCTGAACAACCTTACACTCCCACCAACAATGGAGGAGTATTCCCCTTGCTCCGCATCCTCTCCAGCATAGGCTGTCCTCTGTGCCTTTATCTTATGCAATCTAACAGGTATCAGGTGGTATCTCAAAATTGTTTTGATTTGCATTTCTCTGATGGCAAAGATGATGAGCACTTTTTCAGGTGCCTTTCAGCCATTCGTAATTCTTCTGCTGAGAATTCCCTTTTTAGATCTGTACCCCATTTTTTGTTTGGGTTATTCAAGGTTTTGGGCTCTAGATTCTTGAGCTCTTTATATATCTTAGAGATCAGTCCTCTATCATTGTAGGGTTGGTGAAAATCTTTTCCCATTCTGTAGGCTGTTGTTTTGTCCTATTGACAGTGTCCTTGGCTTTACAGAAG
>PVIH01001920.1:93341-210876 GCA_004025045.1 Sigmodon hispidus
TCTGTGCCACTGGTGTTATATTTAGGAAGTGGTCGCCTGTGCCAATTCGTAGAAGTGTATTTCCCACTTTCTTTTCTATCAAGTTCAAAGTGGCTGGGTTTAAGTTGAGGTCTTTGATCCACTTGGATTTGAGTTTTGTGCAGGGTGACAGGCTCGGATCTATTTGCATTTTTCTACACACTTCCATCCAGCTATGCCAGCACCATTTGTTAAAGATACTATCTTTTTTCCATTGAATATTTTGGGCCTCTTTGTCAAAGATCAGGTGTTCATAGGTTTTTGGGTTAATGTCTGGATCCTGAATTCTATTCTATTGGTCCACAGGTCTGTTTTTATGCCAGTACCAGGCTGTTTTTATTACTGTAGCTCTATAGTATAACTTGAAGCCAGGGATGGTGATACCTCCTGAGGTTCTTTTGTTGAGTAAAATTGTTTTGGCAATCCTGGCTTTCCTGTTATTCCAAATGAAATTGAGTATTGTTCTTTCAAGGTCCAAAAAATATTGTTTTGGGATTTTGATGGGCAGTGCATTGAATCTGTAGATTGCCTTTGGTAGAATTGCCATTTTTACTATGTTAATCCTACCTATCCAGGAACATGGGAGAGCTTTCCATTTTCTGATATCCTCTTCAATTTCTTTCTTCAGTGATTTAAAATTTTTGTCAAATAGGTCTGTTATTTCTTTGGTTATAGTTACTCCAAGGTATTTAATACTATTTGCAGCTATTATGAAGGGTAATGTTTCCCTTATTTCTTATTTCAGTTCTTGTATCTTTAGTGTATAGAAGGGATGAGCCTCTTCTAAATAACTCATCTTGTCTGAGAGTATCTCTCATTAGTCCCTCCTTCTTATAGAAGCTTGGGATGGAAAGGCCAAGTGTACCTGATCAATTTCAGGGACTTCCTGAAGCTTCTGAGTTGTTTGAACAAATTACCCTTTAGGATAAAATGCTCCCCCTTTAGAATATCCTACATCTTAAAGAGCTTCTCTCCAAAACAGGATGTTTAACTCTGGAGGAAACTGCCACACATAGAAAAAGCCCATTTTTTATTTCTTATTTACAACTAGGAAGAACATTACCACTTAGGACAGCAGCTGGCACACGGTTACTCCCAGATGTCTGTGGATGATGAGCATGAATAACCAGCACATGCTGTCAATTATGTTTTTGTTGTGTTTTCAGACAAAGATACCAAATCCCAAATCAGGTGAGTGACATGGGTATGGACTCATTGGAAGCAAGTGATCTGAGACCAGAAATAAGAGTCTCACAACCCTCAGCCTCTGTTTTCTCTGACACTCCATTCCCTGCTGCATAATCACAACTCATGTGGGAACAAAAAGTAAAATCTAGGGACTAGGAAGATGCCTCAATGGTTAGGAGTGCTTGCTATCTTGCTGAGGATCTGAGTTTGGTTCCCTCTATCTACATGACAACTTATACTTGCCTTTAACTACAGCTCTAGGGGATGCAACACCCATCCTTTAGCCTCCTCAGGCACTGCACATATGTTTACACATACACACACACATGGTTACAGATAATTATTTTTAAAAAATTTAAATCTGAAGCAGAAAAAGAGTTTCTGTAACATGGAATGTTCAATGGACAGCCCACAAAAGAAATCACACACACACACACACACACACACACACACACACACACACACACACACACAAAATAAAAGGCAAGAGGAATCATAAACAAAATACTTGATCTGAATAATAATGAATAAAACCCCACATTTCTGCTTATTGTTTATCTAATTTTGAATTTCAATGAATAGCAGGGATGGTAATTACTCAATTCCTATGTTTATAGAAAACCAACACAGGAAACCTCGCCACTCAATGCTTATGAGGTGTCAGGCTCTCTTAAATACTCAGTTTTGCAATTAGAATGGGAGCCATTCATTAAAATTTTTAAGCTGGTTTAAATAAAGAATATGGTTGTTATTTATTCATTAAAAATTTAAAAAGTAAAAATTACAAGCTCATTTTTTTGAATGTTACTCACATCATTTAATTAGCAGCGAGCCAAAGCATTCTTAAGAAGGCTTTATCTACATACCTAGAAATGAAGTGACCTATTTGCAGGTGAAATGATTTCATTTTGTTTACAATTAAATTCATCTTCCATATATATTGAATACTTATCCCCAGATCTCTGGTGACTGAGGAAGAATCCTGGATTTCCATATAGACAGAAGAACTGCACTTGAATTCTCTCTCTTCTGAGTATCCTTCAGCAATTTGCACAAACATTCTGAAATACATTCTGACATCAATGAAATGGGATTATAATCTTATGTAATGAAGAACTGTGGAGAAATAGATAAAATATAAAACAGAACCCAGAGCATTGTGCATGCTAGACAAACGCTCTTATAACTGAGTCACATTCCTAGCCCTGTTTGTATGTTTCTGAGATACAGTCTCATTAGGTAGCCTAAGCTGGCTTTGAACTAATGATCCTCCAGCCACTTGCTGGGTTGACGTGCATGTTTCAGCACACTTAGCTTTTGCCCAGTGGAGTAGACCTGGACATGAGATTTGATTAATGTACAGATTGGGAGGATAAACAGGGAAAGGGGCCAGTGAGCAAATCCATCTTCTGGGCACTGACATAGGGTTGGGTTTAAATAGAGGAAGACTTTGGGCAGAAACAAGAGGCATGCATGCTTAAGCCGTCTTGGACAAATTGTGGCCTCGCTTGTCATTGTGTCTGCTCTGGTTCCACAATATGACCCTGTAGTGGGATTATGTTATTACATTGTAAATAATTGTCTCATCTACTAGTTTAATAAAAATGTTGATTGGACAAAGGCAGTCAGGAAGTGTGGACAGGGTTACCAAACTAAGAAAATTCTGGGAACAGGAAGAATAGAACAGAGATGCCAGAAAGAGCCAGAGGAGTTGCTGGCAAAAGCAGAGGAAAGAAGCTGAAATGCTGCTCTAAGAAAAGGTACCGAGCTGCATGACTGAACAGGATAAGAATCATGGGTTAGTTTAAGGGTAAAGAGTTAGCAAGTTATATGCCTGGGCCCTAGGCCAATTAGTGTTTTTATTAAACCAGTAGGCTGGGCAATTGTTTATAGTGGAACAGAATACAATCCCACTACATGGCCCAAAGAAGTCTTGTTGCTTGACTTGACACGCTTTCTCTCCTAAAATGATTGTTCCTGCTTGGAGTGCCATTTAATCATGAGGTGGGTTTCTGCGATCCAAAGTGACTGAAATTTATGATGATGGGGGGGGGAGAATGTCAGGCATCTAAGGGGCCCTGAAGAAGACACTGTCAATCCTGACAATAAGATGCCTTAGGGACTCACCTCTATGTCTCCGACTTTGATCAGGTCTCACTGGTTTTTAGTCAGATACTGTCTGAGAGATTAACATCTATATATGTAGACAGAAGTAAGCAAGTGACCAGAAAGAAAAGATGCAGAAGCAAACATTGTGTTACCAATGTTGAAGTCATGGCTTGTACCCCCAAAATCCAGATTGGACCTGATGTTCTAGAAAAGCCAACTAAAACAGACAATTGACTCATCCTTTTCTGCTCTCCAGTCTGGTCTTGCAAGGGGATCTGACAAATTATTACAGCTCTGTGAAGTCTCTTTTCAAGGAGTAAGTTCCTTCTCTGGCTGATGGCAGACTTCAGGTTCTTGTGTCTTCAGGTGTAGTTGCAAGAATTCGTATCGTAAGGAAAGAGACTCTGAGCCAAATATTGGGGGAAGGCTGAAATATCAGAGAGAGGAAGCACCACAGTCAATTCTCACCCAGCTGTCTTGCAACTTCCTCAGCCTCACTCTTGGTCTGGTCACTTCTGCCAGTTGCTTCTGCCTCTGCTGAGTTCCTAAGAGGCCTTATATACTCTTCTCCTCAACTGTATCCCATTCAGGTTAGGATTAAAGGTGTGTACTACTCTATTTCTTAACTAGCCTTGAACTCACAGAAACAGAGGAAGTTCTGTCTCTGGAGTTATGGGAATAAGGGTACAGGTCACCACTCCTGGCTTTCCCTGTGCTGGGATTAAAGGTGTATGTGATTGAATCTCAGTTGTTTATCCTTGCACTCAAGAATCAAGAATTTCCTGAGCTGTCTGCCTAGGATTTGACTGTGTGCTCTTTCCCCAATATTCAGGTTTTATTAAATATGTAATATATATCCACATCCAGACATGGTTTCTTGGGGAGGGAGGAGAGAGGTGGTCTACTTTCTTGGAACCCACCATTTCAGTGATTATATAGATTGTGGGACACAAGCAACTTTTCAGAATGTCTTTATTTCTGCCATCTAGTTACTGTGCCAGACTTTTTTCCTGGACTTGGCTATCTTTTGGACCCAAGTGAGAAGTCAATACTTCTAAAGAAAAGCAGTTTTTAGTACCTATTGTGCTATCAGCTCCCTGTAGCATGTATTAGTTATTTCTTATATTGCTATGACTAAACAGCAGATAAAAAGACACTTAAGGGAGGAAGGAGTAGAGTTATGGTTCATAGTTCTAGGGTGCAGTCCACCCTTACAGAAAAGGCAAGACAGCAGGAGCGTGAGGCAGCTGGTCATGTGCCATCCACAGTCAGGAAGCAGAGAGAGATGGATGCTGGTGCTCAGTTCACCTTTTCCAACTCAAGTTGTGGCTCCACTCACAATCAGGATGAGTCTTTCATCCTCATTTCTCAAAGGCAAGCCTAGGACTGTGTCTTCTGCTTGATTCTGAAGCCAATTAAGTTGGCTATGGAGATTAACTATCAATGAAGGTTAACTATCAATGGTTTCTAGAAATAGATTCTGAATCTATTGAGTAGAAAGTTCTCAAGGTAGTCTCTTGGGCTAATCAATGGTTTGGATATACATATATATATATATATATATATATACATATATATACATATATATGTTGATGCTGATTGCCTTTCCCAGAGTTAGTTGGTTCTTGGAGATAGTTAATAAATATACTGTGAACTTTCATGTCCTACTTAAATAGACAAAATACCTGTTTATTAGTAGAAGGTGTAAATATGATAGGCCAGATTGTATTGGATTTTTTAAATTTATATATTGAAGTTGTAACTCCAGTACCTCAAAATATAATTGCATTTGGAGGGAGGATCTCTGTCACTTGTCTTGGGGAGATGGGAACAAACATCTTACCTCAGAGAAAGCACCAATGAAACACTTCCACACATTTGTGAAACACTTTTTATTTGGATTACTTACAATAAAGTGAGTAACAATGATGTAAGTGAGAAACTCCTCACTGACAGGAGCCTAGATAACTCAGCCACATTATGAAAAAAACCTACCCCAGCAAGAATAATATCTTATTGGAATGCTTTACAGGACCAGCAGACAGCTGGGCTGCTTGGAGAGTCTCTTTTCCAGGCGATTGTTACTGATTTATATAGCCTTGGAGTAGGGCCTTATGAATCTTATAAATTTGGAGAACTTCTTGAGTCTTGTGAGTTTTAGTCACTTCCTGGGCTTTGTAGGTTTCATTTATTTCCCAAGTCTTAATGAGTTTCCCTCTAGGAATACATGTTTCAATTCCAAGGAAATAGCTTCATAGCAGTCTTTAAGGAATTACTATGCCAAAATTGAGACATTCATGTGACCTGTGCCTGATACAACAGTTGTCTTTACACAAAGTGTCTTAGGAAACAGACATATTCAGAAAGTATGTGTAGACCCAGCTACATGTCAAGGAGTGAAGCTTCAGATGAAACTGTTTACCTGTCTATCCTAAACTTCCAGTCCTCGTGCAAAATGAGTTTCTGCCATGTAAGCTACTCAGCTGTTAGCCCTTTGCCCATCTCCTCCACTGTCACATCTTAGGAAAAGGAGCAAAGGGCTCCAGTCCACCACAGAACGGGAATGCCTCTTATTTTCTCACACAGACTGCCATGGGACCTTGCTTGGAGTCCCCAAATTAGATGTCTGTAGTGGCGGCAAGTGAAGTTGCCGCATCAAAAATGGGAACAGTCTGTGTTTGAACAGTAGCCTACAGAAACTCTTATCTCTCCCAAGGGCCCACATCCCTTCCCCATAATACCGCCTTCATCAAAAGCGCTTTTGAAGTGTAGAAATCCTGAATCATCCAAAACTCCAAGACTTTAATCGACCCTATCATGCTGTTTCTAGGTTGACTGATCAAGGAGAGTTGAAATGGTTAGTCGGAGCCTTTTTAAAGGCTCATGCAAATAAGGATGTCTGACTTGCAAGGCTCTGGGATTCTTTCAGATGCAGCATTGGGCTCATATCCCCCTCCTTTCTGAAGACTGCAAAGTCATTGATGTGGAAAACTCTGCACATGATCCTGATTGGACTGGTTAAATCTAGATTATGGGGACTTAGGGGAGGGGAAGAGAGTATATTAGTTATTTTTCTTATTTCTATAAGCAAATACCTGGTAAAATCAACCCAGGGAAGAGGGTAGAGCTATTTTGGCTCACAGTTTGAAGGTATAGTCTGTCTTTCTAACCTTTGTCAATTTGAAATAGTCTAGAATCACCTGGGAAGAAAGTCTCCAGTGAGGCATTCCCTAGAACAGATTGGCTTGTAGGCATGTCTCTAGGGGGTTGTCTTGATTGCTAATTTATGTTAAAAAGGTCTAGGCAATAGCAGATGGCACCATTCTCTGGCCAGGTGGGACCTAAGAAACCTAGATAGGGATGAAGCTGTGAGAAAGCCAGGAAATGGTATTTCTTCATGCTTGAGTTTCTGCCCTCAGTTCCCTTAATGATGGACTGCATCCTATAAGGTGAAATAAACCCTTTCCTCCCCCTCAGTTGTTTGTGGTCAGAGATTTTTAATCACAGGAATGGAAAGAAAGCAGCTAGAACACAGTCCCATCCTGGTGGGGAATGCCTGGTGATGGGGGTGGAGACAGCTGGTCATGTCCCATTCACAGTCAGGAAGCAGAGAGAGATGAATGTTTTTTGCTGAATCTGGAGTCAGGCTGACGGGCAGCAATTTGTTGTTGGCTGCCTGCTTCTGACTCCTTACAGCTCTGTCCTTACAGGGTTTTGTGCAGCTATACCTAGCTTTTGATATGAGTGCTGGAAACACCAATTCAGGTCTTTGTTCTTGCACAGCAGACATTGCTACTCTCTGAATCAACTCCTCAGGCCAGTATGTTTCCTTTTAAATCAATAAATCTTCATTTTTTAGAGCAGTGCTGTGAGTGTCCATTTATATCATGTTTCTGCATAAACTTTTGCCCACTCTAGTCCATTCTCCCTGTAATAATTATTATGCATGTTCTAATGGTGATTTTTTTTCCTGCTTTTTGGATGTATTTTCTTCTACATTTGTTACATACTATTTTTGAAGTAAAGACTTATCTCTTGCCTCCCATTGATTTGCTTGTGTTGTGAATTTAGATTATTATATGCATGAGGATTTTATACTTTGGCGTTTAATTCAATCCCAGCTTTGACCATGTGAGTGTTTTTAATTTTTTGTCATTACTATGGCAACTATCTTATGCTTATTTTTATTTATTTAGATAGCTGAGTCATTTTTTTAAACCTTTTCTACTTTCTAACTTTATAAGACACTCTGGGAACATCTTGCATTATATCCACTATAGCTTAAACATATAAGACAGGTACTTTATAACTGAGCCACATCTCAGTCCCTTGCTGGGGGATTCTGGTTCAGTGTTCTACCACTGAGCTACATGGCTATAGTTATAAAGCACTTGCTTACATATATTAGGCCAGTGCTCTACTACAGAGACATTGCCTACAGCCCCTGTCTGGGTAATTCTAAGCAAGTGCTCTACAATTAAGTTACACTACCATCTTCTAATTGGGGGATGCTAGACAAAGGCTTTACCTCATAACCATATCCCCAGCCTCTTACTAGTAGATTACAGGTAAGTGAACTACTACTGAGCAATGTCCCTTGATACTCACTGGAAACTTTTAGGCAGGGGCTCTACCCTCCAGCCCTTCAATAAAGTTTTCTAGGCGAAAACTCTACCACTAGGCTGGTCCTTATTCTTATACTTGCTAGTTATGTATGTTGAGTCAGAGTTTAACCAAGTTGGTCATGCTAGTCTTGAGTTCACTCTTGCTGCCCTTAGCAGAGACAAACACTTTATTACATGTTCTACATTTCATTACCAAACACCAAAAACCCCAAACAAACAAAAATGCCTCAGAAAGTAGGAAGCAATTTATGCTATGGGAGATAAATTGTGGGTTTATTTTCTTTATGAGCTTTCTGTCCATTTCCCTGACCATCTCCACTTCCTCCCAGATAGAAAGAGTGATATCACCTCATTAAGAAGTAATTAGTGGGCACTTAGTATGTGGTAGGCCTGGATGCACCAAGATTATGTCAGCTAGTTCCACTTCCTGCATTCAAGAGATTCTCAGTCCAAGGAGGAGGTGATTTTAGCAACTGTTCTTCAAATACATACAATTTAATACCCAGCAATAAAAGGCACATCAAACATTTATAGTTAAACCCTTCTCTACCCATAGAGAAAGTCAAGTTGATTCTAGATTTTATACCTGGAGACAGTGCCTTGGCACATCCAATAGGCTCCATAGTCTTCCAAAGATGTCTACAGCCTCATCCCCTAGCCTATAAATACATGGCCTTACTTAGCCAAAGTGGCTTTGAATATGTCTTTAAGTTAAAGATCTAAAGATTGAATGATTATTCTAGATATTCTGGATGTGTTCAATGTCATCACACAAAGACTCATAAGAATCAGAGAGACAATAAGTGGATAAAAACAATGACTTAGAACTGTTAAGGAATGTGCCCAACTTTTTGATGCTGGGTAAGACTATGTGTACTTTCCAGTTGTTCCAGAAAAAAATGAAGTACTGTCGTTCCATTGTTAATTGCCAACCCTTGTTCCTTTTCCCTTCTGCCCCTATTCCTCCCTCCCTCTCTTTTTCCATTACCTTTCCTTTCTTTCTTCTTGATTTTTTTCTTTCTATCTTCCTTCAATATATCATTGATCAACGACTCCCAGATCCTCACTAGACCATCTACACAAGTTCTCTACCATTGAGCCATGCCCCAAGTTCGAAGTGATGGGTTCTAATCAAGGACGCCACCTCACTTCATCCCTGGTAGGTGTTCAACAAAGTTCTATCACTGAACCACACATTCAACTCATCACCAGGCTTTGGCAAATAATCTACTTCAGAATCTTACCCACAGCCCCACTTAAGGGATTCTAGGCAGGTGCTCTACTCCTCAACCTTTTCCTAGCCCTCTTTTTAAATCAGAGATAGGATCTTATTAAATCATTCAGGATGACTTTGAACTCACACTTTAGCTCAGGCAGGTCTATAGGTTTCAGTTCTTCTGCCTAGGTATCCCAAGTAACTGAGATGCCAGGCCTGGGATATCCTTACCTCCAAACAGAAGGTTAATGGGATAATGGATTTTGTGTTGTTTTCAATGTCTAATTTGTGACAATGTGTTATAGCAGCAATATAAATGATATGGCATATGTATCCCAAGGCAACATAAATGATATGGCATATGTATCCCAAGCTTGCTAATAACTGTAATCCACTGATCTACTATTAAATTCAAATCACCAGGCAGATTTATAATTATGATTTTCTGTGGCAGAGGGACAATAGCTTTAAGGTGTGTATGAGGAAATATTTGATGTGAACAACTGTCTACTCATCAAATTGAGAATTAATGACAGATCAAAGTACCAATTTTACCAAAGTCCATCTTGGTGAACCATTGAGTTTACTGGGGAGGGGTTTTGAGAATCTTGTTACTTTTGTAAACTTCCTAAGACTTGTGAATTGTTCATTTCCTGAATCTTGTGAACTTCTCTCCTCCATCCTGGAGGCACATTTCTGAAAAAATATACTATACAATAAAAGAGAGCCTACTCTATAATTTTACTTGCTGAAAAATTTCAAATGTATCTTGGGTTATATAAAGAAGAACATTGTTACATTTTGAAAGAAGAAAGACTTGTTTCCATTTTCCACCCAAAATCTACCCCTTGCAACACATACAGGACATGTACTTATGTCCTGCCCAAAGAAAAACCTAGAGTTGAATATAAAAACCTTGTAAATAGCTAAACTTACATAAGGCTTCAGAGAAAGCTTCCTTTAGTCCTGTGATCAAACTGTGACTCAACACACACCCTTCTGTTGTGTTGAACAGACTTCCAAGAAAGAGTGAGTCTCCTCATAACACACCAGCCTATGACTCTTGTGTTTCCATTTGGCTAGTTGTCTGTGTTATTAATTGACATAAAAATCTAGGGGCTGATGGATGGCTCAGAAGGTAGAAGCCTGGTGACCTGAGTTTGAACCCAAGTATCCACATGAAAAACTGAATGTGTCAATACACATCTGTAATCCTATTACATCTGCAATGAGACGGGAGACTGACTCAGGAGAGTGAACTAGAAGTTTGTGGGCCAGTTAGTGTGGAGGGCAAAGTAAAACATAAATGGTGAGAGAGATCATGCCTCAAACAAAATGGAAGAAAGACTCCTGGAAGTTGTCCTCTGACTATGGTATGTGCATATACTCACCCACCACTCACACACACAACACAGAGAGAATAGTAGCAAGTAAAAAAAAAATAAATACACACATTGAAAATTTCCAGCTTATTTCATAAAAATTTATACTAGTTTCACA
Source organism: Sigmodon hispidus (assembly GCA_004025045.1). Taxonomy (NCBI): domain Eukaryota; kingdom Metazoa; phylum Chordata; class Mammalia; order Rodentia; family Cricetidae; genus Sigmodon; species Sigmodon hispidus. The sequence continues at coordinate 103,998 of PVIH01001920.1, forward strand.
AGGACTTTATTTTTTTACACTGAATATACAGGTAAGGAATGCTTTGTGTAATGCAACATCTATGCCTTAATTTGGTCTTCATATTATGGGATTTTTTTTCTACTTTCAAAGATATTGTGGGTGGGTGTGCAGCAGCTTCCTCCAAATTGAAACATTTCCACCAGGAAGTAGGAAGAGGCTCATGAGACTCAGGAAGCAAATGAACTTCCCAGTCTCTACAAGGGGAGGAGACTCTGCCAGATGAGCTGCCAAGAAATTCTCATAGCCACTGAGCTGCTTGCAAGCTCTGCAGAGAACTCCAGGATGGCAGTCTCTGACAGTGACACAGCTGCTCTTGAGTCACGCACACTCCTACAAGTAACCCAAATACATGTTCACTGGCTTACCAACGTGGACTTCAGTGCAGTCCTTGCTTTGGTCTTTCATGGGATGCCTAGTAAGACAGATGTGTGGCTAGATTGAGTAGGGCTGTGTGTGTACATATGCATGCATGTGTGTGTGTGTGTGTGTGCACGTGCATGTGTGCATGTGTGTGTTTTGTGTCTCCCTAGGAAAATTCTCACACACACATACACCATGGGCTGTTCACCATTGAGTCATATAATTAGTTTGGTATGCCTCCACAGGGTGACTATCTCCCAGGTGGGCACTCTTTGCTTATTTCAAATACAGAGTATAATTATCTTTAATTCCCTTTTGTCCACCAAGAGATCAAGTAAGAATACTCCTAAAGAAATGGGAATAAAGGAAGCAATTGAGCGATGCTTCTCTAGCTGAAATAAAGCCTTTTCACGTTGTGTTCTACTTCTTAAAATGATAGGAAATTGTAGTAAGTCTCTCCTTATGGGATGGAGTCTGTCTTTTCTGGGTCATTTTGAAGAGGACTCACATGAAGAAGTGCTTTCAAAATAGCCAAGAGCTAGTCTTGCGATATAGTAAATTGGAAAATGCTCTGCTTCTTCAAAATGTCACCAAATGAAGACAAAAGTAAAATGCATCTACTTTGTGTTCTGTAGATTTGATTTTTATTTCTTTCCCATATACTGAAAGAGGAAACCTACACTTATTACCTTTTGCCAAGAGTGTTCTGAGCTGGGGAGTTGACTCAGTTGATATAGTGCCTGCCACATAAGCATGAGAACCTGGGTTTGAGCCCCAGAGCCCACATAAATATAGGCCTGGTGACATAAGTTTGTAATCCTTGCACTGAGGAGTCAGAGAAAAGAGAGTACCTAGGGCTTGCTGGCTATTGTAGTCAAATTTGTGAACCCCAGGCCAACAGAAGATGGTATGTCAAAAAGCTAAGTAGATAACCCCTAAGGAATGTTTGATATTGACCTTTGGCCTCCATAGGCACATGCATCTGCATATGCATGAACACACAGCTAATAAAAGTAAAATCAAGCAAGTGTTTCATTAACAGTGCTGTTGCTTTACATATTTCATGTCATTTCATCTTCACAAATTAAAGTCATCATGTTCTTTCTTTCTTCTCTTTTTATGTGATTCTTTATAATAACTGCAAATCTGGAGCTCTATGCACATTTAGGCAACTTGACAGTTCAGAGAGTCTCCTCCATGCAGCTTAACTGATCAGTGTCTCCTTCTCCAGCAGGTGGAACCTTGTGGATCTTGTTAGTTTCAAGAACTTCCTGAGACTTACGTATTTTGAACTTCCTGAGTCTCCTGTGTCTCCCTCCCTCCTCCCAGAAGGAATGTGTCAATTTTGAGACAATTTCTATCTAGGGATTAACTTTGTTTATGAAACTGGAGGAGTTTATCAAGAGAACAAGTACTTAAGGTCACATATGTTGAGCTATGGGTTGTGAAGACAATACCACATTTTGGAGGTACATCTTCATGCAACCTCATGAACCTTCATATTACCTATATGACTTCAGTCACTCACAAACTTTTTCTCCATTATTTAACAAGTGAAGACAGTAGTGCCTGATTCAGGGTCACCATAGTGTGCTGACATGTGCACATGCACACAAGCATTGTATCAAGCCATAATAGTTGTCACATAAATTATAACTACGATTATGCAATCAGTACACAATTATAGATTTCTTAGTTTTCAAGAACTGAGCTAGGCACTGCACACTATGTTCTGCAATGGCTGCCATTCATAATTGTGTCTTCTTAACTAAAGCAACACAATGAATCTTCTACTGCTATCACTATGGTTAGCCTTCATTGTCAAATTGACTAGATTAGAATTACAGAAGAGACATACATTTGGTATGTTTCTAAGTGTCCTTCCATGGAGGTACACCCAAAGGTTCACCAGGGTTGTGACAGGCACTATCCTATGGGCTGAAGTCCTTCCTGGCCTGAATAAAAAGGAGAAAGTGAGCTGAAGACCAGTGTTTGTCTCTTTCTGGTCTCTGACTGTAGCTATAATGTGACTACTGTCTCATGCTCCTGACACCATGCCCTTCCCACTATGATAGACTGTATCCTGAAACTGTGAATTACAATAAACTAAACCTTTCCTCCTGACACCATGCCCTTCCCACTATGATAGACTGTATCCTGAAACTGTGAATTACAATAAACTAAACTAAACTCTAGTCATTGTGAATGGTACTATCTCTGAGCTCATGGTCCTAGGCACTGTAAGAAAACATGGGAAGAAAGCCATGAAGAGCAAGCTAGCAAGCATCATTTTTCCATGATCTCTGCATCAGTTGTTCTTATCTTGAGTCCCTGGATCATGGTAAACTAATTGTAAGATGAAATAGACAGTGTCCTCCCTATGTTGATTTAAGTCTCGGTGATGTACTACAGCCAGCTAAGACACTGCATTTGCAGAAGGCCTAAGTTTGGCTCTCAGCTCCCAAACTAGGCAGCTTACAACATCTAACTCCAACTCCAGGAGATATGCTGCCTTCTTAGGGCTTCTGCAAGCACCTGCTTACAAATGGCATACTTTCAATACACACACACACACACACACACACACACACACACAAGTAAAATAAAAGTATTGTAGAAAGCACTGTCAACCCACGTGCATAGCTTTCTTATATGTATATACACATATGCATATATATACATATCATATACATATCCTCATATACATATACATTATATACACATAACCATATGCATCATATACACATGTACATACCCATTCTGATACAAATCATATATATATATACATCATATACATATATATCACATACATATATATAGTATACATTTTAGGTAAATAATAAGTTTCACTGAGGCTTTAACAGACAATCTTGGTGTTATTTTTCCCTAGTCCCTTCATCTCCTTCCAGTACCAGACATAAAAGACTTTCTTTCAAACAGTCGGCCTTAGTAGCCCAACTAACTCCCAAAACAATATAGATTATTGCTGATGTTTTTTGCTGCCTCTCAGAGGTTGGAGATAAGCATATACTACTGAATATACAATCTGGAACTAATCTGAAAGCATCTTTCTTGAGATCTAGATCCCATGATACCAGACAACACTATGCAATCTGCCCAAGCAGAGAAGCAATTTGTCCTACCCATGTTCAACCCCTGTGAGTCCCAATGCTAACCAACAGGGCAGGGCACCATTCAGGTGCAATAAGTGGCATCTACAGATTGGTGCTAACCAACAGCTGTCCAATTGAACTTAAAACCTACACCATGAGAGGGAAATCATGCCTGGTATGAGAAATCTAGCCAGCTGCCTGGGGATAGTGAGGTCATGTATCTTAGAAAATAACCTGCTACCGCCACTTGGCTGGACCAGCATAATTTCTAAACTCATCACTATGCTCACAGATGGGTGTAGCTATCACCACTCATCAAAGAAGCTTCTCTCCACAACAAAACCACAACTAGACACAATGCGGAAGTCTACAGACCTAAGCCTAACCCTAACCCGTTTGTGTACAGCCACATCACAGCTCTTGCATCTATGGCTCAAGATACGTCCACAGGAAGAGCTCTAGAGCCAGAATACAAGGAAGTCTGCTGAGAAACAGGCTCTCCTATAAATGGCTGCATAAACAAGATAAGAACAATGGCAATATCAATAGACATGCTCACACAGAAGGAGGAAATCTCGTAGCGTCACACCCCTAGACAAAGAACTACAGGCAACTAATGACTGCTGGGAGAAGAAGAATTTACCTCTCCCAGGAATGAGCTAATTGATTATTCAATTTAAAGGGGTCATTCCTGAAACTATATACACAGAGACAACAAACACAGAATCAGCAGGTTGTATTTATGTATTTACACATACTTACAAATACATATACATGTTTCTAACAGTAATAACCAATTTGGTATTAATTTGGGAAGGGGAGGACATGGCAGAGGACTTGGTAGGAACCGGAAGAAAAAAAGGGAAGGGGTAGGTGATGTAACTATATTTTAATTAAAATATATAAATATTTTAAAAAGAGGGAAAATAATACATAAATAAATGGATGAAGACAACTTACTTGTCCCCTTGGTCACTGTAGAGCAGATCACTCTGAAAAACTAATAAATACTTTTCTGGGGTTTTGAACAGTGATCTTGGGGTTGAAAAGGCATCAGCTCTAATGACTGAACAGTGACTCCCTTTCAAAGTCAGGTGCATTTGGAGTTTTGCTTTCAGTTTGAAAAATGCAGCGAGGAAAGCAAACAGGCAGAATTCATTTCTATAAACTATATCAATAGGAATGTTTTCAGGCAGCCTGAAAAGATTGAGTACCATATGATTCTTTTTAATCCTTCTCCTGTCTGCTCATTTGACAAGATGAGTTTCCTCAAAAGTTAGACAAACACAGGGAGTGAAAAGAAAATGTATTGCTTCTCATTTCATGAACTGAATAAACAACAGTTATTCCTTTATAAAGATTTGTTTTATTGTACACTATATGCATATGGGATACCTGCATGTGAGTTCAGTGTCCATGGAGGCAAGAAGAGTGTGTTGGATTTCCTAGACCAAGACTTACAGGCACCTATGAGACACCATGTGGGTGCTAGAAACTGAACCCAGGTTCTCTGCAAGAGCAGAAAGGGCACCTAACCACTGAGCCATCTCTCCAGGCCCACAACATTTATCTGTAGATGCATGACCCAAAAGAAAATTTTCTTTCTCTGACATCAAAATGCATGACTTTTCTCTCCCCTTTGTGTGTGACATGTTTATGTAGCTGTATGTGCTGAGGTGGGGTACAAGGTAGTGTGGTGTGTGTGTGTGTGTGTGTGTGTGTGTGTGAGAGAGAGAGAGAGAGAGAGAGAGAGAGAGAGAGAGAGAGAGAGAGAGATCGAAGGGGGAAGAGAGCTTTAGTGTGTGGCGTCTGAAGGTAACTGCTGAGTGCCTTCTCTAATCATCATCTTTTTAGATATTATCTCTTACTGAAATTGGAGGTCACTGATTGGCTAAGCTGGATGACCAGCAAATCCCAGGAATCCAGAATTCTTCCTTCTGCTTACATGGGGCAAGGATCACAGGCATGAGCTACTATGCCTGGACTTTGTTTGTTTGTTCAATTTTTTTAATGTGCCTGCTAAGGATCTGAATCCAGATCTTCAGATGGAATGTGTGGGTTAGTTGGAGGTTCTTGGGCTTTGGAGGATGCTCTTGGAAGGGACTTATTTCCATGTCACTCATTGTGATATCAACAATTGGTTCCAATGTATGGTCTATCATTGCATATAGCCCCCTCATAAGAAAGCTTCATCTGGCTTTGGACTAACTAGAACCTCACATCAACTACCAAAATTGTGTTTTCTATTTATAAGTCAATTACTAAATTTGCTGGTTAATATTGTTGTCAACTTGATTGGATCTGGGGTCAACCTGAGACACATCTCTGGATCTATCTACAAGGGCATTTCCTGGGAGGATTAAGTGCAGAGGGACATTTTTCTCAGTGTGATTGGTACCTTTTAGTGGCAGCTCACAAGTAAGAAAGTTTTGACTTACCTACCTTCACTCCTGCTGGTGAGCACACCTACTCTATCATGGTCCCTACTGTTGCCAACCATCTTTCACTGGTATCAAGGCCTACTTTCTATGGCTTTCCAATGTGGAATAAAGGCCAGTGCCTTTCCAGGAATTCTCAAGCCTTCATTATCAAATCATGACAGTTGAGGCATCCAGTCTCATGAAATGAGCAGCTACTGATTTCTCACCCTCTCCAGTGTGCAGATGGCCTTTGATGGACTCCCAGCCCATATGGTGTAAGCCAGTCTGTTAAATCACATTTGCCATATGTTTTTATTCTACCTATTTTGAGGCATGAATCCACACATAGGACCTTGTCAAAGGACCTCAGACATGCTAGTAGGTCATCTGTCACCTCCAACATCCCTGCTCAGGGCCAATACCACCTCTTTCTCTTGTTTTTGCACAAGCAATACCAATGCATTTATTTATTTCTTTAACTGGTACAGTTTCAATAGATAGTTTAAGTTTGCAGTGGCCATGCAGGGAGCTTGTTACAGGAACACGGTTACTGATGTGAAAGGTATCTTTGAACAAATAAAGAATGAAGAAATCCTCTGAGGGAAATAATTCATCTTATTTGTCTAAAAGAGTGATGATTTCACTTAACCCGGCAGTCACCCCCTCCTTCAACTCAGTGCTTGGAAAATAATAATTGCTGACTTTTTAATTGTTTGGGCTGATAAAACTGTCAAGCAAGTGCAAGCTATATCAAAACCAGCTGCATGTCATTTTCTTTTGTGTGTATATATGTCAAACTCTGCTTTTCTACATCTAAACTTTCTGTCTTCTCTTTGTACAGAAAACATAATTAGCCCTTTTTCAAGGATAATTTTATATTTGCCTGCATCCAGTTGCCTTCTCGTTTTTTTTTTTTTAATTCGTCCTTTGAGAGAAATAAAGGTTAGAGTTTTTACTAAAGCAATTGTTCAGTTTTTATATTCAAACAATGAGTTATTAATCTATGTTTACGTTTCTTTTTGGATACCAAAAAGTAAATATGTGTATTGTGTGTGGAGGGGTGTATGTGTGTGTGTGGAGGGGGGTGTCCCATATGTTTGCATGTGCCTTCAGAATCCAGAAGACGGAGTGAAATCCCTGGAGATGAGTTAGAGTTGGTTGGGTGCTGTCTGATGTGGGTACTTGGAATCAATCAAAAGTCTTCTAGAAGACCATCAAAGTGGTCTTAACCACTGAGCCATCTCTTCATCCCCTAAAACGCATAGTTATGTAACTATTTGTATTATTTACTTCTCATGCCATTGTGGTAGAATATTTCATTACAACATCCTAAGGAAGAAGATTAATCTACTTAGCTTCTCTGCTGCTGTGATAAAACGCTGACCAAAACCAATATGGGGGAAGAAACAGTTTATTTCATTTTACAAGTTATAGTCTATGAAGAAAGTCAGTGCAGAAGTCTGGAGCAAAAACTATGGCAGAACACTCTTTACTGGTTTATTCTTATACTGCCCAGACCTATCTGCCTAGGGGTGGCACCGCCCACTGAGAACCAGGGCCTCCACATCCATTAGCAATGAAGAAAATGCTTTACCAACACATCCACAGGCCAATCTGATGGAGGTAATTATTCAGCTGGGGTTCCCTCTTCCCAGGTGACTTTTGGTTTAGTCAAGTTGACAATGGAAGCTGACTACAGCAGGCAGATTTATTTGGATTCCAAGAGCTCCATATGGGGGCTTTTTACATAACCCACCAGGAGAATGTGGCACTTCTAGCTAGTTATATTCTATCAGTGTCTACAGTCCTTGAGACAGTTCTATTCACATTAGGTATGGGTGATCCTCTCTGGTAACACCATCACAATACTGTAAGGGTTGCGCCCAGCCCGTCTCTTGGGTGACTATTCATCTAGTCGGTTGGCAATGAAGGGAAATCCTACTGTGGACTTAGTTAATATCAGACACCGAGGAGGGGAAGACTCACTCTAATAATGGGCAGCACTTTTCTGTAAGATACCTGTCAGGTCCTCACTTTATACAGGGCCAAGGCATGAAGAGGTCCAAAGAAGAAACTGTGATGCATGCCTAGTTCCTTATCCTTCTTCCTGATTGTGTCTATCTCTCCTATGGCCATTCTCTTGTGACATCAGATGCTGGCTTATTTGACAATTTAATGTTGACTAAATACTAGTGACTCTCTAGGGCACATCTATGTCTTCAGCTTTGTTGGGACAGCCAAGTTACCCCAACTTGGAGTCTTGAGCAGCTACCAGGTGTTAACCTTTTCAGGGTGTGGACAGCCATTGTTAGCTGCTCAGGTACTGTCATGTGTGTGTGTGTGTGTGTGTGTGTGTGTGTGTGTGTGTGTGTGTCTACTACTAAGCATTAAAGGAACTTTACCAAGTTTATGAAGGCACAATGGTACATGTCTATATTTCTAGTACTTGGGAGACAATTGCAGGAGGATTGTAGTCCAGAGCCAGCATGAGATACACAAGTCAGCATTTATTCAGAGAGTGAGGGGAGAGGAGGGAGAGAGAATGAGAGGGGAGAGAGAGGGGGGGGATCTATTTGTGGTGCAGCAAAGCCCCTGGAACTGTAGTCAGAGGTAGTTGTGAGGTGTCTGCTGCTGGGAACTGAACTCTGGTTCACCCTCTGCAAGAACAGCAGGTACTTTTTGACTGTCTTTCAAGCTTCTGAGACAAATTCTTTTTAGCATCAGATTCCAGCAAGTTTAGAGCCATGTCTACCCCTGGAGTTGCCCAGCCCATGAATCTTCGTCTCTTCTTCTCACCCTCCCCCGCCCCAACTGATTTGTGCTCATTTTGTTGTTGTTGTTCTTTAAAGTGAAAAAAGATCCTGACACTGCATTTCCTGCTGGAGAAGATGCAGAATTACATCAAGCAGAGTCTGTGAAGCAGGCCATATATGCTGGCTAAGGTGCCCGCAATCATTTGTATAGCAGCACAAATCTGGGAGACTTAAATAAAAATCATGGGGCTAGATGAGATCAGGAGGCAGTGAGAATGGAACAGAACGCTGCTTGAATTTTAACTAAAGACCTTCGGGGAGCCTGCCAACTCTACCACTTTGAAGGATGACAAGGGGCCTTAGTTACTTCCACCACAAGATACAGAACTTACGTGTAAGGATGAGATAGTGATGGCCTCTTATTACCTAAGAGATAAAGACACAGGGTCATTCCACAGTGGCTCCGGGTTTAAGAAAGGCCCTAGTATGGCAGCTGGAGAGATGGCACTATAGAGCACTTCAGAAATTGTGAGGATAAAAGTTCAGATCTCAGTACCAATGTAACAAGTGGGGCATCTCATGCAGATTCATAATGCTATATCTAAGAGGATTGGAGACAAGGGTTGCTGGGCCTTTCTCTCTCTCTCTCTCTCTCTCTCTCTCTGTGTGTGTGTGTGTGTGTGTGTGTGTGTGTGTGTGTGTGTGTATGCTGAGAAAATGGGAGCTTCAATTTAAGGAGAGACCCTGCCTCAAAGGAATAGACGGAAAGTGATGGAAAAGAAAACCCACCACCCTCTTCTTGCCTTCTGCTCAGGCATAGGCTTACACACACACACACACACACACACACACACACACACACACACACCCCGCATGCACACAAACAGTCTTTTAAAAACCAGAATCTCTTGGTGTTCCTATGCTTTGAAAGACTTTACATCTTCTCCCAAATAGTTGTGGTACTGTTGCACTAGAAACATCTTGCCTGATGGGTATTGTAGCATTCAGGGTTCACAGCTTAAAAACATCTCTAGCTTTTCTCCTGGCAGCTTGTAAAGTAACTTCTGACACTGTGAATTTTAGCCAGCAGAGAGGTATCTTCCAGGTTGAAGCTTTGTTTCTTTTTATGTGGATGTGGGGTGTCTTCAGCAACAGGATCTTAAAATCTACTTCAAGTGTACACCTAGGACCTGTGGCAAAAAGCCTATGTTGTTTTGGGACTATCTGGAATCTCCCTGGTCAATAACTCACACTTGGCACTGAGATTTTCATTTAAACACTTGGCTCCTTGAAGGAACACTACTTCATTTGCATCTTGAAGGTAATCCATCAGAAGACATTAGAAATTTCCCACACAGTCGGCTGTCCATCATACCATCTTTTCTGCATCTTCATGGGTGTCAGGGCATGCGTGGAGCAGATTCCTGCATGGTCGATATGAATTGTGGATATGTTTGCAAACCCTGGTGTGGAAATCATTGTGGCAGCCCTCATACTACTAACCAAAGTACTTAATGTCACAAGAACGGACATCATTTCTCAGAATCATTTGTACACACTATATGTACACACATATTCTTATCCATAGAGACCTTAGGAGTGGAGAGATGGCAGCTTAGTCTATTAAGTGTTCATTGTTCAAGTCTGTAGGTTTTCTGATCTGGATCTTCCGGAGCCCAGAGGAAAATCCAAGCACTGTGACTCATGACTACATTTCTAGGGCTTTGAGTTACAGGTAGATTGATCCCTTGAGTTCAACTGCTAGCCAGTGTAGTAGATCTGGCAAGTTCCAGGTACCAGAAAGAGATAGTGTGTCATAAAATAAGGAAATGGCTTTAAAAATTGATATCTAAAAATTGACCTCTGGACTCCACATGCATTCATCCACATGTTTGCACACACTTCATTTGTATCTGTACTCACATGAGCATACATACACATGTGCACATACCACATACATACCCCACACATGCACTCATACTGTATATACACATGTAAAGCACACACAAAGAGAAGGTTGCATGTCAGTAATCAAAGATCAGCAGACTACAAAGAACACATTTCTTGTCCACTTCTCTGAATCTTTAAGAGATGCTTACCATGTTAGAAGGAACTACATTATCATGCTCCTGGTGATCAACACGGTTATCTATTTGATACCACTATGGTTAATGAAGACTCTCCCATATGCTCCTAACACTGGGAAGATTAATAATAGGGGGGAGAGGAAGACAAAACAGGGTGGGAGTCACAGTAATCAGAATATATTTTATACATGTGTGAGGTTGTCGAAGAATGTAACAAAAGTAAAAAAATAGTATTGAAAGCCAGCTCTAAAAGAAATAAATGGGAAGAGGAGTTCATGTGAAAAGGTGAAGAATAAGTGAGATGATGCTTAGAGACTTCTTGCTGTCATGGATGAGAGAACTGCCCAGAATAAAAAGGCATAAAGGAAACATAGGAAGCCTGGATTTCTCTACAGTATAATTATCAGCATAATGTTGGGGCTTGAGAAATTGCTCAGTGGGTAAGGAAGCTTGCTGTGCAGATACAAAGGTTTGAGTTCAAGTTACCACTACCCATGTAAATGCTGAGTGCAGCCATGCATGTGTATATACCCCCCACCCCATGCTCTGGTGGTCAGAGGCAAGAAAATCCCTAGGGTTTGATCACTTCCAGGCTAGCTCCAGATTCAATGAGAGACTCTACTTCAAGTGAATGATTGGGGCATTTGATGCTTTCCTTTGGCTTCAGTGTTCGGGGCACACACACCTGAACATAAACATGAATATATATCATATGCTCTTTATACAGACAAACAAACACACTAAAAAAAATTAAGAAAAATGAGTCTTGTCATGTTGGCATTGATGTGCACCATAAAGAATGGCTGTAGGGGCACCTTTTGTGGTCTGCATGGGTTCCCCGTAATTAAAAGGTTGAATTAGTCATGTAAACAAATTATTATGAACAAAGGGGTTTACAAATTCTTGCTAATTGGTTTAAATTCCCTAAAGCTTTTCACTGGTTTTTGATTCAATAACACAGTGTAAATTTTCCAGTTAGGGAAACTCTAACAGGAATTGGCAGAAAACTAAATAATTGATATTGTCAGCAAGAGCGGCAGCAAGCACCGGTGTTATTGTTTGCCAGCAATTTCCAGGGAGGATAAAGCATGAAGTGTAATGAATTAACAATAGAAGCTGTAGACAGCTGGTTCTCAGTGGCCTCTCCATAGGGTTGGCCTCTGGCTGGGAAAAAAATTCCTAAAGTACATACGACTAGACCTACTTATCTGGCTTGGAATGTAACAAAGCATACTGTGCTTTATGATGGGTCTGGAAACCATAATGAACTTGTCGTGTGGCTTCTGCATGCTGTTGGCTGTCTCTGAGCTTTGCATTGCTTGTCAGTATGAACAAGCATCCAGAATTAAAGGAAGGGATGACGCTAACTCTGGAGTCTCAGGACACTTCCCAGCTTGAGAAGGTAAGAGGGATGTTTATATTCAGACTTTCCTAAAGTCTGCTGTTGATGTGGCTAAAAATTGATGCAGTCACTATGGAAACCAGTGTGAAAGGTCCTCAAAACCAAAAAAGTAAAACTACCATAAGATCCAGTTAGATTGCCCTTGGGTATATGTCTAAGGAAATCTGAGGCAGTCTACCACCAAGATGTTTGCCCTTTGTAGGTTGGAGAGATGGCTCAGTGGTTAAGAGCTCTTATTGCTCTTGCAGAGAACCTAGGTTTGGTCCGTAACATCTATGTCAGTATGTTACAGGTTTACAAACACCTGTAGCTCCAACACACACACAATTAAAAAATGAAACAAAACCTTTTTCAAAAAATTATATTTGCACATTCATATTTGTTGTGACTTTTTTTTGCAGTAACCAACTTATGAAAGGAGCTTAGATGCTTGTCAATGAATGATGGAAATATACAACATATACGCAATGGGGTGCTTTTTAGCCATAAAGACAAAGTAAATTATGTCACTTGCAGAAAACGGATGAACTTGCAAGGAATGGAGATCATTATGTTACACAATATAAGCCAAACTTAGAAAGTCAAATATCACATGTTTCTCCTTATATGCAGAATCTAGATATTCTTTAAACAATCATGAAAATAGAAGGGGGCTATTTTGGATAGGAAAATTGCTGATAAAAAGGCCAAGAGAGAATAGTATGAGGGTAAATAGGATAAAAGAATATTATATATGTGTATAAGAATGTCACTATAAAATTCACAATTTTATACAATTAATAATGATTATAAATAAAATTAATAAATAAATTAAAAATTCAGGGTAAAGTGTATATTTACTCTGATGTTCAGGGATAATTGTCAACCTGACCGAATCTAGCTGGGATCAAGTGGAAGAAAGCCCTCTGGGCATACCTGTGGGGACTTATTTTAATTGCATTAATTAAGGTTGGAAGACTTGCACCAGGTGGTGACAACCCATTCCTGGGACTGGAACCTGGACTCTGTAAAGTGGAGAAAAAAAGCTGAGTAACAGTAAGCATGCATTCATCCCTCTCTGTTTCCTGCCTTTGGATGTAATATAATGGATAACCATGGAATGGATTAAGTTCCTGCAGCTGTGGCATCCCTCTCGTGGTGGGCTATAATTTGGACCTGTGAGCCATACTACATTCTTTCTCCCTTAAGTTGTTTCAGTCAGATTTGTAGTGCAGAAGCAAGAAAAGAAATTAACATGTTTATTAATTATAAAAGAGGTCTTCAATGGAACTCTCATTGACCCCTTTGAATTCTATCCAAGCCCCAGGGAGAAAGGTGAAGTCATAAAACTTAAATGCACACTACTGGCTAGTATTCATTTTTAATTCATTTCTTATGTGTATGCTGTGTCTATGTAGGTACACATGAGTGCAGTGTACACAGAGACCAGTAGTTTTGGATTCCCTAAGCTGGAGATACAGGTGATGATGAGTAGATCAACTGATGTGGATGCTGGGAACCAAACTTGGATCCTCTGCAAGAGCAGCAAGCACTCTTAACTTCTGAGCTGACTCTGTGGTCATAGCTATTCATTGACACTGTAATTATACTATGATGTATTTTTTTTATCTCTCTCTGTGTATATGTCTGTGTGGTTTCATGTGTATGAGCTTGAGCATGCATATATATGTGTATATATGATGGTTAAAGACAGGACCCCAGGAGTTGGTTTTTACCTACCACCATGTTTCATTCCCTGCTGCTTACCCATGAACTTCCAGGGATTCTCCCATCTCATGATATGCTCTGAGACTATATGAGTGGGGTTCCAAACTCAGATCCTCAGGCACGCACAAACAAGCTATCTACAACCCTTCCATGTATTATTTTAATACAAGCATACAATATGCAAACAATTAGGTCACAGTAATTAGCCTCTCCATTGCCTCAAACATTTATCACTTATTCGTATTCTAAACTCTTAAATTCTTTCTACTAGATATTTTGAAATATGAAATTAATTGCTGTGGACCATAGGCATGTTGTGGTGCCAGAAAATAGTAGAAGTCTCCCATTGACTCCATCACACTCCATCAACCAGCCCTTTTAAGCTTCTCTTTTAATGTTCTAAAATGGCAAAGCAAGCTTGGCTTAAATACCATATAAAACTGAAATAGGAATGCAACCCCCTCAAAAACAATTAAGATCGGTTTGCTGCCTAGGTATTTCACTAATGTTTGAGTCATTTCATTTTCACCAAACATTTTTACTGTTTGTATAAATCTGATTTCTCTAAATGAGATCTTTCTCCCATTATCTGTCAGTTCACTTTGAAACATAGTGTATGGGCTGGAAGATGACTTGATGGGTCAGAACACTGGCTGGATAAATGTGAGGGCTTCTGTCAGATTTCAAGTGCCCATATAACAGCTCAGGCACAGAGCTGTGTACCTATACCTTCAGAGCTGTGGGGTACATAGGCAGGAGGATCACTGGGGCTTGCTGACCACCAGCTAGCTCCACGACCAGTGAGAGACCCTGTCCCAAGAGGGGAAGATGGAGAATGACAGAACAGTGATATTCTCCTCTGACCTCCACGCACATGCGGGAGTGCACATTCACCCATACTCATGTTCATGTATTACATGCATGCATGTGCATGCACACGCACAGAGAGAGATACATGCTCACATACATGTGGATGTGCCACACACAGATACACACATGTGCATAACACACACACAAACACATACACACACACACACACACACACACACACACACACACACACACACCGCTCAAAACCATACACAGGACTTTTCAATTTTGATAGATGATAAATTTAATTTTGCTTCCCTTCCTATTACTTCTGGTGACTTATGGGTATTTTTAGCTTCCTGATCAGCGGTTTTGTGATGATGGCTGTAATGACCTCAGTGGCGTCACCATCCTTCTTGTAATGCTTTCTCCCTCTCAGTATTTAATAATTGTTTTGTCTGTCTTTGGCTTAATTTCCACTGACCCCAAGAAGAAGGCTTTCTACACGCTCTGGCAAGCTTCTGAGATACTTTTCTACATCTTTATAATGCCGGTAAGCTGTCGGTTTCATGTGTTTCCTGGAGATATATTTTACAGCCCCATCTGCTCTCCAGTAACTCAGAGCTCTGTGTTTAATTGTGGATGTCTTTTTCGAATGGTATCACCTCTCTCAAGCACATCAATGACTCCGGGGAGGTGCTTTAGTGAATAAACTACTCTCCACACAAGAGCAAGGGCGTGACTTTGAATCCTCAGAACCCACTGAAGCCAGAGACAACAGCACTAGTCTATAATCCCAGCATTCCTGCGCGGAGGTAGGCGGAGACAAGGGGAACCTAGGAAGCTCATGAGCCAGGGAGCCTGGAGTACAGAGCCCAGAACAATACAAAGAGACTCCCTCCCCCACATGGAGGGCAGGGCCTGGCTGCTGAGGGTGTACTCTGATCTCTACATGTGCACTGGTAGAACATATCTCTCTCTCTCTCTCTCTCTCTCTCTCTCTCTCTCTCTCTCTCTCTCTCTCTCTCTCACACACACACACACACACACACACAAACACACACACACACACACACACACACACCAGTTTGCCTCTCCATAGCATTTTGGTTTGATACATCTTTTCTATCTTGTTTATGAAGGTGTAACATCACTGTCTTGGTACAAAACATCCCATTTTCTAAGACTGAGCCTTATTTTTTCCCCTTTAATCTCTTAATTTGTTGTCTGGAAGCTTTTCAACTAGTTCCTTTTAACCCCTTTCTTTCTGAATTTTCGTGATATTTTTTATTTGTTCTTTTATTATGAAGTTTTTCTACATTATTACTTGGTCATTTTTTATATGCTATTTTTGTTTTTTTCTTTAATTTCTCAAAACCTTTGAGGCAGAATCGATCATTTTCTTATATTTTATTTTTCTTGTATTCTAATCAAGTTACTTATGTGTATGTGTGTAGGTATGCATACACATATGTCATGGTGTGTATGTGGAGGTCAGAGGATAACTTGTGTTTTCTCCTTCTACCATGTGGGTCCCTGGAATCAAACTCAGATCACCTGGCTTAGCAGCAGTCACCTTTACCCTCTGAGCCACATTGCTAGCCCTATTTTTTCTACCTTCCATCTCTTCACACATACCCCACTTCTGCCTGTGTGTGTGTGTACGTGTGTGTCTGTGTGCATGTGTATGTGTATCTGCAGATGAATGTGTCCTTCTTTGACTTTCTGTATTTCACTGCCCAGCTCTTTTTCATAACTAAATTATAAAGTCTGATTTTATTTAATTTCTAAAGCAGAGGGCTGGCTTACTTTTGTGGGCCCTTTTCTCTGATACTCTTTTATAAACTCTCTACAGATTCCGATGTGATATCCCCAGTATTTACTGCTTGCTCTATGTTCTTATATCGATGCACTGTGACTGCAGAGACTCACTGTTTCTATATGCCTTTTTTACCATTTGTCCCATGCATATTTAGATTATTTAATTATGCAGAAATGTGCATATGAGTATTGGTGGGATATTGGTTCTGATTAAATACAATTACAAAACTTGAGATGAGAAAAAATTGGAAACAGTCTCTGGAAATATGCAAATCTATGAGTTTTTAAGGGATCTGGAAACTTGGCATGGTCACTAAATCCCACCAGGAATATCTCAAAACAGATAATCGTTTTTATCTCTCTTCCATTTGTTTCCTCTGCCATTACTGGAATAAAATCAAGAGGGGAGACAGAAAGTCCATTGTTAGAAGAAGCTGGTGGTCCAAGGCCATCTCTGAATTAGCAAAGGTGTTTCCTGTCAGTAAGCATGCTTTACTTACCATGTTTAAAGGTTCATTGATGGGTATGTGTCTGCCTGTGCACATCACTGGGTGTATTATGGTGGACGAGAGAGGGTGTTGGATCCCCTGGAGCTGGAGTTATGGGCAGTGGTGAGCTGCCCAGTATGGGTTTTGAGAACAAAGTCAGGTCCTGGCAAGAGCAGCTTGTGCTTGTAAGCACTAGGTTATCTCTGTGGTCCTGCTTTCTTTATTATCAGGGCTTCAGAGTTAGAATAACATATGTTAATAAAGTATAGCAGAATAAATAATACTTCAGGGCCAGAGAGATAGCTCTAAAGGTGAAGGCACTTGTTAGTAAATCAGACAACCTATATTTGATCCCAGGACCCCGCATGGTAGAAGAAGAGAAGGGACCATCCATCACAATTTCTCCCTTGACCTCTACAGGGGGGCTGTGGCTTGTGAATGCACACACTCAATAAATGTAAATAGTGCTTAAACTATACTTACATTAGTCAGATGTTCTGCTGCAATGAATTAATACGTGATTTATAAAACAGTTTATATTCCTGCCCATGGTTTCAGAGAGTTCAGTCCATCATGGCAGAAGGCATGCTGAGAGAGAGTAACTCTTATCACGGCAGCCGAAAAACTGGGAGAGGGAATCCTAGCAGGCATCATTCTCTTTCCTTTTTTGTTTCAGTCAGGGCTCCTAATCTACAGGATGGCACGGGCCTCATCCAGGTTACCCACTCCCCCAACCTTAGCCAATTCTCCCTGTCCTATCACACTATCCCAGGGATCTAGACCAGATCTACAGAGACCAGATGTAAAAGAGCCATTGACAATGGATGGATCTGCAGGACATGTGGACACTTGCTCAACCAGTGCCAGTTGCCAGTAATCAGCTGCATTTGCCTTAATCCCCTCAGTGGCTTTGCAGATAGCAAACAGATTGGCAGAGTTAAATTGCGGCACCCCGTGATCTCTCCAAAGCCTTTTATGTGTCAATCCAGGCAGGAAATGGCACATCTTGTGTCTGTTCTACGTGGCGGGGGGAGGGTTAAGAGTTAAAGGAAATCTCAGTGTTGAAACACTCACTTTAACTCAATTGTCTAATTATGATAATGGTGTCTTGATGATTGAGCAGGACCAAAAAAGCAATATTCACCTTTTCAGATCATAGTTCAAGGCCTGCTAGCCAAGCATGAAGTTTTGTTAATAAGCATTAGAAGCTCAGGGCCAAGGCTCTGTATACTGCTATTAAACTCTACCTCATCCTGTCCCTCAAGCAGCATCAGACAATGACAATGAGCTGACATTTGTTCAGGCTAGGAGCCTTCCTTTTTGATAGATTAGCTCATAAGAAATTGAATTCAGTTTATTGATATGAAACATCGCTGTCACCAAACTTTTAACAATAAAAAAAAAATAAACTATGTCTGGGGAGATGTCTCAGTCATTAAAAAGCATGCAGATTTTAGTTTGATCCCCAGAACCCACATAAAAAAGCCAGGCATTGTTTATAATCCCACTGCTAAAGAGACAGAGTTGGGCAGGTAGATTCTTAGGCCTCCCTGGACAGGCAACCTGTTCTATTTGGTGAATTCTAGCCAGTAAAAAACTCTGAATCATTAAAAGGATAGAAAACTCTTTAGGAAAAGACATGAGTTGTTTTCTGGCTCTATAGAGATACATACATATTAATCTGCATGTACACATGTGACCTGCGCACACACACACACAAATCACACAAAATAAGTCAAAACATAAATGAAGCTTTACATGTTTTTCATTCAGACCTGACTACAGAGTTAAGTGTCACCCTTCCGCTCCAGTCTGCCATAAACACCCATGATTTCAGAAATGCTAACAACATAGTCTTCTGTGGAATGTGGTACAGGATGCTTTAGCTGGGAACCAACTCCCATGAAACCTCTGCTGGCTTCCGTAGAAGACTTTGCGTGGCCTTAATCTCTTATAATAA
Organism: Sigmodon hispidus; assembly: GCA_004025045.1. Taxonomy (NCBI): domain Eukaryota; kingdom Metazoa; phylum Chordata; class Mammalia; order Rodentia; family Cricetidae; genus Sigmodon; species Sigmodon hispidus. The sequence continues at coordinate 122,940 of PVIH01001920.1, forward strand.
ACAGGCTGTATGTATGGCTTTGAGAAGTGCAGTTAGTTCAGAGGGGACCTTGCCTGCTGATGGTGTCAGAAATATGGAGATTAAAAATCAGACCAGGTAAACAGGAAGAAACCTGTTGCTAACTGGGTGGTACCATAGGCCGTGGTGAATCCCCCCATCAAAGCCTGTAGGAATCTAAAATAATTCAGTCCAGTGTACCACGAGAATTAAGATATAAGGGTCCCATGAAAAGAGATCTCAGTTAATTTTGGTTTTGCCTGTGTGCGTGAATGCATGTATTTGTGGGGGGCACACATACATGCAGATGTTCATGCATGCGTGCATATGTGTGTGGATGCCAGAGGACAACACCGAATGCCAGTTTTCAGGTGCTGGCTGATCATCATCTTTTGATATAGATTTTCTCACATCTCTAGAACATCTCAAATCGGCTAGGGTAGCTTGCTAGTGACCCCCAGGGATTCACCTCATCTCTACCTCCCCAGTTCTGGGATTGCAAGCCTGTATCATTACAATTGGCTTTGGCAGGGAGGGGGGATGAGGTTCTGGGAGTTGAATTTGCACCTTTATGTCTCTGAGACCCTTTACCAATTGAACTACTGCCAAGCCCTGGTTTTGCTTTTAAGAAGTAGGAGCTGTTGTTTTAGAGAGCTGAGGAGATGGTTCAGTAACTGACACACTTGTTTCTCAACTGTAAGGACTAGACTTTAGATCCCCAGAATCCACATAAATGTTGGGTGAGTGTGCTGGTTTGCTATGATTCCAGACTTGGAAGGCAGACAAGGAAATTCCAGAGCAAGCTGGCCAGCAAGACAAGCCACCCACATCATCTAGCTGTGGGTTTGTTTGAGGAACCCTTCCTCTCTGAACAAGGCGTGGCTGAATAAGAGAGTAATGGAGGATGATTTCCTACATTAACCTTTATGTCTTCACATACATGTGTTCAGATGTGCCTGCCCACCTACACATATGTGTGTCCAAGCACATGCAAAAGAAGCACACACACATAAACACACACACACATACACACTCACATATACACACCACACACACACACAAAGAAAAAGATAGGCTATGACCAGCTACTATTAAAATTAAAATATCCTGAAAGAGTGCATTTGCTGATACCAATGCTTTAAATTCCTTCTGCTCCCCAAAGTTCATGTGCTGAAATTTTAATCTATACTTCTGCAGTGTTGAGAGGTGGAGCTTCTAAGAAATAATTATGTGTTGCTCAGCAGTTTCTGCAGAAATAAAAATCTTCTATCTTGGAGGGTGTTTTAAGACATGGTGTAAAAGGCAAGGGAAACAGCATCATATTTTACGACAGCATGCTTGGAAGAAGACGAACAACAGATGGTCTAAGGCAGAGATTCTCAACCTGGGGTTTGTGACCCCCTGGTGGTCACCTACCAGATATCCTGCATATCAAACAATTTACAATTCACAACAGTAGCAAAATTACAATCATGAAGTAGCTGTGAAATAATTTTGTGGTTTGGGAGAGGGGGTGGTCGTCACGACAAGAGGAACTGTAATGAAGGGTCTTAGCATTAAGCAGCTTGAGAATCACCACTCTAAGGTGAGATACTCCATTCTGCAAGGAAGCTGTTAAGACAGGAAGCAAAATAGCTTCAAATAGCTCCGTAAGTCAATTCCAAAGACAAGAGTGACTAGGTCCCTCCCTTCACAAGAGTATAAGCAATGAAGATGGTTGAGAGTCACTCTTGGTGAAGCCTAGCCACCTGGAAGTTGGAAGGCCAACATCAAGGGCCTATATCTCGCAAGAGATGTTTTTCTAGACCAGGTGGAAGAGACACACAGACAAGTCCAGCTGCCTAGCACAGCCTCAGATAACTGTGCTAAGTGCCAAGAACATTCCTCTGCAACCTGTTGGGCTGCCCGACAGCTGTGCAGTGAGTGCCATGGTCCCAGCTTCTGTTAGCTCTTGTCACCAAGCCTTAGGTGGGTCTTTGATGATACACCATCTCTGAGTGATCACCTGCTCCTGTAAGTAACTCCTCAGTCATGTGCCTGTAACCCTAATAACACATGTTAGTTCACCAAGTTGGAATTTGATACTATGTGTGCTGTGGTCTGTTATCAATTTCCTCTCTGAGATGAGTAGACATTTGCTCTCATCTCTGCAAATGTCATACAGCATTAGGTTTCACTGGCTGTGCCCTTCTGGATGGACCTAATGTTATTATGGAGGGGAGTGTTAGTTACCATGAGAGTGGGTTTCTTATAAAAGGATTATCTTAGCTCACTCCTTATTCCCCCACCCACCTTTCTCTCTGCCTTCTATCTTAGAATGGTCTAGAAAAACATCCTTTGCCAGATATAGGCCCTTGATGTTGGCCTTCCAACCTTCAAAATTGTTAAGAAATTCATCTCTACTCTTTTTAAATTACCCAGTCTCATGCCATATGTGATAGAAATATAAAATGGTTTAACACTTTAGTAATTGGTATGGGGTTGCATGGTCTAGGATGTGCATAAGGAAAATAGCCAGAAGCAGAACTGATTTCTCTGATGAATAATGTAATGATTAGAGGGAGGCATGCAGGTAGTATAAAATTTACCTGCACAGCATACTTTTGCTCTATAGGAACACAGTAAATTTGTGTTTAAGGCTTCATTCCTAAACAAACTGTGGTTTCATTGATCTTTTCTGCAAGCGTTCATTGAAAAATCTATGCAGTGCCAGTCTCTGCACAGACAGGAAATGTAAAAAGACATAAGACATAGTCGTAGCCTTTAAGAAATTACTCAGGTCTGGTCATGAGGCAGAGAAGCCAGCCAGTGTGTAGGAGACCACATTAAGCACCATAATAACTGCTGACATTATTATAACATTCATACTGCCTGGGCTAAGCACTTTAAATGCACACTGAATTAATCCTGACCATAGTTCTGGAAAGAAAAAAGTCCTAGTTTTATTTCTGTTTATGTGATAAAATACCCTAACCAAAAAAAAAAAAATCACTTGGAAGGAAAAGGAGTATGTTCAGCTTACAATTTCAGATCACAGTCCATCAGTGTGGGGAAGTCAAGGCAGGATCGAGAAGCGGTCACATCACATGACATTGGAGGGCAGGGAGGGAAAGAATGAAGGTATGCTTACAGCTCAGGTCTCCCTCCCTCCCTTCTTCCTCCCTCCCTCCCTCCCTCCTTCTCACTTCCATTCCCTCTCACCCTCAACTCCCTTTCTTTGCTTTTACAGAATTTAGGATCCAAGCCCAGAAACTGTTGCCCACATTCACATTCAGGATGCCTCTTCTCATCTCAATAATATAAATTCCCCACAGACACACTTGCAGGCCAACCAGATCTAGGCAGTTCCTCATTGAGACTCTTGGTGATTCTCCACTGAGTCAAGTTTCAAAGTAAAGCTAAGGAGCACCTGGAGGGGGGGAGTGTTCTTGCCAGTACTTACCAGTACAGATTAAAAAACAGGCTCACAAACAGATTGGTCTAATAGCTCACTCAAAAGTCCATGGTTTGGTTAAAATTTGAACCCAAGGTTATCTGGCTCCAGAATCTACCCTGTTCATAATGATACTCAATTCTAAGGGATACAGCACATTCAGGAGCTATGTAGCTCAGAGATGGAATGCGCAAGTTATTTGTCTCAATTAGGGTTTCTATTGCCGTGACAAAACACTGTGACCAGAAAGCAAGTTGGGGAAGAAAGAGGTTATTTGGCTTACACTTCTACGTTGCTGTTCATCACTGAAGGAAGTCAGGATAGGAGCTCAAACAGGGCAGGAGCCTGGAGGCAGGAGCTGATGCAGAGGCCATGGAGGGGTGCTGCTTATTGACTTGCTCCACATGGCTTGCTCAGTCTGCTTTCTTATAGAACCCAGGACCACTGCCCAGCATAGCACCATCCACAAAGAGGTTCCCCAGCTCCTTGATCACTTAAAAAATGCCTTACAGTGGGATCTTAGAGAGGCACTTTCACAACTGGGGTGCCTCCCTGCTTGATGATTCTTGTTTGTGTCAAATTGATATAAAACTAACCATTATAACAGGAAAAGCTTTAAAAATGGGTTTGAGAGAAGAAAAACAGGAAAAAATTAGCACAGCAGCTATGTCTAATTTCAATCCAAAAGATCATTGTAGTAGTAATTCAGAAAGTAGAATCAAGACATTCTTAGGGCATAGGGGGATGGGAGCCTTAGTCGCTAAAGTGCTTACTACATAAGCAAAGGGATCTGAGTTTGGGTCACCAGCACTTGCTTAAAGAGCCATGTGTGGCTTATGCACTTGTAATTCCAAATCTGGGGAAGGCCCCCTGGATTTGTTGGTCAGCCATTCTAGCCAAACTAGAATGAGTTTAGAAACACTGTCTGTAAAATTATGATAGAAGGTCAGAGGAAAGACACTTGACATTGAGCTCTGGCCTCCACAAGCATGTGCAAGCATACAAACACACACACACATACACAGAGGGAGAGAGCGACAAAGAGAGAGAGAGCCATACAACCAGCCCCCCAAACACATGTGTTAGCTATAGAATAGCTTACACTAGAGGAGGTTAAAATTTAGACAAGATAAAAGCAATTCAAAATGATCAACGATAACATCAAAAATGTGTGTCATCCAAGCAAAGGAAAAAAACAAGTCACACTGTACAGGCAAGGTCAGAGGACCACTTATAGTGATGACATCTTGAGGATGAGTTCTTTCAAGCAGAAGAAACAGTCTGAGAGCTTCAGCAGAGCAGGAGAGGAATGCAGCTCAATGGCGCAAGTGGTTTGAAGTGTATAAATGACTAAGCATCTGTGAGTGGGAGGAATGGAATGGATCGGAAATAGCAGATGATAGTGATACAGGGCAGAGGCTGTGAGTTGGCTGTGAATACCTGGGCTCCAAGATGTAAGTATGCATCTGTGTCTCACCTTTGACATCCCCTCTACTCAGAGGCTAGCCCACCCATCAGCCACCATCATCAGCATCACATGGAAGCTCACGGAAACTCAGATTTCCCTGGTATTCACAGCATAGACACACATCTAACTCTACATGATTGGTGCAGGTGAATGTGAAGTTTGTGTGTTTGTATGTGTGTGTGTGTGTGTGTGTGTGTGCACGCACACACAGAGGAATCCAGGGGTCAACACTGTTGCTCTCTATCCTATCTTTCTTAGTTAATCTTAAAACCATACTTTATTTTGTGACTGGTAACATGTTGGCATCTCAAACATCATTACAATGGTGTGTCTGATGCAGTTTTTCTTTGAGGCAGTCTTGGTGAGGGCTGGGCTTTCTCTTCCATTCCATTGAGCATTGTGCATTAGGAATTAGAAGTGTCTCATCACTAAGTACTGACCTACTTAGGAAACAAATTTTAAAAACTCCTTTTTGGAGAGTTGTTTGGTAGCCAGAAAATGTTCTTTTTCTGTACCTCTGTAGCCCTTAACTCTCTTCAAAGTTACTATTTGTCTTTATTCCTGACAATTTTGAACATGTACACAATAAAATATGATAAGATCAAACCCCCATTCCCCTCTTCCAATTTCCTTTATTAATCTCAACCTACCCTGCTTCCCAGCTTCATGTATTTTAAAACAAAACAAAAGAATACAAATCACTGAAGTCAAGGTCTCTTCAAATTAAAAATCTCTAAGTAGGGGCTAAAGAGGTGGCTTGGTGGTTAAGAGTACTTGGCTGCTCTTGCAGAGATCCTAAATTTGGTGCCCGGCACCCAAACTAGGCAACTAATGACTGTCTGAATTTCTAATCCCCTCTTACATCCTTTGGGGGCACCCACACAAGCATTCACAGATCTACACATGCAACATGAACATAAGTAAAATGAAAATAAATCACATTAAGTTTTAGAAGCAAACACACTCAAGTCAAATTGCGTTTAAACCTGGACATAACTTCTACAAGTTCATTTCTTTGTGCCTTATTTCCACCAACTTATAAAATCATTCCAGTGGAATGTTTTACCTCCTAGATTTCAGTTAAGATTAATCCAGGCAGAATAATAAATGCCTGAAATGAAGTCACGCTTGGGAAGCAGAAGCAGAAAGTTCTCACGTTCATGATCAGCCTGAGCCACATGGCAACTCTGTGGATAGCCTGGAACTACAGAGTGAACTCCTATCATTGAAACAATTGAGTTAAAGGAGCTGACTGGGTGGGGAAAGTGTTCATTACGTGAATAGGAGGCTCAGGGCCCATGCTAGAAAGAAGTAAAGTGGCAGGGCTTGAAAGATGGCTCAGCACCGTAGAAGTGGGTGGAGAATCAGAGCACAGGCAGGTAGAAGGAGGGTGGAGTTAAGTCAGTCGTCATCTGACCCTGGAAGGAGGAACATGTAGAGGTACGGGCTGAGCCACGGGCTGAGCCACGTGGTGGGAGGATTAATGGAAATGGGTTGAATTAAGATAAAAGAGCTAGCTAGTAATGTGCTTAAGACATGGGCCAAACAGTATAAAAAATAAAAAAAAGAAAGATGGCTCAGCACTTAAGAGCATTTGCTATTTTTATAGGGACTTGAGTTCAGTTCCCAGCACCCCCTTAGTCATTTCCTGGCTGCCTGTAACTTCAGCTTCAGGGGATCCAATGCCAGATTATGATCTCAGGCAGCATCTGTGCACACGAGGCACATACATATAGGCATATACACACACAGAGGTTAAAAAAGTTTTTATGTTTTAAATATAGTAAAGGCTGGGAGGCTATGGCTCCCCACCTGTAGTCCTAGTATTTGGTAATAGGAGACAGGAGATCACCAGGATAGCCAGACTAGCCAAAATAGGGAGCTCCAAGATCAGTGACAGACCCTGCCTCAACCAACTATGATGAGGACTGATCAAGGAAGACACCTGACATCAACTTCAGGTGTCCATATGCACATGTACACGTGAAAACATCTCTACACACAGACAATCACATGCACATATGCAAATAATAAATAATGAATCAACTCCTACTTCTGCCTTGTTGCCTAGCACAGCAATGGAAGAAACTTGCTCCTAGAGGCTAAATATGCAGTTCAGTTGGTAGACCAGTTGCCTAAAATGCATGAGGTTCTAAGTTAAATGTCCTTCACCACCAATATATATGTATATGTGTGCATTTATAATATATTATATATATGCTTTTGATATATAAATGCTGCCACTTGTTTCTGTCATAAGAGTGAATCAAGTTCTCTTGTCATTTACCATAACCTTCAGTGAATCATCTCATATGTCTCCCAGATACAGGAAGCCCCTCCCGACAAATGCACATTTTTATTGCCTTTGTGAATGAAATATTCTTGTCTCCATCTTTATCCATTTTAGCTCAGTGCAGTCAACCAGTTGGGAAGATAATTAATGTCTCTGAAGAATAAATTGTGTGGCACAGATTCAGATAAATGATTCAAACCTGAGGCAAGATTATGAAGATGTAGTAAGGATCCTAACAAGAGGGAAAAATCTGCTCTTGATGTTCTTAATGAGATAAAGATAAAATATTTGCCAGACCAATGGCCAGACCACTAAAAAAACTACATAGAAACCAGGAGATGCATTTGGGAAGGCCATCTGCTACAATTTATAATCATCTATTGTGCTCTGAAAGCCTTCCATCCCTGGCCTGTGCCAGGCATCTGTTGTCTCATGTCATCAAGAATGAGATGATTTCTTTTGATTTTTCAGGAATTGTTTGGTACCTGTATTAGATAAGTGGAAGTTTGGCATCTATTTGGCTCATTCTTCTATTTGCCAACCATTATTTCAGGACATGAGTATAACTACTACCCTAACATGTGAGAATTGGATATGTAGAGGGTTGGAGATGGGGTGACTCCTGAAGCAAAGTATTTGCAAGCAAACATAAGAATCTGAGTTCAGATCCCTGATACCCAATCAAAAAGCCAGATGTTCCTACACTGGGAAGGCCTAAATAGGAGCATTCCAGGGACATACTAGTCAGCTAGCCTAACCAATTAGTAAACTCAAGGGTCAATGAAAGGTCATTTCAAAAAATATGATTGCGAGCAACTGAAGAAGATACCTGAGGTCAATCTCCGGCCTCAGTGTGCATGGCCACCCACATACACACACACACACACACACACACACACACACACACACACACACACACACACCAGAAACACACATAACAAAAAGATGGAATTGAAAAAAAATAAAACTTTCAATACATTGTAGGAACTGTGTCATTTGTGAGGTGGACTTGGGTTCAAGTTCTACTTGAGGTACAAGAATATTGCCTCTTTTCACAACAGCAAATAATTTCTCACATAATAAACCTCACTTAATAAACCTCACTTAGAGTGGACAAGCTACAATCAATCAGCAATAAGAAGCAAAAATGCAGAAATACAGCTAGTTTTTTTTAATTGAAAAAAATTTTTTCAATAGGTTTATATATAGCAACAAAGCCAGCTTGATTGAACAGTGTAAAATGCCTTCTCTCCTAGGGAACTTCAGCTGTCAGCTCACATGACCTAGAGATACCTGGTCTTGGTGAGGAATTGCTTAGATCAGGTCTGTGGGACTTTGTCTTGACTGTTAATTGATATAGGATGGTCCATCCCACTGTGGATGACTCCATCTCTCCTAGAGTGGTAGCATCCCTCCTAGGCCTGTTTTGTATAAGAAAGCTAAATAAGTATGAGCCAGTGAAAGGCAGCAGCATCCTCCATGGTTTTTGATTCAAGTTCTTGCTTAAATTTCTTCCTGATTTCCTTCAGTGATGGACTGTGATCAGGAATTATAAGTCAAACAAATCATTTCTTCTCTATAAGTTGCTTCTGGTCATCATTTTTATCTTGCCTGAAGAGTAAATGTAGAAAAGCTTCTCAGGCTGCATTTCACTGGAATCCCTTGCCAAGAATAGTTGTTAATTCGATTTCACAGTCTAAGGCAGTTGTCATGATTAACTTTGACTGTCAACTTGTTAAAATTTAGAATCATCGTGGAAACAAACTCCTGAGTATGTATGTTGTAGAGTTTCTGGATTGAATAACTGAGGTGTGAGGACCCACCCTCATAGCTCTATTCATTGAGCTGGGCTTCTAGACTGATAAAAAGAAAACAAGCCGAACAGCAGCATTCATCTCTCCCTGCTTCCTGAGTGTGGATGCCATGTGACCAGCTCCCTCATCCTCCCTACCACAACAATTGTCCTGCCTGGATAAACTGTACCCTTAAATTGATCAACCCTTCATTCCCCAAGTTGTTCTTAGTCAGTGTTTAGTCATGGCAATGGGAAGAGTAACTGTTATGCTAACCAATTCATACTATTTTTTTTTATTGTGTGATTTTTCTCACCAATTAGATATTGTAATTGCAGAGCTAGACTATTCTGTGATCTGACTGTTTTTGGCAACTCTGACTAAGGGAAAGCTATATGTAAGTAAATAGCTATATCAAGCACCAAGGAAGGGGCCTCTTTGGCTGGCAGGAGCCGATAAAGATGTTCAAAGTTTGACAATCTTTGGAATCCTCCAACTCTTCAAATATATGAAGTTTCTTGGTGACATTTTATTGATTATTGCCTCTAACTTTCATGAAAGAGGTATAATAAGGCTATGAACTTATGTCACTGACATTCAAAAATCAACAAATCAGGCTGGGGAGATCATTCATTTGGTAAAGTACTTGCCTCTTAAAAATGAAGATCTGAGTTCGAATCCTCAGAACCCACTTAAAAAGTTGACTGCAGGGATTCAGGCTTGTAATCCTGTAGATACTGAGAAAGGAGGCAGAGAGAAGCGGATCTCTGGAAGCTGGCTCTCTAGCTACCCTGATTTACTTAGTAAAACACCAGGCAAATGAATGACTTTGCCTCAAACAAAAGGTGAAAAATTCCAGAGAACTAACAGCCAAAGTTGTATGTTCTGATCTCCACAAATGTACTGTGCAAGCATATGCCCATACCCACATATGCACCTACACTCACAAGAACAGGCACTGCATTACACACACACACACACACACACACACACACACACACACACACACACAGCAAGTTAATATTTTATCTAGCCTTTCAGTATGTCAGAACAGCAAATAGAAAAGTTGAGTAGTGTCTGTGCCAAATTTTTATTTCTATATGCATAGATATAAACATGTATATGTGTACATGTTCATATAGAGACCATGTAGAGACCAGCAATCATTTCTTGGGAGCCATTCACACTGTTTCTTGAGCTCTCTCATTGGGCTAGAGCTCACCTATTAGTCTGTTTGCTGGCTATGAGCCATAGGTATACTTTCATCTCCTCTTCTCTAGGGCTGAGGCCATTAGTAAGTAACTCCTTTATTAAGCATGGATTTTAGGAATGAAACTCATATACATGCTCACAAGGCAAACACTTTACCAAGTGAGTCATCTCCCTGGAATCACATTTGCCAATTTTATTTTAAAATTTTTTATTATTATGGTTTACATAATGCAAAACTGTTGTTTTTCATGTACGTGTATAGTGCAGTTTTGTGTATATCAACCCAACCCTGTATTCTACTACCAATCCCTTTCCCACTCTTCCTACACCTATTACCCACTTTGTTCTCCTAGATGATTTCATTTCCACTTTCATGGTCTTTATACATATACAATGTATGTGCCTATAAAGAAAACCTAGGGCCCATAGCTGACACTAAATGTGGTCCCTGTGTTTCTTGGCTCGATAATCTGACTGAATTCACCTAGTAAGATGTAGTTTCTGACTGTGTGAAACTTTTATTACACCTTCCCCCTCAAAGAGCCTGAGATAGCCACACAGCAAAAGGTTTGCTTTTTCCTTCACAGCAAAGAATTGCAATTCCTGGATCAATCAATCAACCCACCTCAGGTTGAGTTATAGTAGCGAAATTATGAAACCATTCTTTCAGGCCTTTGCTTTTCAGGTACTATTGTGATGAACCGACCACTAAGGTTGCCCAGTGAGATACGATCACTTGAAATTCTGCCCCAGAACCCAGCAAAGTGCCCTGAGCCAGGCATAAAAGGAATGCTCCTAAGTATTTCCCCAGCTCCGATTCTTTGAATGGAGTTCTTCATTCTGTGAAGTAGAGCTCTGTCCATGGCCCTAAACTTTCCACACTGCAGTTTCAAAGCCATGTCCCTTGCTCTTGTATTTTCTGAGACCTGTTTGTGTGGCTGTGGGAGCGTGGTTGATTGAAGCAATGTCAGAGTGAGCTGCAGGTCGCAGCAGAAGATGTCATTGCCTCAAAAGGGCTGTGTAAGGGATGGGGGTGGCAGTGTGGGCTTGAGTGAAGCCCTTTCCCTCTAGGCTTCTGTATGGAACATAGATGTAAATGCTTCTTCTTCCCACTCATCCTCTTCTCAGCCTTTCTATTGTTTATAAATGGGAACCAGTGAGTTGGCCATGGGGAAGGTGCTTTGTCACCAAGCCTTATGACCTAGCTATCTATCTCTGGATTCTATCTCTGAGACCTCCACATGTGCTCAATGACATGCATTCCCACATACACATATACACATAAACATGCACATACATATATACACATATGCACATAAGCACACATACATTCACATACATATACATATACATGTTCATATACAAAAGAAAAACTTAAGATTGAAATGTGTGGGATGTTTTCCTTTTCTTTCTCAAAGTCTCTAAAAATGTATTGGATAAAAAATTATATCAATAACTTATTTTTTAATTTTGGAAAATTGGGAAAAGATGACATGTTATTTTTCTTATAAGAGATAGTGTTGGTGGTGAGGGAGGTGACTCAGATTGCAATGTGGTTTGCTGTACATGAATGAGGACCTGAGTTTGATCTTCATCTTAAAAAGCCAGGCTGTAATGCCAACAGTTGGGAGGTGGAGATAGGAGGATCCTAGGAACTAACTAACCATCCAGCCAAGCTGAATCAGAAAGCTCTAAGTTCAATGAGAGGCCTGCTTTAAAAGAACGAGGTGAGAAATGATAAAGAAAGACATCCAACATGGACTTCTGACCTACACACGTATGTATGCACATTCCCTACACACATTGATGTAGACACACACACACACACACACACACACACACACAAAGTGTGACTCAGTAGCAAACAACAATGTAGATTTGATTAGAAAAATCTAAAAAATAGACTTTCACTAAAAGTTGTCTTTATTTCTGCTGCTGAGGAAAAATACCTTGACAAAAAGCAAATTAAGGAGTGGAAAGGGTTTCTTGGGGTATAATTCCAGTCTAAAGTTCCAGAAATCTCACTGTAGGAACTTTGGCAGCAGGTCACACCACATTCAACATACTCATAGTCAAGAACTAAAAGAGAATAGACATGCAGATCCTTGCTAGCTTGCTCTTAGCTTGACTCCTCTTTTCTGTGAGTGTTCAGGACTCCCTGACTAAGGAATGGTGTCTCCAACAGTGGACTGAGTCTTCCTGCATCAATTAACAATCTAGACAATTCCCCATAGCCATGCCCATGGACCAACCTACTCTAGGTAATTCCTCATTAAGAATCTCTTCCCAAGTCGTTCTAGCTGACAGCTAAAACTACCCAGTGCAGTCCTTCCAAAAACACCTTGTACCTGGAAATATTTAGTCAGCATGCTGATTTAGTTTAGATCATTAAACCTTAGCTACTTTTAATACAAACACAAGATGCCAATAAAATCAAGATAGATTTTTATTCTAAGCTATATACTGGGGAATGAGACATATATATTTGGCCTCCTTAATGGCCTCTCTATTATACATGTTTTCCAAAAAGAAAAATGTCTGTTTTCTAAGAATGAAACATTTTTTTCACACTTGGAGGTGCAGAAGAGAAGCATTCCAAATATGTGGTCTTTCTATAAAGTGTTTGTTGGCAGATCTATGCTAATGCTTCAACCACTTCCATATTAGAAAGGACTAAATTTTTCTCCAAGGAAAAAAGGCCATTGAAGCACATATCTGAATCCCAGCAAGAACAGAGAGAGATTTGCTCCATTCCAAATGCTAACTGACCCATTTTGCTAGTAGAGACATTTTATGGCTACCTTTTCCAGTCAGTGTGGAGAGCCAGGGAGATAGGAAACATATTAGGTATGCTTAGCATGTGCTGAGAAACTGTCCACCAGCATGCTTCCAAGGCACACTTTGGCACACAAGCACTCTGAAAGATGCAATTTCTCCATTTCCAAAACTCAACAATTTTTCTGCTGCACAGCATCAGTGGAATGAACACTGGTATTTTATGTGTCTCTTCCTGGAGTACTGTACATTTATTTGGGAGGTGTCTCTAAATCACATCAATTCACAAAAGACCAAGTTCAAATCAGATGTTGAATGTGCGTGCACACATGCTACAGTTCTTTTCTTCCTTTTGCTAGTTAGTTATAGATTAGAGATTTGTAGTCGGAGTCACAACCCTCCCTGAGGCTGCAAATATGACTAATGAATGCATGATACACATCCAGCAAACAAGAAGGCCTTACTACATTGCCTTCTTCCCTGTATTGCAGCACAAAGCATCATCTCTGGGGAGGTTGGTCTTCCTTATGGAAATCCTCTTCCATCTCATATTTGAAATTATTTCTCAGCATTTACCCAAATGTGAAAGTATGAGTATCATTAAAGCAAACACTTCAAACATGATATCTTCCCTATTTCATGTAAAATATTAAATTTAGAGTCTGTCCAGCTCATTACACACATATGGGGAGTTGAGACTCCAAAAGCCCAATAGTGCTCAGAGAACCCAGAGTCCCTGCTTTGGATCTCAGTGTCTTCCTGCTCTTCAGAAGTTGGCAAAGTTTTCTACAAAGTGTCAAATATATGATAGCTATATAAACCTTTGTGGGCTACAATGCTGTTGTGCTTTAAAGTTAGAATTGTGTAATTGTTTACAATGTAACAATGCATTTGAACTCTTGAGTCTTAGGAAATGAGGCTAATGGATCAGTGGGAGAATGCTTGCTTAGAACACACAAGGTTCTAGGTCCTGTTTCCTAGCACCAAAAAAAAAGGGGGGCGGGGGAGAAGTGGTAGGGAAAGTAGGAAGAAAGGAAAAAAGAAAGGAAGGAAAAAGGAGGAAGGAGAAAGAGAAATAAAGGAAAGAAGACGGGAAGGAGGGAGGAAGGGAAGAGAAATAAGAACAAGGGAAGGAAGAGAAACAGGAAAAGACGAAGTAAGAAACAGAATGGATTTTCCTCGGAGTTATACTTGGCAAATTTTCATGATGAAGCTCTAAAACACCCTAACACGCATACAGTGTTTGTTAAATTGCTTCAAATACAGACTTTGAGTGAAGACATCCACAAAGGTCAGTTTTCATTGCACAGAAGGATATCCATCTATCCCCTTTACATCCCAGCAAAGAGAGACACCAGCTTTTACCTATAGTCCTCTTACACGAGACAGAGTTTATTTCTAATTTGTTCTTTTACCGAAAACATAATTTTTCATCATCACTGATCTATGTGGGTGTCTTCTCTAAGCTTCCCCACAGAGCCCAAGTTAGCAATATTTTTTTTTGAGGACTTGACACAGACTAGCATTATGTGGGAAAAAGAAGCTTCAACTGAAAAAAATGTTTCCACCAGATTGGCATATGGGCACATTTATTGCACAGTGGGATTTTTCTTAATGAGTGATTGATGTGGGAGGCCCCAGTACATTCTGTGTAGTGCCATCCCTGGGCAGGTGGTCCTGCGGTTTATAAGAAAGTAGGATGAACAATTCATGGAAAGCAACCTGTAAACAGGTTTCTCTACGGCTTCTGCTTCTACTTCTGCCTTTAGGTTCCTGCCTTGAGTTCCTGATAATGACTCTTCTTATTGATGGTCTGTAATTGGGGGGGGGACAAAATAAACCCTTTACACCCTACATTTCTTTTGCTCATGGTATTTTATCATAGCAATAGAAAGCAAACTATCTCAGACCCTTATAGTATCCTGTAAATCAAAAAATTTCCTGCAAATGTTTCTAGTACAAAAGTCAATCTGCCTAGCTAATTTTAATCTATGATTACAACTTTCTCTTGGATTCTAGGTTCTAAGATTTCCTCAATGTCTTGCAATCTCATATTCTTTTTAAAAATACTTTCATGGGACTGGGGAGGTGGCTCAGTCGGTAACATACTGACTGTGGAAGCATAAGGTACTGAATTTAATCCCAGAACCTGTGTAAAAAGCCAGGAATGTTGGTGTGGGCTTGTAGTCATAAAAGCGTTGGGGAAAGTAGATAGGTGGGTCTCTGGGACTTGATGGGTAGCCTACCTAACCTAACTAGTCAGCTCTAGGTCCTAGTGCAAGACCTGATCCAAAAATCAAGATGGATACATCCTGAAACAGTGGCTGATGCTGACTTCTGACCACAGGAAAACATACTTGCATACACACCCACACCCCCCCACACACACACAGAGGCATGCATGTATGTATGAACACATGCAAACATGCACACATGCTTCCACTTGATACTTAAATCTGTTTGTAAAAAAGGGTTATAAAATATGCTATACTTCACGATACAGATACAGGGATATTTTGGACACCTTTTGCATGCTTAGTAAGAAAAAATAAAAGTTGAATTTTTTTTAAAAACACTAATTTAAAATTTTATCTTATTTTATTTTTTGTCCTTTGAGAAAAAAGAAGCTGTCCAGGCATTTGATTTGTTTTGATAGTGAAGCTATGCATAAAATAATGTGCAAAACTGGTGCTTCATAAACCAGTCAACACAGCTCCAGGTTCACCAAATGCGAAGTATGTTGAATTATCTAAATGGCACATGTATTCCCTGTAGAATTAAACCAAGTAGAGAAGAAATGTTTTAACCATGGTCTCTATGTGAATGAGTTTGTGTGTGTATTTAACATTCATTCTGCAAACATTTATTATAGGTACTTGTTCTGGGGAGAATATTATGCAAGCACTGGAGCTTGAGGGAAAGAAAAATCAGAGGACTGGGTCTGCTCTCCTGGGTTCATTTTCTTACTCGCTAGTAGAAGAACTATGCAGACAAGTCCTTGTGAGGTTAGACACATCCTGCATGTGTACATTTGTTTGTCTATGTACCTTTCTGTGTTCATCTGAGCATTTTCTACCTTCTTGACCTACTCACATGGTCTTTTTCAAAGCCACCCTTATAATCTATTCTAATTTTTATTTATGTGGCTGTGACATAATACTTTACCCAAAAAGAACTTAGGAGGAGCAAGTGTTTGTTTGGGCTTCTAATTCCAGGTCACAATCCATCATTGAGGGGAGTCATATTAGGAACTCCAGATAGAACTGTGAGAGTAGGCTTGATTGCTATTTCACACAGCAAAACTTCTGACTAAGGACCTTAATTTTTCAAAAGGGCATCAGGAACCATGTGTAATGTTGCTTTTTGGCTTACACACAAGCTGTGTGTGTGTGTGTGTGTGTGTGTGTGTGTGTGTGTGTGAAAACCACTTGCCTAGGGCATGTTATCACCCACAGTGGAATGAGGCCTCCTACATCAATTAACAATCAATCCAATTCCCCATAGGCATATCCATAAATAAAACTGATCTAGACATTTTCTCAATTGAGACACTCTTCTTATGTGAGTGGCAAGCTGCCAACCAAGATAACCCAGGTACAATTAAATCAAGAAAAAAAACCAGTAAGCTCAAGGGATTTGTCTGGCTCCGCTTCCTCAACTAGATTCCTCTTCCTCTCCCCAGCCCCTACCCCATTCAGTGCTTCATGTAGTTGTGGATGTACCAAGTTGCTACCCACTTATGGATGTTTCTACAGGATCCCACTAGAAAGAGGATGGCTCTAGATGATGAGGTAGCTAAGGAGAGTATATGATAGGTCAGGAGCTGGGGAGATGGCCAGTGGGTAAGAGCACTTATTGCATCAACATGGAAGATTAGATTTCCAGTATCCAGGTAAAAAGCAAGTAGAGGCCACATACAAACATATAACATTAGTGCTAAGTGGAGGAGAGACAGAGACTCACTGGAGTTTGGTGCAGGACAGATTGGCTCTAGATTCAGTGAGAGACCCCATATCAAGGAAGTCTATCCCAGAGTGGCAGAGTAGGACACTCAATGACCTTCTTCAGTCTCCTTATATATGAACACGACAATGTGCTTTTGGACACATGTGAGAGATATACCATGTACAAACATACACCAAATTTAATGAATGAGTAAAAATGAAGATAAGCCATCCTCAGAGGAACAAATATATTCCATGTTCCCTAAGCAGTGATGGACCTGTGAACTAAGCAGTAGGCACTCATGAATCTACTTCTCTCTGCTTGTGGATGTAGATGTGATGTGATACATGATTCCTGTCTTTACTTCCCTATCATATATACTGTATATACTGTAACCTGGAAATGTAAGCTTAAATAAACCTCGGCTTCCCTAAATTGCTCTTTACATCAATAGAAATAAAATTAAAAGAAGAGCATAGATTGTGGAAGTAATGGATGATGCTTCCACAGAGGGCATCTGGGAGTGGGGAACTAGAGCAACTTTTGACTCTCCTTGGAGGAAGACATCTTCATGATATAAGTCTCTACAGGTATGTCTTAACTTACCAAACATGATGGGGCAGACTAAGCAGTATTTGCAAGAAGACAAAAAAGCATAAATCTATACCAAAGTTAGACTACATGTGATCAGGTAGGCATGGGAAGTTCTCCTTTTAGGAAGGCTTTATGCCCTGTTAGCTTTATGGTTATTGATGAAAGCCTGAATGAAGGAAAGGGCTCTCTGGCTCCATCCTTTCCTGAGGAGCTTGGGAGTAAATGGTTGCTTGGAAAGAGAGATCTAACCATTGATAAGTTGCCTTTGCTGTAGAAAATAACTCCCCCCAGGCCACTGTAAGTAATCCCAATTAAACTCTGTGGGTCAGAATGTTAAAAGACTTAAAATTAAGAAGGGGCTTATTGGAATGAAGAAGGGAGGGAGGGAGGAAGAGAGAGAGAAAGTGAGAGAGAGATCAATTGCATTGTATGCATATGCAGAAATGTCAAAAATATTTTCTTAAACTCCTACTTCTTTATAGTGGAGATAATGGCTTTCTACATTTCCACCTCTGCCCAGCTTGAGCCCATTTTCTCCCACTGGTATGTAGGAGTGTATTCTTTCCTGAAAAACTATTCCTGGTTCTACATAAATCAAGTAGGGGTGTGTGTGTGTGTGTGTGTGTGTGTGTGTGTGTGTGTGTCTGTGTCTGTGTCTGTGTCTGTGTGTCTATGTCTGTGTATATATGTGTGTGCATGTATGTGTGTGTGTTGGTGTGTGTATGTGTGTGTGAATGTGTGTATTATGCATGTGTGTGCGCATGTGTGTATGTGTGTGTGCATGTGTGTATGTGTGTGTATGCATGTGTGTATGTGTGTATGCATGTGTGTATGTGTGTGTGCATCTGTGTATGTGTATGTGCGTGTGTGTGTGTGTATGTGTGTATATATGTGTGTGTGTATGTGTGTGTGTGTGTGTGTTGTCTCTACGGGAAAAGCTTCACACAATAGATGTCACCACTTTTGTAGTTCTGATTAAACCCTTGCTGACCACCAAGTCACAGAGATGAGCCTAGAGTTATTCCTGCCTCTGAATATTCTTGTTTTTTGCACTTTCCCTGTTCTCTGTCTCCAGCTACATTGACTTGCTGCTAGCGCCTGTGGGCTTTAGCATTTTGTTCTATCCTAATGTAGAGTGAAGCTTTTGCTCCTGAGAGGAGATGGAGAGCATGCGTCTTGGTGTGATTCCATTCATGGCTTCTGTTTCCTTATACAACCAGCACTGTGTGAAAAGCTTTCACAGACCAATGAGACTCCTGTGGAAAACCTGTTAGCAGGTACAAACATTCTTGTATACATATCATTGTTCATTAGCTTTAATTGGGTGATCAAAACAATCCAGAATCACCTGGGAAGAAGAAAGGGATTGTCAACATTAGGTTGAACTATGGGAATGTAGGGGATTATCTTAAAGTCAATGGACAGGATGTGAAAAGACACAGTCCACTATGGGTGGCCCCATTCCCTAGGCATGAAGCCTGAACTGTCCATGAAGGAATAACAGAGCCAACCACAAGCAAGCAAGAAAGCATGTATGCATTCATTTTCTCTCTACTCATGAGTGTAGTTGCAATAAGACTAGCTGCTCAAATTTCTATCTTGACTTCTGTCCCATGACAGACTATAACCTGGAATTTTAAGAAAAATAAACTCTTATTTTAAATAATACCATAAATTTCTTTTTGTCAAGGCATTTTAACATAACAACAGAAACTAAGACAGCATTCATCTTGCAGAGTGTCTGACCTGGGATGTTTTTCTGTATGCTGTGCATCATCATTGGATAATAAAGGAATTGTTTTGGCCTATGGGAGGCCAGCATATAGTCAGGCAGGAAATCCATGCATAGATAAAGGGGAAGGAGGACAGAGTCACTGAAAGACATAATTTAGCCACCTAAGAAGCAAGATGTTATGGAGTACAGGTAAGCCACAAACCACGTGGCAAGACATAGATTAGTAGAAATGGGCTGAGTTGAGATGCAAGAGCTAACAATAAGCCTGAGCCATAGACCCAATAGTTTGTAATTAATGTAAGCCTTTGTGTGATTATGTGATTATTAGGGATGCTGGTTCAAGTCTTGGGACTAGGCCGAGCCAGAAACTTTTACTACAAAAATGTCCTACTCACTCACTAGCCTACACAGATTCTAGCACTTTGCTAACGATCTTTAGCTGAAACTTCCTACATATTTTTATTTAATCAAGTAACGTCTATTCAGAGAAACAAATACTCATATCTAATTTATTCTTGCAGACATTCATGTCTTTTTAGATAGTGGGCTAATTAACATAAAACCTCATGTTATAGTAAAAACTGCTATAAAATATCAAGGGGTCTGGGGATATGACTTAGGTAATAGAGCCTTGAGTTTCAAATCCAGTATGGTCTAAAGCAGGCATGATGGCACACATGCTCAGAACCCCAGCACTTGGAAGGTGGAGGCAGGAGGACATGCAGTTCTGGGTTTCAGGGTCATCTTTGGCCATCTAGTGAGTGTTGTAGTAGGATTTCCAGGCCCATTTGGGCCTGGAGGTTTGTACCTGGCCTGCGGTAGCTTTTGTCCCCCAAAGAAATGAATCAGACACTTATATACTTTGTACTGTTTGGCCCATGTCTCAAGCACATTACTAGCTATCTCTTTCATCTTAATTCAACCCATTTCCATTAATCTGTCTGCCATGTGGCTCGGCCCGCAGCTCACCTGTGTTCCTTACGTGATTCTTCTTTGAAGGTCAGATGGAGACTGACTAACTCCACCCTTCTCCTACCTGCCTGTCCTCTGATTCTCCACCCACTTCTACGGTGCTCTACATAGGCCAAACCAGTTACTTTGTTTACATCATACAGAGAACATTTCCACCACAAGTGAGTTTAAAGGACAGAGGATAGGAGATAAGGGAAACAAGAGAGAGAAACAGAGACAGAGAGAGAGAGACAGAGAGGAAAAAAGAAAGGAAGGAAAGAAGAAAGTAAGAAGGAAAGAAAGAAAAAGACAAAGGGGAGTGAGGGAGGAAAGAAGGAAGAAAGAGAAAAAGAAAGAAAAACAAAAGAAGAAAAAAGGAAAAGAAATAGCAATGAACTTGCTATTTCTCCACGTTATTTTTCTTTTCTGAGGTCAGAGTGATGGTTTGCTCTGCTCTCTGATCTGCTCTGCTCTCTTGCTCTCCAGTCTATTTGGATCAATGCCTTCTTATCATTGCTCCTCGCCAATATCAGGGATCTGATTTAAAACAAGGGATTCTGTGTTGCCACACTTCTCCACTGCCAAAACTTGCACTGGAATTTTCTACCTCCCTCCCTCCCTCCAGTAACTAAGCCCTCCCCTTGCTGGCAGAGCTCTGCAGAATGTAACATGCTGTGAATATATCCCAGACTACTGAGGCAGAAAAGTAATGTACTAGCAGATTCCTCTGAGCATCTGAAATCAGCTTTGAAAATGTCAAACAGCGCTTTGATGCCCTGCTGCTCCTGTGTGCAACATCCTAATTTTCCTCCAAGGGAGTCTCAGGATGGGGAATTGGTCTTGCTTTCATTCAGGTAGGTCAGTGAGGCAATTTATTAAAGACCTACTATGTATCTAGGGTGTGTGTGTGTGTGTGTGTGTGTGTGTGTGTGTGTGTTGTGTGTGTAGTATGCATGCATATGTATGGTATGTCATTGTATAGCACTTAGTCAGTTTGGTAAAGGCTGAATTCCTGAGCTGAGAAACAAGTGCTGGAAACTACAATGCAAATACACTAGAGACACAGGTTATCTCTCTTGTGAGATCAAAAGAAAGTCAGGTTTGTTTCTTTGTTTGTGTGTGTGCGTATGTATGTTTGTATATGTATGTCTGCATAGGCACAGATGTGTGAGTAAACATTCATGCATCTCTGCATGTATGCATGTGTGTATGTACATTCAGACACATGGAAAACAGAGAATGACCTCAGATTTCATTTCTCAGGATCTTCCCACCTTGTTTTCTTGAGACAGGATCTCTCACTGAGACCTGGGACTTGCCATTTTTTCTAGGCTGGCTGTCCAGTGAACTACAGGGATCTATCTACCTGTCTCCCCTTCCTCAGTGTTGAGATTACAAACATGCACTGCCATGCTTGGCTCTTTGTGGGGACCTGGGGATTAAATTTTGGTTCTCATGCTTTCACATGAGAGTTATCTGCCTAACCAATTTTCCTAAGTCAATTTCAAGCTCTGTGAAGGTTTGCGGAATGTGACCCTATTCTCAAAAATAACAGAAAGTAACTCAGACCCATAAACTCATGAATTTAAGTGCCGATAAACCTCTAGTGTCAAAAAGCTTATTGGGGCTAGAGAGATGCTTAATAGTTAAAAGCACTGGCAGAGGATCTGAGTCCAGTTCCCAGAACCCACATCAGGTAGCTCACAATCTCCCAGTGTTCCTGCTTCAGGATATCTAGCTCCCTCTTCTGGCCTCTGCAGGCACCTACCTTCATGTGCACATACACACACAGGCATTCACACACGTACACAGATATACGTAATTAAAAATAAAGCAATCTTTAAAAAATACTAAAGTTGGAAGTTTATAGGAAGACCTTTTATTTTTTATGCATCTAAATATCCACCAGTGGTAGATTAAATTTACTCCAATAGATACCCTGATCTCCCTGTTAATGATCTTATTACCCAACATAGGGCATCTATACTGGCTGGTTTTATGTCAACTTGATAAAAGCTAGAGTCATCAGAGAGGAAGAAGCCTCAGTTGAGGAAATACCTCCATAAGAGTCAGCTGTAAGGCATTTTCTTAATTAGTGATCAATAGAGGAGGGCCCAACCCATGATGGGTGGTACCACCTCTGAACTACAATAAAGGGCTCTATAATAAAGCAGGCTGAGAAAGGCAGGGGAATTAAGCCAGTAAGCAACTCCCCTTCATGGCCTCTGCATCAGCTCCTGTCTCCAGGTTGTAGTGATTAGTTTTTGGCCCAGACTGGCCTTAAAATCTGGACCAGCAGTCCCAAATAAACCACCTACAGCTGCTTGGTCCCAAATTATCACACAAGGATGTGAGGGCGATCTGGCTGCGACATCTGTCACCCCATTGATCGCCAGGGTTGATTCGGCTGATCTGGCTGGCTAGGCGGGTGTCCCCTTCCTCCCTCACCGCTCCATGTGCGTCCCTCCCGAAGCTGCGCGCTTGGTCGAAGAGGACGACCTTCCCCGAATAGAGGAGGACCGGTCTTCGGTCAAGGGTATACGAGTAGCTGCGCTCCCCTGCTAGAACCTCCAAACAAGCTCTCAAGGTCCAAATTATCACACAAAAGTTTATATTAAGTATATGCTGGTTGTCCTATGGCTCAGGCATATTGCTTGCTAGCTCTTAAAACTTAACCCATTATTCTTGTCTTATTTAGCCATGTGGCTTGGTACCTTTTCTCCAAACAGTATTCTGGGTTTTTTTTCTGCTCTGCATCTGCTGGCATCTCTCCTCTGCTCTTTCTCTTCCCAGAGTTTTCTTAGTCTGGTAGCCCTGTCTACACTTCCTGTCTGCCTTTTGGCCACTCAGCATTTTATTTAACCAGTAGGAGGAACAATTATCTACAATGTCTAAGACTATAATCCCACAGCACCATGTTCCTGCCCTGTTTTGAGTTTTTGTCCTAAATTTTTTCAATGATAAACAGCAATGTGAAGTGTAAGCCGAATAAATCCTTTTCTCCTCAACTTGCTTTTTGGTCACCGTGTTTCATCACAACAATAGAAATTCTAATTCAGCATCCTTTACTAGAAATGGATTGTTTTTTTTTTGCTCTTAATTCTTTAACTTTTCTCCCAGGAGCAGATCCTAGAAATTGTACTTTTCAATGCTGAACTCCATCTACTTATTTCTAGAATAACCTTTCTTCCTTTATGTTTCTTCTCACACACTAGAAATGGGAGATAGAGAGATTGCTCAGTAGTTAAGATTACTTGCTGCTCTAAAAGATGGTTTCTGTTAGGTTCTTAGTACCAACAGCTCACAACTATCTGTAGTTACAGTTCTAAGGGATCTGATGCTTTCTTCTGGTCTCCACAGATGTCAGGTACACATATGGTACATAGATACATATGCAGACAAACATTTATACATAAGCTTTAAGTACAAGAAACATGTAATTGGTAAGGATGTATTTGTGGGTATTGGTAACATGAAAAAAGGACACAGTGGTTTTAAAAGAGAGGAAAACTGGACTTGTATATTACTGTTCTATTACTAGAAACTAATGCTGTTCAAGAAGGAAAGGGTAACATTCTGGCTATCTGGTTGGAGATGGGACTTGGAGCCATCTCAATATGGATTCTAATGAAGGCATCGTCTTTGCTGGCTTGATGACTTGAGAAAATGCTTAAACCTTTCTCTCTTAGTATCTGAGGAGAGGGGTGGAGTTTCATAATAAACAATGGGGAAAATATCTGGAACACCGTCAAGACCACAAATTATACTCATTGTTCAAACAGTTCTCACAATTATAAGGAATTACAAGTTATCTTTGGCCATGATAGACAGCTCACCCAGTTCTCAACACAGTCAAGCCACAGTTATAGAAGCAAGAGATGTAACATTAGATTTCCATCCTGGTCATTGGTTCATATCAATTCCAGGCTGCACTGAAATGTGGCCAAGATGGAGACATTTAATAATCTTGTGTCCTAGATGGGAAGATAGCTCAGTGGCTAAAGCTTTTGCTGTGTAAGCAAAATGTCCTGTGTTTGATCCCCAGAACTGCCACCCAAAAGCAGTGGGGAGGCAAAGGTAGGCAGATCTCTATGCTCCCTAGCCTGACTGCTAAGTACAGGACCAATGAGAGAACCAGTCTCAAGGAGGAAGGCATCTGAGGATGACACCCAAAGTTAACTCCTGGCTTTCACACACACACACACACACACACACACACACACACATGCATGCACGCACACCTGCACATATATACACTGATACATATGTATAGATAATTATCTCACATCCTTCTTTTTTTTGGTCCATATTTTCCTGTTGGTACCAAAAGAACAAAAGCCAGTGATGTCTTGAATCTCCTTTTGTAGCAGCTGCATGGACATGTGTTACTCTCATTTCATACAGTTTATCAATTGTGTTTCTACTGTTCCAACCTGTGCCATAGTCAATGGAGTCTATCCATGCATTCAACCATTTCCAAATACTCAGTCAAGCACTGGTGAATGGTGGTAGGCCAGCTGTCAATCAAGCCTTCACTATAGTAACCTAAGCAGGCATTGATGATAGGATTCTCCTGTGTGGGAATAGACATTCCAACTTCCCCTAAGGGTTCCTGCAAGCCAGCTCCTGGAACCTTTAACCTTCAGCCATGACTATTGTGATCATACCAGCATAACAAATAGTCTGAAAAAATTTTCTGGAGTGTAATATATAATATATATGGTTCTATTTTAAGCATAGAACAAGTCTGAGGCTAGGGGTAAAAGCTAATTTATCGCAATGTCACCCAAGATAAGTAGCAAAAAGCTGTAAACAAGCATGTGTTGTCTAATTAAAAGTGTGATAACATAAAATACAGTGATGGCTAGTTGGAAAGATCTGTTAAGGAGGAGTATGTGTATATCACATGAAATATTGTTTCAATTACCCACAGTCATTGCCTCCATCTCCTCACAGACACATGACAAGCATTCTTCATGTCTGCACCTCCTTTCCTTTTATTTCCTCTGCCTGTGGAATTTCTTCTGATTTTGAGGAGATGGTGACTTGCCAGTGAGTGCCAGGGATCTGCCTGTCATTTCTTCCCAAGCTCTGGGGTCATGCATGCATGTCACCAGGTTCACTTTTTCATGAACAGGTTCTGAAGAACTGAACTCAGACCCTTATGCTTTCAAGGAAAGCACTTTACCAAATGAGCTGCTGTTACTTTGAGACCACATCTCAATTACATATAGTCTTGGATAGTTTGAAGTGAGACCAGTCTGGTCTCAAATTCATAGGAATCTTCCTGCTTCTGCCTTCTAAGTACGGAGATAACAGGTCTGTGCCACCATGATAACACTGAGCACCTACTTTCACATCAACAATAAGGACAAACATTAGTTGAATGTCTGTTAGTGTTATGAAGCATTCATGAGGCTCTGGGGTAAGTAGCTCAAATTTGTATAGTATTTATAATAACCAATATCTTAATAGCAATTAGCAGTTGCAGGCCACAAACTTGGATGTGTATAAGTCACAAGGACCCTCATCACTGTGTACTGTAGCTTTTCTACAATTATGTGTATATTTTAGGGAGTTGGCTTGGCACCAACCTGTCAGCAAAAAGCAAGAACTAAGGATGAGTTCTCTGCTCCTGGATATCGTTAACATTATTATGCAGCAGTTTCCTCTGAGATGATGCTTTCCTTCATACAGAGAGATTATTAACAATAAGAAGTACAACTCAGGAGATTCAGGAAGGCCCTGAATACTATATGCATTAGGCCTCTCCATCCTTAAAATTTTATAAACATTGGGGACTGTTGAAAGGTACTGTGATGTTTTGAAAAGAAAAATGGCCCCTATCATCTCATAGAGAGAGACACTATTAGGAGGTGTGGCTTTGTTGGAGTAAGTATGGCCTTGTTGAAGGAAGTGTGTCACTGTGAGAGAAGGCTTTGAGGTCTCCTATGCTCAAGATATCACACAGTGTCTCAGTCCACTGCATATCAAGATGTAGTCAGTATCATGCCTGTATGCCATCATGCTCCCTGCCATGATGATAATAGACTAAACCTCTGAACTAAAAGCTATGAGTCAATTAAATGTTTTCCTTTGTAAGAGTTGCCATGGTCATGGTGTCTCCTCACAGCAATAGAAACGGGAACTAAGATAGCCACACTCGAGCCAAGCTACCTGAAAGACACAGACAAGCTGACTTGTCTTCAAGAGTCTTAGAACAGTGGACTTGCTTGGGAGAGACCTTTCTTCAACCTGTCAAACTTCCTGGAAGTTCATGCAGTGAGCTCCATGATGCAATTTTACTAAGCAGTCACGGAGACTGGGGAGGGTTTTGGTGATCCAGCTGTATTTGAGTTATTCTGATCCTAAAACTAAGGCCTCCCTGCCTTCCTCTAAGTCACCCAAATAAACTCGTTGGCTTGTCAATTTGGATTTGGCTAATATCCTTACTTTGGTCCAGCACTGGTTCCCTTTCTATGGTGAGTAGAGTTTTGTTCGCATCTCCACGGGAATAATGTCACATCGCAAGCATCTCATTATTCGTGAGCTTCATTGTATAGCAGTCAGTATACATGAACTTTCTGCTTCCTGTTTGTGCAAAAGCAACCCAGTTCTCATAAAAAGAGAAACCGAGATCAAATGTTTATCTGCCTAGACCATAAGCAGCCATATACAATGACAAACTAGTTGGAGAATGTGCAATCAGTTGACTTAAGGGAAGCATCATAATGTATGTAGCGTGTGCCCAAGGGAGGGAGCAAATTGTTGGCTGGAGAATTTTGTTTTTAATTAAACAGGTAATGCATACTTGTGTGTCATCTTTTAAAGGAAAATGTATTCACCACAGTGGCACGAATCCTATTAGGCCCTCCTGTACATAAACGGTATGGGTGATTAACACTGATTGCTGTTCTATTAAAGGCCTGTGCGTGGAGTGGCTTGATTTTAACATGCCTGGCTCCTAAAGAGTTCCCATATGCTTTGCCCTGAATTGTAGAGACTCAGCAGGGCTGCACTTTACCTGGAATCTCAATTGTGGGTTTACATACTTGTGGGTGGGATGTGAATGCTTTCTTCATGTAGAGTTAAAAAGGAAAAATCAGGAAGGGACTGGAGTGATGGAGGTTCCCAAGGCCTCTGCCTTTGATAGAGTTGAGGTCCATGCCCATGCAAGAAGGAGAGCTTACTGAATCAATAATAGCCACTGGGGAATCATTGGGATAAGGAGCTAGGTCCTCCAAGGGTAGGCCACTGTTCACTGACATGGGCAGTATGTGGAGCCTTGAGGGGTGGGATCAGACTGTGTTCCTGTGTGTGGGCTGGCATCTTGGAGCTCATTCCCTTCAGAGGAACACCTAACCCAGTCTTGACATTGGGATGAGGAAATCGGACTTGCCTGGAGTGGATGCGCTACACTGAGCTGACCCATCTTGCCCTTTCTTGGGGAGGGCATGGAGGAATGGGGCGGGGAGTCTGAAGGCTGACTAGGAGGGGCTGGAAGGAGGGAAAGGAGGGGGAACAAGGGGATATATGGATTTAAAAGACTTTATTTTATATATATATAACTTTGATTATAGTTATATATCTGTACATACATACATATATATATATATATTTGATCCAAGATGTTTACTCCAAATATTTGTACTTTATTCTAGCAGTCATGTCTAACTAGACATGCAAAAGAAACTAAACATGTCTGGGTTTGCCTCACTGCCCAGGCAAGGCCAAAAGATGTCTCCGAGCACCTTGGCTCACCTGCTGTGACTAATATTAACCGTGAACACAACAGGTCTCCAGTCACGGAAGAGATAAAGCCTTGATCAAGCCTGTGAACGAGCCTGTAGACTTGGCTCACTGAAGGAAGAAGACTCAACCCTAATTTGAGCAGCACCATTCCAGACCCTGGGGTCCTAGAGTTCATAAAAAGGAGAAAGTGAGCTGAGTACCAGCATCCATGCTCTCTGATTCGTGTCTGTGGATGCGATGTGACCAGCTGCCTCGCACTCTGGCTGCCATGCCTCCCCCGCCCCTTACACATCATGATGGTGTGTGCAATATCTTAAACAACAAACTTTAGTAAAGATTTCTTTTTTCAAGATCCTTTTGCTAGGTACATTGTCCCAGCAACTGGAATATGCAATTAATGCATGTTCTCACTGTTTCCTTCCCACTCTTCCCCTCCTTTCCTTTGCTCTCTCTCTCTCTGTCTCTGTCTCTGTCTCTGTCTCTGACTCTCTCTCTCTCTCTGTATGTGTGTGTGTGTGTGTTTGTCTCTGAATTCTGAGTTCATAGCAGAGTTTTTTCAGGCAAAAGTTGTTACTGGTTAATTTAACAAATTTAAACATATGCCAGGCCCCTCCTTTCTTCCTGAATTATGACTTCAGGGTCCTGCCTCCAGCCTCTAGGCAGCGCTTGCTCCACTTCCCTACAAGTCAGGCTCTGTACCCAAACATCCACTCCCCTCGCCCTTTCCCCGAGGTTTCCTTCCTACCCACCCAGCTCATCCCTATCTACACTCCCCTCTGTTCTTGCCAGAACATATTTCCCAAATCGCTAGAAACATCATTTTCACACAAACAGATAATGAATGCCTGTCAGGGGCTTATGTAACTTCTGATGAAGGAAATGAGCAGAATGACAGGTCTGAGTTGACAGACGAGGAGGAACTTGAATTTTTATAATCTATGGGGAAACAAAGGCTGAGGAAAGTCTTCAAGAAAAGAAGCCCGCTGTCCAAGGATGCTGTTCTTTTTTGTGAGTCACTTTCTTTGGTAAATGATTCAAACAAACAAAACAAAAACAGAAGAAAGAAAAAGATAGGAAAGACATCGCATCTTACCATGTTTGCACAAATTTTCTTTAAACTTATAGGACTATGAAATACCAATTGTTTAACTAGCACACTAAGGTAGTCCTCTTGTTAATGATATCCAAAGGTCATGCTATCTTTTACTTCCTTTGTGCATGAGTGTGTGTTGTGTTGTGTGTGTGCCTGTTGTGTCTTTGTTTTGCTCGATTGGTTGTGTTATTTTGGGTTTTGTTTGTCTGTTTTTTTTTTTTTTCAAGAAAAAGAGAGGGTCTCACTGTCCTGGCTGGCCTGGAACTCACAGAATCAGTCTGCCTCCCCTTCCCAAGTGTTGATCTCCTAAAGGTCTATACTACGACACTGGGGCCCCTGTCTATGTTTTCTTGAACAACATTCTGCTATGTGCTTTTGTTTTGCATGCCCACATGGCTCAGCTAACCAGTCACTAGCATATCTTGGGTTTGCTGAGAAGGCATTTTTCAATTGTAATTAAAGCCTTCATTATTAGACTTTAAACCTAAGACATTGTGTTGGATAATCCAGATGATATTGATTTGATTGATTTTTTTTCTTAAAAGCTTGTCTAGGACTTACACAGGAGGCAGAGAGAGAGAGAGAGAGAGAGAGAGAGAGAGAGAGAGAGAGAGAGAGAGAGAGAGAACTCATGTGACAGAAACTGTACAGGTGTATTAACTCATCCAAATGGCATGTCTTGTGAGCTTTATACTTGACCAGCCACCAGTCAGATAAATTGATCCTCTCTAACACAAAGATCAAAACATACCCTCTCTATTGGTTCCATTTCTTTGGCCAAAGTGTGAATGACCTATCCTTTTCCTTTTTTTGACATGAATCTATTTTTCTGGGGATGGAATCCCAGCTTCATGAGACATATCCAAGTGTCTAAAGGAGGTAGATGATCCGCCAGGTGAATGATAAATTCTGTTGTTTACATGTAACTCAGCTGAAGTTATTTTGTTATAACTGCCCAAATGGACCAACACGGGCATTATTGAAGGGATGCCCAACAGGCATCCTATTGCTTCAAGGGGCAGCAGGGATTTTTTTTTTCTTTCCAGAGGCAAGACTCTTAGATGTCTTTAAATGTTTGTGGGCTCTTGTCATCAGCAAATGCCCTCTGGCACTAAGTGTCAAAGGATGGTTCAGCTGGCCAGAAGGAGAAGAAGGTTGCGAATTCTGTCACTTTCTGGCTGCCCCAAGTCTGGTTTTGTGAACTTCAGAGTCTCATAAGTTTGGTGGCTTTCTTATTCTCATAGGCCCTCTCTCTTCCCTGTGGAAATAAATGGTCCTATTTAGAGGTACAGCTACAGCTTAATGTCCCCAGTATATTTGTTGAGAGTCCTGCACTTCTTGTATCCAATGGAGCATGTTTTCATCCAAGTTAGATGCCAAATTCATCTTCCATCACTCCCATCATATTTAACCAAATTACTCTGAGAAATGTTCCCTTTGCTCTCCCATCTTGTTCCTTGGTGATAAACCCTCATTGGCCCCTGTTAGAGAAAGCTTAAATTCAGTAATTTTCCCCTTAGGCAAAGGCTTGAATTAAGGTTTCCTATTTATTTTTTCCCACAGATCTCATAAGGATTATCCTTCAAAAATAGTAACATATACCCTCAGCTCTTCCCACATCTTTGCCAGAACCAGGAAATGTGACTTTCTCGAACTGTGCGTAGAGCATAAGGCACATTCTTCAGTGAGGGCAACACCATGAAGGTAGTGACTCACTTTGGCGATCTTTGTTGTATTATGTGAATGATCCCTTTCTGTCCATACCTTTGAGTGTCCCTGTCTGACTTATGCCATGACCTCAATAGTCTCATTTTAATTTTCTCCTGTTATTGATTCTCCAAAATTTACTCCCATCAAATTCTCTTGCAAGGCATCATTAGCAAAGAGAATACTGTGTTTTTGTTGTGGTAGTACTTGAACTAGTCCCAGAAATAATTCAGGTAGATATCTTTGATCATATCATACCATCAAGACTCAATCAGTATTTTTAGTATCATTCTTCTGAAGGGTCTTGATCCCTCAGGGTTTCAATACTGAAAAATTCTACCTACATTTTTTTTTTCTGGTGTGAACCACAGCTCCTCCAAGTTGCATTTGAAACCATGACTCTGAGGAAGACAATCCTTCCTTTTTATATTCTATGACTAAATACATGACAGAAGCAAGAAAAGGAGATTTATTTTGACTTGGTTTATGGTTTAGAGAGATTTCAGTCTATCATGACAGGAAGGTCAGGTGGCAGGAGCATCAGCCTACTATCTCTTCACATCCTGGAGGACAAGTAACAGAAAAAGCATGAAAACTGTCCTACTGACCTTCTAAGGCCATCCAATCCCACTTTCTAACCGCTGTGTAGCCTTCATAATAGTACCTCTAACTCAGGATTGAGCCTTCAGGACATGAACCTATAGAAGATATTTCAGATTAGGACCATAACAAAGGTGTGGATGCTAGGAACTTTTAAACACCAAAGAAGCTGGAGGAAGGTGTTAAAGGTGAGGTTGGAAAACTTTCAAAACCATTTGACAGGCTTGGGTTAAATTTGTTAAGTGAGTATCCATAACTAAAGTGAGTAGAAACCATTAAAGCACAATCTTAGAGATGAATAAATAGATTTAGAAGAAAGGAGAATTTCCAGCAAAGTGGCTCAACAGATAAAGGTGCTTGCTGCCAAGCCTGATTTTATGAGTTTGTGAGTTTAATCCCTAGGACACCCGGTAGGAGGAGAGAAGTGATTCATGTTGTCCTCTATCCCTCCATATGCACCCCATAGCATGCCCCCTGCTAAATAAGTATTGTATAAATAAATAAATACATGCATATATAATGGTAATAGAAATGGAGAGAATTGTGAGATCCTACAAAATGGTTAGGAATCAACAAAAGAAATCCATACTGAATACCTCAACTGTCTTGGTAATATAACCTCATTCTAACCTTAGAGGATTGTGTGTGTGTGCGTGTGTGTGTGTGTGTGTGTGTGTGTGTGTGTGTGTGTGTGTGTACAAACAGTGGGGTATCAAATATGGGAAATCAAAAGTCCTTCTGTCACTCTCCTCCACCTCTGAAGATCTCCAAGACAATGACAATGACTCTCAAGTCCCTAGTAATGCCATCTCTATCCCGGTGCTAAGACCATGAGAACGGTACACCTAATAGAACCATCACTAAATAGGCAGAAGGTCATATGGAAAACAGGATTTAAGCAGCCCCATATGAACCACCACCCGCATCTGTTACAAGACAGAGCCCCAGGTGCTGTGTAGAACTGATCAGGAGATATGTGGACATATGCCAGGTACTTTGGGGCCCTCTCAAAAACATGTCTTCCTGGAGCTAGAATGACTCTGAGAAATGCAATCAGAACTGTGCACTCTGCTCTCTAACAAAGGCTGCTAAGGAAGGGAGCAAAGCAGGTGGGCCTGTCCAATCCACTTAGCCCAGGTGGGACACATACCAGGCATGTCAAGGTTTCTTAATTAATCGTTCCTACTGCCTTCTGCAAACTAAAGCTGTAATTTCCCAAGACAATCCAAGGTGACACAGGACCCTCTTCTAAAGGCATTAATTAGGAACATCTCGTTCCCCGTGGCAGGGGTGGAGCGGATCCTTTTGACTGCAGTGTATATTTATTTAGAGCTATTGCCACATAATATTTACAAGAGACTTAACATGCATTAATTACCCTGTAAGAAACTCCATGGCTCTGATAGCGTTGTTCTGTCAGGACTATAAAATGCACCTTCTCTTCCACACATAGACACTTTTTTTTTAATCACCTTGGGAGGAAAAAGAAGAAAAAATTAAAATTAATTGCATGCCCATTAAATGCTTCTTTTTAATAGAAAATGTGCAAGTGATGTAAAAGCACAAGCCAGGAAATTCAGTGAATCAAGAGCAGATAGCACCCACTTCTAGACACACTCTACTGTTTTTATGAGCATGTTTTACAATCCATTCATTATGCTGTCCTTCCTCCTGAAAGCCGGTTATTATATTGCTCATACAAAGAAACATGTGAATGGCTGTGCAGTAAGCCGTGAAAATCAAGGCAAAACTGAACATTTCTGATGCTATTTGAATCTGTCTCCCTTAGATCACTGCCTTAAGAATTCTTGGGCAAGCTTCTTCCTTTTTAACACCCACCCAAAACCCCAGATAATGGAGGAAGAGTTTGCGTAGAGACTCATAATTCAAGATGGTTTCTGTAATATTCTAAGTTCTTTTTTTCTGATATGTGAGCTTGTGTGCATGTATGCTTGTGGTATGTGTATACGTGTATATGCAGACACACACACCCCTGCATGCACGTAGAGGTTGGGGGAGGATGTTACTTTTTGGCCTCTTCTCTTGAGACAGGATCTTTCACTGAGCCTGGAGTCAGGCTGGCAGCCTACAATTCCCAGTGAGCCTCTTATTATTCTTCACAATCACCCCCCAAAACACATACTCACATAGTGTTGGGGTTACAGGCACATGTGTGACCATGATCAGGTATGTGGTGCTATAGATTCAGATTCTTACCCATTCAGGCGTCTTCCTAGATCAAATTCTAAATTCTTGTGTTCCAACAAAATTAATTTGTTAAAGCTCATCTGTAGTCCAGTTGTCCCTGGCGACTGAAAAATGTTAGGCATATTTCAAAAGGGGGTTGAATTTAGAGCAAGAGATAAGACTAGTCTGACTTTCTCACTGGGTGTATTTTCCTGAAAGTGGGGGACTTTCAGAAGTCAGAAGTGATCAAAATGTGTACAGAAGGCCCTTTCTTTGTGTTCTCAATGTGTAAGAATGGACCATTGAATAGTCACAGGTCCAGGGGAAAATGGAACTCACATGTGAGATGGGCAGGAGCTGCAATTATTTCTCTGAACTAAGTCTTAGCTCAGGCTGTGTTTAGAACAAGCTCAGAGTATTTAGCATTAGAACAAAATAAATCAATATCCCATTTTTTGACAATTAGCACATCCATGCAGAATATTACTGAGTGCAGTATCTGTACAATATAACACTTTCAATGTCCATTATTATATAACATAAAAAGACCATGAAAATTTGGCACACTGTCAAGAGAAGAAGTATTCTAATGCTAAAACTTGGTAGAGCTATTAAGGCAACCTTTCATGTTTAATAGTTGCTCTCATTTAATAAATAAACATTTGCCATAGTAAAGACAAAAAAGTAGTAGGGTCTGATTTGTACTTGATAGTGCATACATTTAATCCCAGAACTCAAGTGGCAGAAGCAGGAGGATCCATGCGTTCAAGGCCAGCCTGCTTTACATAGTGAGTTTCTGGAGAGCCAAGGCTATATCATTTTTTAGTTAGAGAGAATAGCTGTATACCAATGTCCTCATGAAAGAGTCTTGAGAGACCCAGGACATCAGCAAAAACAAGCAAACAGCATCAATAGAAATTGAGAGGAAGGAGACAGCAAATCTAGTGACTTCATCTCCGACTTCCTCCATTCCAGAATAATGAATAGCAGGATGATTTGTTATAGCATCTAGAATGTACTAAGACAGCTGTTACCCAAGGAATGGTTGGTGGGCATTTTAACTCTTCCTGAGGTATTATTTCTTCTAGAAGCAAGATGGTGAACTAAAAAATTCCAAGTGGTACAGGTTGACCCTTGTTGCAGCTTCCCCTTACATAATTCTCCCCCAGTGTAAAGTCATCTTATGTTACCCAGGGCATACTTCCCATCCAGGCTGCCTTTCAATGGTGGGAACACCCTCATGTACTGAGCAGTCTGATTTCACTTTCAGTAAAATATTCATTTAGCCTAAATTTGTCTCTATAAGTTTCACCCACTTGTTCTAACATTTGACTTCTGGGGCTATAGGTAGAGAAATATTCCTTCTTTTTATATGTAAAAAGGGTATGTGTGTGTGTTTTGTAACAGGTGTCTAGTGCCTAAAAGAGTTAAATCTTTTCAAGGTATGAGGCATGTCTTTACCTTGCACCAAGGTTACATGATGAAGCTGGCATTCCAGTTCATTTTGATATTTATATATGGATGAGCAGGAAGCCCCCATTTTCAGGCCTGAGAAAGGTCTCATTTGGCAGTTTATTCTACCTATGTCTTTCTAAGGATCCCTTCCAATCTAACATTAATATCTTTATCCATTTAAGGCTAAAAGGAGCTGCAGGTCTCAGTTTTCTTCCTAGAGACAGTCATCAACTTGGAGCAGGTCCCAGTACATTTGTGCATTTCCTAATTACAGTTTTCAGTTTTATGATAAATGCAGGGAGCCTCTTCTACAGAGCTTACAACTTATGACAAGCAGGCAATAAAAGTATGAAATGAACATCTTATTCTGAGAGGGGGATTACAGTGGAGAGGAGTAGTTGACACAAATACATGTTGGAAGTAATCCAGACAAGAGGAAAATTGAATACATTTCCTAGGTAATGCCCAAACATTGCATGTGTTATGCTGCTAAAAATTGTGAGAATTATGTATTGAATTGTCTCTCACTTGCACAAAGAAATGGCATAGTGTAGTACTGACATCCTTTTGAGTTGTGATTCTTAGAGAATGAAATTGAGACCATTCAGTCAGCTAACATACTTTGACACCGACTTTTTTCCAGATACTATACTAGTCACCAAGGACAGGAAAGCTCACAACACTGCCTTAAAAGTAGGAAAGAGGGACACAGATATAAAACAATGATTGTAATGTGTTCTCATCTTCAACTAAGATACTTATAGTTCTTCCAGGAACATATGGAAAGGAAAAATGCTAACTCAACCAAAGAATGTTGAGAAAGCCATCACTTAGTAATGATAATCGAGCTGGGTATAAAAAGGCAAGTAAGATTTCCCAGAGCAAAAAAGTAAAAAAAGATTTTTCTCTGTTGACTGAAGATAAGACTAGTGGAGTTCAAGAAAACAGAAAATTCACTGAGAGTATTAGTTCATTGTGACTGAAATGTAGAGTCATGACAGATAGAGTAACCCAGGAAGCTCAGACTTTTGTCATCTAAGAAAGTACTTTGAAGGTGATGGTTCTACACATGACAGGTAAAAGTGCTTGCTTTCAAGTCTGACAGCCTGAGCTCTATCTCCACGACCTGCAAGGTAGAAAAAAAGCTCTCAAAAGTCAACCTGTGACCCCCATATATGAGAACAGACATACACAATAAATGTAAAAACAAATTAATTAAAAATATGTGTGCATCATTAAACAAGTTAGATCTTTTTATAAAATACAAATAAACTATAATGTCCAAGAAATCTGATTAATATGTTGAGAAACAAGATAAAGAAATAGAAGAGTCCAGAATAGTGTGATTTCTTCTTTGAGCAATGTGGAAAAGCAAGTCATCATTAACTAAGATACACAGTGAAGTTATGAGATAATATAATATATTTTAAGTATTGAATATGTTGGATTGTAGGTACCTACAGAATACAAGTTGAAAAGTTTCAAAAAATCATTTCTGAAAGTTCAAGGGAGAGTTCACTGATAGACTGTATTTGAAAACATAAAAGTAAACAAAATAGCCTAAAGACATAGATTATTTAAACCATGGAAATATCTATACAGAGGAGATGGCAGGAAGAATGAACCCAAGAAGACAACATTTCAAGCATAGGATTAACCAGATGTTGATGTTGACAGGGTGGTGAAAGAGTCTACTAAGAGGGCCAGCATCTACAGCTCTACCAAGCTGTGTGCATGACTACTTTCCACACCATACCAAAGTTTACTTGGTGGTGGTAGTGATGGTGATAGTATTTTTTAAGTTTATGTACACACACATACAAACTGAGTGCAGGTATGTAATTAAGATGAGTATAGGTGCTTGAAGAGGCCATAAAAAGGTGTGAGATCCGCTAGAGCTGGAGTTACCCACAGTTGTGAACTGCTCATTGTGGAACTGGGAACTGAACATCAGTCCTCTGGAAGAGCAGTGTGCACTCTTAGGCATCGATTCATCTCTCTAGCCCTGGCAACCTGTCTTTTAACAAGACCTCAAAGTGAGTTTTTGATACCTGCTAACCCTTAAGAGTCACAAAAGGGCTGTTAGCAAGACCCTTCCAATCATTGACAATTCCCTGGAAAATGAGCTGAGTTGCCTGTCTTTTATAATGGATTGATGAAGATCAAAACGAAAAGGTGCTAATTTCTAA
This sequence comes from Sigmodon hispidus, assembly GCA_004025045.1. Classification (NCBI taxonomy): domain Eukaryota; kingdom Metazoa; phylum Chordata; class Mammalia; order Rodentia; family Cricetidae; genus Sigmodon; species Sigmodon hispidus. The sequence continues at coordinate 160,119 of PVIH01001920.1, forward strand.
AAATCACACAATACTTCAGTCATACATAAAAAGCAGGATTCTAATCTGTACCATGATTATCTCTAAGTTTTGTGGGTCTTTATTGTCCATAAATGAGGGAAGATTGACAAGAGGTAGCATGATGGGTTGTCCGATTGTCAGACATCATTAAAACAACAGTCGTGAAATGGCAAAGCTGTCTAACAGGAATCATTTTCTTCCACTTTTGACAAGATAATGGCTCTAATGAAGCCTCGTGTTTTTATATTTATGCATTCCTTTGAAATAACTGGATTGACTATATACTATATATTCATTTATTGGTGTATAACACCATTCTATAAGGCTCCAAAGCTGGATGTGAGGAAAACATGTTTATTAAAACAGTAAACTGGAGCCAAATAATCAGAAAAGATGTTATCCCTTTCACAGAAGGGATTGAGAAACTTGCTTACATGCTAGTCATTACCTTTTTAGATGCTAGAAGCATGGCAATTGGGGTGAGGGTCATTTCTCATTCCATCAGTAGACATCAGTACTAATAAGACACTGAGCAAGAAGAGTGATTGTCAGTCAATCACACTGAGAAAATTGGCTCACAATTAAGAAATACTAAAATGTTCATAATTGTCTGGCATGAAGTTTGTCACAAATTTTTAAAAATCAGATAATGCCCCCCACCGTGTGTGTGTGTGTGTGTGTGTGTGTGTGTGTGGTATGTGTGTGTGGTATGTGTGTGTGTGGTGTATGTGTGTGTGTGGTGTGTGTGTGTATGTATGTGTATAGATGTCTGTGGTGTGTGTGTATGTGTGTGTGAATGTGTGTGTGTATGTGTGGTGTGTATGTGTGGATGTGTGTGGTGTGTATCCTACAAAGGCTTGAGTTAGAGGCAGTAGTGAGCTTTCTCCTGAGTGCTGGGACTCTAGAAGAGCCTTCTGGAAGAGCAGTAAGTTCTCTTAACTGTTGCCCATCACTCTCCTTAGAATTCAGGAGTCTGTAAGGAAGAAGAGTCAAAAAGATTGCAAGATCCAAAGTTAATGATGACTCTGAGAAAACAGTGTTTTCCAGACACAACAGGGCACATATGAACTCACAGAAATTGTGGCAACCTGCAGAAGATCTGCATGGGTTCAAGCTGGACGAAATCCCAGACCGAGAAGGGCAAGTGGGAATCAAGTCCCACCTCTAACCAAGAAGCTATTTGCTATTGATAGCTGCTGGGAGATGGAAATCTCCCAGAGATTTCTCCAGTAGCATGGTAGTATATCAACCATATTCAAGGATGAGTTCAGGAGTGTTTGACCAACACAAATGGACACCATTTTGTGTGTGTGTGTGTGTGTGTGTGTGTGTGTACATGATTTTTGGTGGTTTACAATTTTTTCCTTTTGAGAGAGCGAGTAAGCATGCAATTGGGTAGGTTGGAAGATGGATAGGACCTGGGAAGACATAATATGATCAAAACATAATATAGAAAATAATTAAAACAGTTAAAAATTAAATAAAAAAGGAAATTTTAAATTGAGACCGTAGATGAAGAGAAACAGGTTGATACAAGTTATAAGAGCTAGCAAAAATACAGCATGACATAAAGCTGAGAACTCATAACTTATAAAAAGCCTTCATATCATGATTTGGGAGCTGGTTGGTAGCCCAAAAAAATTGGTTGTCTGTCTGTCTCTGTCTCTGTCTCTGTCTCTGTCTCTGTCTCTGTCTCTCTCTCTCTCTCTCTCTGTGTGTGTGTTATTGACACATCTGTGCACAAGCATATAGAGACTAGAGGGAGACATTGTTGTCGTCTTTGTTTATCACTCTCAACCTTGTTTTTGAAACAAATTCTCTCACTGAAACTGGAACCTGCCATTTTCCAGTGCTGGCTGTGTAGTGAGCTAGCTCCTGGGATCTATCTATCTCTCACCCCTGCTGATAGGATTTCAGTAGTGTCTGGCTATGTGGGGCTTTTTATTTGAGTACTGGGGATCTGAACAGTGGTTATACAACTATCAATATTTTAACTGGATGTTTTCCTACTAGAAAGGTAGGTCATGAATATTAGGTAAACACTGAGCCTTTAATATTCAGCATCTATCCATTTATTATCACTCACCCTACTCTCATGTATAATAACCCATGACAAAATAGAGTAATATAAAAGAAATCATTATTCTTGACAATGAAAAACACAGCTTTCCCCTCAAAGGGTCAAGAGAGTTTATTGTCCAGCCAGGCAGGAGTGACCAACTCAGGAACACATATTTAAGTCTCTCCAAATTCTATGTTCTGATATGGCAATGATTTCATCATTTCTGTAGTGACAAAATAAAGAAAGTTACAAGTCAAGGTATTTTAATACACATTTGTGGGAACATCAAGCTAGGAAATCTGATTCATAGGATTCAGATTTTCTAATACAGTATTCATAGACTCTTGGTTGGTAGATGCTAAGTATCTATTTATATGTTCCAAAGTATTCATCTAACAGTCACAAACATGTTAAGTCAGATATGGAGGATAATAAATGGTTGCTATTAAGAGTAAAGTTGCCTCCAAAACAATTTGGTTCTGGACTTGCAACATCCCAACCCCTATACAATAACTTAAGTTCTGATCAGCCTGTGTTAGGCAGACGTCATCTTTATAGGAATTATATTTATTGTATCCTTAAAACAACTCCCTCCTGAGCATATAATTATTTCTCCTATTTAACAAGTAAGGAGACTGAAGCTTGGGAAGGTTTGCACAGTGTACTCAGGATTCCACAGCTAAGTAAGAGAACTGTCTTTCTTTATCACTGTGTACTTCTCTGGCTGCCGTTGGTCAGTGAACCCTCCCAGTTGGCTGTGGTTGGGTATCTGTGCTACAAATAAAACTGTACATTATGCCTCACATCTACACATCGTGGTAGCTTAGCACTAGACCACCAGTCATGGACAATTAATTGTTAGTAAAGACATCATGTCATTCCTGGAGCAGGCACTTAATGGCTGATACATGATCTGGATCAAGAACTTTTTGTCCATGGGCACAGTGACTGGCATTATTGTAAGTCCTTGACTGGCATTATTGTAAATTCTAACTCCTGGGGGAACCTGGGTCTCCGACTAAGCAGTATACAATCATCTCTCTTGACAATCTATGGTTGACACATACTATGTGTGAAGGTGTGGTTTTGGCTCATGGTATAGTAGAATTGTAACTATCTCAGTACTAGTAAAGATATTCTAATGAAAGATACTTGTATTTCTCCATTGACTGTTGAACAATTAAAACACCAGTACATAAGAATAAGAATTTTCCCTTAAGAATCTCAGACTTGGAAGAGGAAAAGACTGAAACCTGGTGCCAGCCAGAGGAGAACTTGTGTCCAAGGAAGAGATTTCATATAGTTCTGATATCTGCAGGAAAGACAAGAACTGAGATGATGGTGGGTCAGTGATGAGCAGGACCACAGTGATGGGAAAGACCACAGTGATGGGCAGGACCACTGTGATGGGCAGAACCATGGTGATGGGCAGAACCACAGTGATGGGCAGGACCACGGTGATGTGCAGGACCATGGTGATGGGTAGGACCACAATGATGGAAAGGACCACAGTGATGGGCAGAACCACAGTGATGGGCAGGACCATGGTGATGGGCAGGACCACAATGATGGGCAGGACCATGGTGATGGGTAGGACCACAGTAATGGGAAGAACCACAGTGATGGACAGAATTACTCTCTCTCTACTCCTCTTAATGCCCCCACCTTCTTCCTCTTTCCCAGATCCACTGCTCCATTTCCAAACAAAAAAAGAGCAAGCCTCTCAGGCATATCAACTGAACATGGCATAAGTTACTGTAATACTGGGCACAAACTCTCCTATAAAACTGGAAGAGGCAACCTAGCAAGAAGAAAAGGATCCCAAGTGCAGGAAAAAGAGTCAGAGACACCCTTGCTCCCATTGGTAGAAGTCCCACAAGAACATCAAGCTACAGAACCATAATATATATGCAGAGGACCTTGCTTAGACCCATACAGGGTCCATGTTTGTAACCTCATTCTCTGTAGCATTCAGCCCCTATGAGCCCTGCTTATTTTATTCTGTGATCTGTGTTGTTATGGTTTCCTTGACCCCTCTAACAAAAGGAATCCCATATACCCCACCTCCTAAAGGCTTCCACCTCCAAGTAGCACCAACCTGGAGCTACAATATTTAACACATGAATCATTGGGCCACTTGAATTCCAAATTGCTACAATTACTTGTAGAGTTTTGTTTGGTTTACATTTATTTATTTAGTGTATGCTCATGCATTTGTATACAATAGTGATATGGCAGTCAGGGTACAGCCTGTAGAAATTGGTCCAGCCTGTAGAAATCAGGGCTCTTCTATCATATCAGTCGTGGAGACTTCACTCGTTATCAGGACTGGTGATGTGCATTCTACCTTCTGAACCATCTCACTGTCCCACTTGTAATATTTTATCAGAATGAGTCTGATAATTGAGATCAAAGTTTCTTAAATATTTTCTGTTCATGACTCATTTACTCCTGAGAAACTTGTGTAGAAGTCTGGGTTTATAGATACATAAAATACATATAAAAATCACACATTGATTGATCATAATCATAAAGAAATGTATTTAAAAATGATTATTTGACCTGTGTATAATTTGATCACTTATTAGAGATCTTTAAAAATTGATTTGCACACTCATAAGATGTTTATTTATTTATTGTTACATGAAGTATTGAGTCTTGGCTTCTTGGCACTGTATCTCAGAAAATCTTCAATGTTTTTCAGAGTTGATCCATGTTTGATTTTATAATTTTTCAATGCTGAAAAAAACCAGTTCACTTAAATATATATCCCAAAATGTTTGGGGCAATTTCAAAAACTGTTGGAAATTCTGTGCTAACCATAAATCAAATTCATTGGGGGATTCTTTTATGAAATGCATGTTAGCAACTTTCATTAGTGTGGGCACGTTTATGTGTCCATATGTCATGATATGCACATAGAAGTCAGAAGAGCATTTTTTGAGTCTGCTTCTATTATATTGGTCCCAAGGATAAAACTCAGATACTAGATTTGATAGCAAGTGCTTAAACTGCTGAGCTATCTCACTGACCAAAACAGTAGTTTTGTTATCAAACATTCAGATACTGTTTGATAAATCTATGCTGAGGAATCAAAGCCAAAAAAATATTTAAAATGTGTTCTTTTACAGAATTAAATTAGTATGTTTCTATCAGAGACAAATGTGTATATAAATAAAATTCATGACATATGAATTTGTCTTGAATCTCTGACAAGTATTTCAGGCAGTTTTTGTTGGCATTGTACAGTATGATGATATGCACCAGTATTCTCAACCCATGGTCATGACCCCTTTGGGGACTAATTAACCCTTTCACATCTGAGACCATCAGAAAACAAATATATTTACATTATAATTCATAACAGTGGCAAAATTATAATTACAAAATAGCAACAAAATTATTTTGTAGTTGGGGGGTCACCACAGCATGAGAAACTATATTAACATTAGTAAGACAGAGACCCACTGGTCTACACTGTGTGAAGTGTGCAGAGTTGAGTGTTCTGAACCAAGGCTGTAGTCACACAACACCATGCAACAGCTTGTATTCATTGTATGTTTGATGCTTAAGAATTGTTATTCATTGTTCATTCACTAATCTTTCACTGCTTGCAAGTTTTATGTAACTTCTGTTTGTAAATCATGAGCCATCGTTCAAAAAGCTGTGGTTCAGGCTGCACAGATGGTTCATAAGAGCACTCATTGTCCTTCCACGGGACCTGACCCATGTAGGTGCTGGTTTCACGCGTGAGATCACACACACACTACCAGTGCCACACTAGAGTTTATTCAGGAGAGTAGTTGGGCAAGTGCAAGGAAGAGATGCAGAAGAGAAAGAGACCAACTTTCACAAGGTGTCTCCTTTTAAGAGAAAGGGTGGGCAGGGATATACTTAGCCATGCCTAAGGGTGAGCCCTCTGTACACGCTGCATGCTCTGCCAGCACCATGTTGGGTTTACCATATGGCATGCTAGGAATCCTTAAAGGATGGTCCACAAAAATCAGCTCCTGGAATCTGATCATCTGATCTTTATGAATACCAAACACACACACACACACACACACACACACACACACACACACACACGCACACACGCACACATGCACACCCATGCATGCACGCTCAGACAACAGACAGACACAAATAGGGTTAGAAACTGTGTTGAAGTGGTCAAAGACAGTAAAAGTGGAGAGAGTGAAATTCTATGACATGCTGTGACAGTTTACCTGTCTTTATCTTTATCTTTGTCAACTCTGAGAAACTAATACCAATGGGAAAGACATGGAGAGGAGGAGACCCAATGGTATCTCCACTTGTCTATCCTGGCGTAAGTTCCAAAAATAACTTCATGGAGCAGGATTTCCAGAAATAGATTTCTTTCATAAGCAAATAACAACCAGGTATATATTTTTTTAAAAATCATGTTTTAAAAGCCAGGCTTCATTTCCCCTTTGATGAGAAACTTTGAGCACTTTCCCTGGTGGGAACTGAGGCAGTGCCTCTTATTCAAGTGTATGCCAGTCTGTGATTGTCCAATTATTCACTACAGTCTGTCTTTGATGGTCCAGATGTTCTCAATTTCTTGTAATAAGCTCTTTCATCTGAAAAGTCGCTCTGCTCAGAAATGCAAAACTCCTCTACGGCTCAGCTCCCGGGTATTTTTCCCCCTTGATGAGCTGGTATAATTGGCCTTCAATTTACTTATTGTTTTCCAATAGAAAGCCCAAGTTTAATTTCATTTCTGAAAACCTGGAGATAAGAGCTGATCATTCTACTATTAAAGTCATTCTCATAAGACACGTCGAGTCTTCCCTGACACCCCCTACCTTTACCCTCTTGACAACACTGTGTTCTTATTTTTCTGCTTAAAAACAATTTGGGGTGACTGGAAATATGGCTCAGTAGGTTAAGTACATGTGGGGCAACCATGAAAATCATAGTTCAGATCCTCAGAAACCCAAGTAAATGCCAGATGGGTGTGCAATTCTAGTCCAAGATGGTAGAGATGGTATCCTCAGCAAATGAGACAAACCCTATCAGTGAGCTCTGGGTTTGATTAAGAGTCCCTGCCTCAATGAATAATATTGAAGAGGTATCAAGCATGATTTCTGTCATCAACCTCTGGCCTCCACATCACACATATGTACTTTTTTTGCTTCTTGCAAAAGAAATATCTATTCATATTATCATAGGAGATGATTCATCATCATGAATCACCAATATCACCTTCTTAACATTTCTGAAGCCTCATAAACTGGGTAAAACATGCAAAAAATGCAGATGGGCTCCTTAACATATACTGCTAGAGCCTGGGCACATTCATAATAAAAACAACACATTTCTTGAAATAGCTGATGAAATCCAATTAATGATTATAATGATTATTCAAAAGCATCAATTAAGCCAGGCATGGTTACACCAACTTGTAACCTGAAATATATAGAAGGCTGAAGCAGAAGATCCAAATCTCAAGATCTGCTTAGGCCACAGAGTGAAATTAAATCCTGCTTGGTCAATTTAATGGGACCCTGCCTCAATCTAATGGCAGTGGTAGTGGTGGCTGGAGATATATCTCAGTGATAAAGCACTTGCTTAGCCCTACATTCAGTCTTCAGGACGTGTGTGTGTGTGTGTGTGTGTGTGTGTGCACGCGCACATATATACACATAAATAAATATATAATATGTATGTATGTGTGTATGTATGTATGCATGTGTGTATGTATATCCATCAAGTTGTATGTATAGTTAAGTTGGTAAAGTGCTTGCTTACCATTCAGGAAGCCCAGGTTCAATGAATAAACCTGCCAGGTAACCCAGATACTTGGGAAGTTATAAGAGAAGGATTAGAAAGAAGACCCAAATAAATATGGACTTGACTATGGGTAAGTACTGTCTTAGTTTGGGTTTTTATTGCTGTGAAGAAACACTATGACCATGGCATCTCTTATAAAGAAAAACATTTAGTTGAGGGGATTCTTTTACAGTTTCAGAGGTTTAGTTCATTATCATCAGGATGGGGAACATGGTGCCATGTAGGCAGATGTGCTGCTGGAGCAGAGAGCCCTACATCTTGACTCAGAGACAACAGGAAGATGAATAATTATCACACTAAGTGAAGTTTGAGAAAAGAGATCTCAAAGCCCACCCCCACAGTGACACACTTCCTCCAGCATGAATACATATCTTAATAAGGCTACTCTCTTTGGGAGCCATTTTCTTTCAAATCACCACAAGTATTTAAAAATCAACTTTTTCCTTGATGTTACACTGTATATATTCACAACATTAATAAAAGTTGCCCTGGACCTGGAGAGATGGTTAAGTGGTTAACAGTTCAGTTCCAAGCATACAAGTTGGATGTCTCACAATCACCTATAATTACAGCTCCAGAGGACTTGACTCCCTTGTCTGGTTTCTGTGGGGAACTATACACACACACACAAACCATACACACATAAATATAAACCACACACATACACATACTCCATGCACTATATACACACACCACACATCACACTCACACACTCCATTCACACCTCTCTCTCTCTCTCTCTCTCTCTCTCTCTCTCTCTCACACACACACACACACACACACACACACACACACACACACATACACACTTTAAAGCAAATCTTGAAAGATTATAAAAATAAATAGAAATTCTCTTATTCTCATAAATGGTTCCATTTCTAAGAAGATTGGTTTGATCAGGTTGAGGAACTGATCTAATGACCTCATGCACATTCTAGTCTGTATGCAGAGTGGAGATGGATGTCCCACAGGATGTTATACCATTGACTCTTGAATCAGCCTGAGTTTAAGTCTGTGTTTACTTGCCCATCACAGGACCTCAATCAAATCATTTGTTTGGCTGTGAGGTACCCCCTCTGTCTCTGTTTGAACAATTGGTACCTGGGTGGTAGCTTGTTTTTGGAGGCTATGGAGCTTTTGAGATATAGGGTACTAGCAGCAGTCCTAAAAATTGTGACTTCTTGTCCATCTATATGCTCCTACCACTATGGACTGAGCTATTCCAGCCGCCATGCACTACACCTTCCCTTCCATAGTGGACTCCATCCCTTGTCAGTTGTGCTCAATGTTTTATCATTAGGAAATGACATTATGATTTAAAGTGTTCATCATGCTGGAGAGACTACACAACAGAATTACAAAAACTAAAAACTAATGTTTTAAATAACTTCATTATTTCAGCATTTTCTACTCTATTTTTAAAATTTGTCATATGTATATGTATTTATGAGTGTGTGTGTGTGTGTGTGTGTGTGTGTGTGTGTGTGCCAGAGGTTAACCTTGGGAATTGTCCCTCAAGCACTACTCACCTTATTTTTTCAGACAGAGTCTCTCACTGGGGTCTGGAGCTCCCTGATTAGACTAAGATGACTAGCCATTGAGTTCCAAGAATCCTCTCTCTCTCTCTGCCTTCTCAGCTGGGGTACAATAAGCTCATGCTACCACACCAGGCCATTTACAATTTTCACATTTATTAATTTATTTAGTGTGTGTGTGTGTGTGTGTGTGCGCACGCACACACGTGCGTGCATGTACCTACACACAAACATGCTATGGCACACGGATGGGTGACAGAAGACAGCTTGAAGGAGCCAGGTCTTTCTTTCTACTGTTTTGGTTCTGAGATCTCAACTCAGGTCCTGGTGGTAAGTGCCTTTATCCATTGAGCCATTTCATTTGCCCTCATTCAGCTTGTGAAAAATAAATTCATGAATTTTTGGTTAGGCTTCATTCAGAGCGATCCTGACCCACATGTGGCCGTGTGTGACAGATGGATTACAGGTTGGACACATCTCCAGCCAGGAGCCAAAATAAATCTCTTGTTCTTTAAGCTGTTTGTGTCAATCATGAGACAAGTTACTGAGGTATCATCCTCTGTGCCCATTTCCTGGTTGACCGGGACAATATGAGCAAAGGCATCATATAGTGTGATAGGTACAGGGTACTTGAAACAGTGCTCATGTTAAGTCTACATACATTTTAAGTAGCTCTATAAGCACAGCACTCGAGGGGATTTGCATTTCAAAATTTCCCCTCCCCTACCAAGGCTGTCCCCTTCAAAGGCAGAATTGACACTTCTCACAGGCACCTCACTGATGTATTCATTTCCTTCTCTTCTGTGTTTCACTCAGAATCTCATCATATCCACTCAGTGGAAAATGATTCTGCTGGGTCCTACATGGATTCAAACAGAGAAAGTAGAAATAACCATAAATTACCTCTACTAGAGAAATGTCAGGTAGGTCTGCATGGGCCATTCTTCTGAGAACATTTTTGGTAATTCTGTAGATGAAAGAGGATTGGGAAGGTTTTGTAAGCTTTTCTTTCTTTTTTTTTTCCCCTTTCCTCTTCTTCTAAATGACAGGAACCCTCAACAGACCTTTCTCAAAGAATAATTTTCCAAGGCTACCAATTTGGATCTCAAAAGCCCAGACTCAAAGGGACCCTAGTTTGCCATCTAAAATAAATGCCTGAATAGTTCAGCCAAGGTACATACAGAGTAGTTGGGAAATGGGTAGCTACATTACTGATGGCTCTGTGAATTTAAGAGGCCTTTGTCTGAGGACAATAGCGATATGAACAAATATTCAGGTTTTCACTCACAGGCTAGCCAGAGGATCAAGCAAAAAAATCGAATTAAATTGGATTGAATCAGTATTGCCAGCACCATTTGTACATAATGTGTGTACCACCAGACATCCTGACCCACCTTTTAATAATGTGGTTGGAAGGCTTAGGGCAATAGCACAGTCAGTAAGGTATCTTCCTTGCTCAGCATAAGGACCTGAGTTCAAATCCCCATTAACTCATATTAAAATGTCAGACATGGTAATGCACTCTTAAATCCAAGCCCAGTGGAGGCAGAGATGACAAGACCTCTGTGGTTCTCTGGCCAGCTAGTGTTGCCAAAAAATGAGCTTTCGGTTCAACGTGAAACATTGTCTCAAAATCAAAGATAGAGCGTGATGAAGAAAGACATTCAATATTGACCTCAGGCATGTACTACCCCCATCTCCCACACACCTAAGATATGCAAAAGTGAAAAATATATAAATAAAAGAGAAATGTAACTATGCCATAGCCAACCTAGTGTCTGCAGATATTTTTGGGGGGTTACATTTGGGGTAACAAATGCTTCTGATTAAACGGGGCTGATCACAACTGTAATATGTTCCCTCATATCTCCTGCAAATAATCGCAAGATTCTCCATGTTGCCAAACAGGACATGTTCTCTTTATTATTTGACTGACTAAATTTAGGCTCTGTCTTCAGGGTGACCCGGTAATAATCTCCTGTAACTCTTAATTGTGTTGTCTGTCAATTTAAATCATTCCTAAGTAAGTTTTGAATGTGTCCATAATTGCTAATGACTTCATTTTATTCTAAAAAAAAACCGGGGGAAACGGACACGCATGTGTATCGTCTTTTTCCTCAGATGTGCGCTCCCCTCATAAGCCATATTTCAGTTGAAGGCACCAGCCTACACCTAATCCATCATCTCTGACACCTCCTTCTCCTCTCTCACTTCATATCCAGTCAAACACAAATCCAGATAATCCCATTCACCACATAGTTTTCATACCCCTTTCTCTTGTACTTCACACTGACATGTGTTCAAGTGTGAACTATGAACTGTCAGTGGTAGGTAGCCCCCAAAAGGCAAGGTTTCTCAAGGTTTCTAGTTCAAGGCAATGAAATTTGGCAAAGAAAGGCTTTAGTCCCTAAATGCAAAAAGGGCAAGAGACATTCATTCAATCTGAGTAATAAATGTTTCTCTGAGTGATTTAACTGAAGGGAATTTGGCACACAAAAAAAATCATCCTGGACAGAAAGTCTCACACAATGTTAAAGAGAAGCAGAAAATGACTTTGTGGTTTCTAGGCAGTGGTGAATGCCTATAATGCCAGGAGACTGAAAGAAGAACATCGTGAGTTTAATGCTAGCTTGAGCTATATAGTAAGATTATGTCTCTAATAATAGAGGCATGGTACCAGATGTTTGATTTGGGGCTTAAGTAGGAGTAAACTAGGCTGACAATGTAGTGCAGTGGTAGAAGTCTGGCCAATAATACCCCAGTGAAGGGCTGAAATCATGATTCAGTGGGAGATCACCTACCTAGAATCCCTCAGTGATGGGCTGGGGTGTGACTCAGTGGTAGAGCCCCTGCCTAGAATCCCCCAGTGAGGGGCTGGGGTGTGGCTCAGTGGTAGAGCACCTGCCTAGAATCCCCCAGTGAGGGGCTGGGGTGTAGCTCAGTGGTAGAGCCCCTGCCTAGAATCCCCCAGTGAGGGGCTGGGGTGTGGCTCAGTGGTAGAGCACCTGCCTAGAATCCCCCAGTGAGGGGCTGGGGTGTGGCTCAGTGGTAGAGCCCCTGCCTAGAATCCCCCAGTGAGGGGCTGGGGTGTGGCTCAGTGGTAGAGCACCTGCCAGGAATTCCTCAGTGAGGGACTTGAAGTGTGGTTCACTTGTAGGCACTTGCCTAGAATCTCCCAATTAAGGGCTAAAAATATAGCTCAGTGGGGAGAATAAATGACTACATTTTCTCAATGAATGGGTAGGGTCAAGGATTAGTGGTAGAGTGCATAACTGCATTCCTCCAGTGAGGGGCTGAGAGATGGTTGACTGTAAGTGCTTACCTTGATCCACAGTAATGGGCTAGAGTAGGACTCAGTGTTAAAGACCTTGCTAGCATACAGAAGACCTTGACTTTGATCCCCGGCACTACAAAAGAACAAGGACAAATACTAAATATATATGCATAATCAACAGTTCTAACAGCTATTAAGTGAAAGAGACTGAGGTCAGACAGGATCAGAGTTAATAGTTTCTTACTAAAGCACAAACCACATACAATTATGGACTTGATGGCATTGTTTCTCAGGAGCAAATTGATTGACAAGTATCTGAATGATCTTTCTACTTTCATTTTCACTTGATTCAAGCACTGGGCTATGGTCTGGACAATTATTGATTATGTGTAACTGGAATTGTACTTAAATCCTTCATCTCACTTTTATTCTAAGAAGAGCATTCAGCTAACACCCTTAAGAGCTGATGACTATAATCAACCCATCATAATAATAACAATTACAGTAATGACAATACCCCCGGATCTCACTTCACATACAATGCCTGCCTTCCAACATACTTTCACGTTCACACTCTCCTGCACAAAATAATGTTTTTCTATAAAGGTGTAGATTAGGCTCTGAAGCAAAGAATTGTAAACAAAGCAGAAGGCCACTCAGGAGGTGCCACACTAGGTCTTAGAGGCAATCTCCTCTGTGCTCTTCTAGAATCTCTGGATTCAATCACTGTGTCTGTGTAGATCAACCGAACTACCAAGACACACCCTCATCTCTGTCAGTTGACCGGCTTTGAGTTGCTCTAGACCTATTCAGTCTGTTGGGTAGAAAAATCTAAAAAGTCCAGGACTTAGCATCTGTCTAGATATTCATATCTGTAACTAATGATTGGTACACTTGGGAACCAAAGATGGAATCTAAGTAATGAAGTGAGATGGGGAGGGAAGAAAAGATCTTTAAGTATATTCTGTGGATTGGGGGGTGTACATTAGCACTTTGATATCTAGGATGTCTAGCTGCCTTACCTGTGATGTTCTCTTGGAATCTGTATATTTAGAAAAATTGCTTTACTAACTAACATGGGCTGCTCTCTCCCTCCTTGTGTGTGTGTGTGTGTGTGTGTGTGTGTGTGTGTGTGTGTGTGTGAGAGAGAGAGAGAGAGAGAGAGAGAGAGAGATTGCTCCCCAATCCTTTACTTCTTTTCTAGCATATATTAGTGGCATTTCTCATTGTCAATACTTTAGAAAAGCAACCTAAGAAGAGAAGGATTGTCTCTCAGTTCTAGAGTACAATTCAACATGGCAGGGAATGTATGAGGTCACTGAGTATGAGGCAATTGGTCACATGGCATCCACAATCAGGAAGCAGACAGGGGTAAATGCTTGCCCTCTCCAGCCCATAGGATGGTGTCATCCACAATCAGAGTGGCTCTTCCCACTTCAATGATTCCAATCTAGAAACTCTTTTGCAGAGATAACCAGAAGTTTGTTTCCATGGTGATTCTTGTTAGGTTTGTGCCACAGGCTAATCAGATCACATCTTCCTGCAGCATTACAGATATTAACAGACACCTCACTATGAATGTGTCTGTGAGTCTGTAACAAGCTCCTTGGGTACCTGGACTTCTTGAAAGCAATGATAAATCCCAGAGACAAAGTGGCCTGGTCTTTATTAGTTGATTCTTGCATCCCTGCTGTTTGCTATAGGGAGGGGAAAACAGCCCATGTACTTTTATAAAGTAAACTAGTTATGCAGATTCTATAAGACTAACAGGAGTCAAGGAAACTAGACACCCTAAAATGCACACACCACCAATCCACTGGATACATCCAGGTTTCCTTTCCTCCATCCTTCACTCTATTCTTTAGATTCTTTCCTCACTTCCTCACTGCAAAAATATTCCCCAGTTCCTTCTGCTCCCTAGTGCTTCCAAGTATCCTCTTTGTTCTTCAGAGTAGTCTGAGATTCCATTCTGTTTTTATCTGTCCCTGTTACACTCTTTCTAGATTAAAATAAATCTAGTGCTGTGAAGGAACCATTGCTGTCGCGTGTCTTCTGTGGTATCTGTGACCATTCAATTCTAAATCTCACAGAGATGACAGTCAAGATTCACAATCCCAGCAGAGCCTGAAGAAAGTGTGTTTTTTCAGCACATCAGCAGAGCACTGAGCCTCATGGACCAATGCTGCAGCTGAGGTGCAAGGGTATTCTACTCTGTCCCCTATATCTTCTCTCTATAACTCTCTCATGTCCCTCTCACTCCCAAATCAACTCTGAATCATTGACCCTCTTCTCAGAAACTTCTAGTGTGAGTCCTATTAAGCCTGTGATGAAAGAAGCCATGATACCCTCAATCAACAGTCAACTGAACTGCCCGAATCAATACCCAGAAAGAGTCCTCTTCTTAAGGATCCCTTGGTTGTCCATACTGAAGTAGATGTCACTGTTATTAGGCCTTTGTAGTTACAGTTCATATACTGAGCCCCGAGAGGGCAGTAGTCTGCACACTGTGATTAAATATAAAGTCATTGACCTTCCTAGCATATTGGTTAGGGTCAGAGTCTGTGCTCTGGTAGCCTAAACAAGCTGGGTTTGGTCATATATCTCCAACCGGCTGAGTAAAGAGACAAATAGCAGGAAAATGCAGAGTAGAGAAATGTACTTAAGGTGGCCAAGTTGGGAAGACAAACATATGAAGTTCACTACTTCTCAAGTTCATCTTTACATTTCCAACATGAAGTTTAAGTGCATGGCAAAGTTGTCCTGGACAAGGTCTGGTCCTTCTCATTGTTAATTCATTATTGTCTCAGTGACAGGCTACCTGCAAAGTAGCCTGAAAACTGCAGCCCCGGTAGGGGTGGATTTCCATGGTTTTGTTTTTGTTCTTGTTTTCTGTCAACTGTCTTCCTTTATGTTGCTCCTGATGTCTTCCTCCACATTCCTATTCTTCTGTCAGAGGAACATAGCTTTCCTAATTAATGCATCATAGTCCACTCCCAGAAACCAACCTTTTGTAGGTTTAACTCCATCATCAGCAAAGGTATCAATAGGACATCATCTAACAATCAGAAATACAATACAATAGAATGAGAAATGGCCATCTTGGCCAGTCTTAGAAGAGCTCAGCTTTTGTCAGAAGCATTATTTCTTGTAACAGGAAAACTATAGTCCTTAGCCAGTTCTTGTAAGATCTGTCTCCAAAGATAAGATGGAAATGGACAGACCAAGTTATAAGGATATTTTGTGGGATGATAAACGCCTGCTGCAGCGATGCTCTAAAGAACAGAACGGGTGCCTCTTCTAGCATTAGATCTCTGACTCACAGATTCGTGTCAGAGAGATATGCTCACTACAGAATTAAATCAGCTGTCTCTGCCTGTCCCTTTCCACATTCAAATATGAACAAGTTAATCTTGGTGGGAGAAGATAGTTATCTCTTTGTACAATGGGACAAACTGATGAGACTTCTTTAAGAAGCTATGCAGAACAAATATATAAAAATAACTTCCAGAAGGGCTATATAAGATTAATGGTGGCCTCAACACTGGTTACTAATGTATTGGTCTAGGTTTAGTCAATCACATGGACTATGGGGAAGAAAGTAAAAATCAGGCTACATATCTTCAGGTCTCTCTACTTGTTCTCTAGACGGCTACATTCTTCAAGCCTCTCTTGATGAAGTGTACACTCCTGTAGACTTGAGAATAGTTTCTGTTATATGTAGTTAGACAAGAAAATAGCAACTTTTCAGAATAGAATAAGAACAGCTCTGAGTTCTTTCCATTTCAGAGTTAGGATAAGAGCCTTGGTCCTGACAGCCCTCTAAAAAGCCAGATCATTCTTCAGAGTCCAGTTAAAGACACAATAGTGAAAAGGAAAAAGATTTGTTTTCATATGGGCAAACTGGGAAGAACCAAGTGGTCCAGTGGATGCCCTTCCCTGCTAGTCCTTATATGAGCTTTACTTCTCAATGGAGGGGGAAAGTATCCATGGACAAACATTCTTGGTCAGAATGTATGTTTTTGTCAATCATTTGTTTCAGCTCCAGTCTCTCCTGCAAGGTGGTCTGACAAGTCTCAGAACTGTGCAAAATCTCTTTTAGGGAGACAAGTTTCTTCTATGGATGCAACAGGCTTTAACCTTTTCCTTCTAGTATGAGACCTTTGGTGAAATTCAAATTCCTTTGGGTTCATTATCTCAAAAGTCTGATTGTCAAAGGCAAGGGCAAAAGTATTTCTACAAAGCATTTTTATTCTTTCTAGGTAAGTTACACACTTAACCACAAAGGGTTGATGGACTCCATAATATTTGCTTAGCTTCCAATAGGACAATGTCCATTGCTCATGTATGACCAAGGAGGGCCAGCATAAGAAGTATGTCCTTCGAATACCACAAACCATCCATTGGTTTGGATACCATCATGTACTCTGTTCTAGTTTCTTTTCCAGTGTTGCAATAGAACACAGACACCCCCCACCCCATCCTCCAAACAGTAACAGAAGAAAATGATTGATTTGGCTTATACTTCCAAGTAATAGCTCATCATTGAGGGAAGCCAGGTCATGAGCTCAAACAGGAATTTAAAGCAAGCAGTAACCATATAGATATATGGTTGACTGCATTCCTCATTGGCTTGTTATTAGCTTGCTTTCTTATACAGATCAGGATCCCCTGCCAAGGGAATGGTGCTACCCACAGTGGTCTGGATGTTCTTCCATCAATTAAGAATCAAGACAAACTCCTACAGACATGAGCACATGCTAATCTGATCTAGACAATCTAGGCTTTCCTCTTAGATGACCATGGGCTATGAAAAGTTGACAATTAGTGGTTTCTAGGGCATGTGCCAAAGCCAAATTGTACTGTACTCTATGTGTCAAATTCTACAAACTCTTAATATGTTGCTTTCATTGTGTATTTTATCTCATCAATGAGAAGAATCACTAGCAACTCTTGGTATTGCCACTTCTCCTTCTTCCTCTAAACTTGGCCCTTTTTTAGTTCAAAACAGAGTCAGAAGAAGTCTCTTGAATGCCTGGCATTTCATCTTCAAACCACGGGTCAAGTTCTCCAGTAGTTCCCAATGAACAAGAAGGGCAACCACTGTCAAATTTTTTAATCTCCCTTAATTGTAGAGTTCTATCAACACTTCTATGATACCTTTCTCCATTTCTCCTGTAAGTAAGCTCAATAAACTTACTGTTTCACCAAATAGTATTTTGGTGCATTCGCTATTTTTGTGGATTCCCAATTTGGGATGTAGGCTTGTGTCTATGGTGTCTCCCCAGAACACAGCAGTTCACCTGTAAGAGTTCCAGGAAATAAGCTTTTTTAATATGTAAATTTGAATGAGTCTTCTGTCTTCCTATGAGAATATTTATATTTCTTTCTGCTTCTGAATAGACAGCCCCTGGTTATGATCCAGAAAGTCAGCTTCAAACTGGGTTCAAGGCTCTGTTCCAAGCTGATGAAGCTTTTAGATATTTAAGTTCTATTTAACATTAGTAGTTTATCCCTTATGAAAACAGCAATTCTGAGAGGTAGGGAGATGATGGATCAGTTTATAAAATGCTTGCACCACACAAACATGAGGATCTGAGTTTAGTCTCTAGAACCTACATTAAAAAAAAAAAAAAAAACTCGAGTTTGGGGGTGTGCACTCTCAATCCTAGCTATGGTAAAGCTGAGACAGGCACACATGAGCATGAACCTGTGCTTATGTATGCACGTATGTACATAACACACATGCCCACAAAGAAATGAGAGAACTCTCGCTGAGACCAATAGAACACTCATTATTTTTATTAGATATTTTTAGAATTTAATTATAACCAGTTTATCCAATGATATATTTTATTTTTTCCTTAATTGGGAAATTTTGCCTTTCTCCAATAAATTTGTAAGCAACTCGATGGCATGCATAATGGCAAAAGCAGATATTTATGGGACCTCCTAGCTTCTGTGCGCTGTTTTAATCTCTTCCATGTGTTAATCTCGTTAATCATCACAACAACCTCAGTAGGAAGAGATACAATTGCCTTCACTTGGTGATGAAGGTGTCTGGATACAGAGTGTGGCAGGACAGCAAATGCAAGGTAGGTATCCAATTTAATTCATCAAAGAAGTCAGTTAGTAGAAACACTGGGAACCCCTCCCTTCAAGAGCTAGTTGCAACGAAACAGAGAATATTCTAGAAGAGGCTCTGCAGTTCTTTGGCAAAGGCAAAGCTATGCAAATGACCCATAAATGATCAGAGATCATGAGGCAAGGGGCTTTAAAGAGTCTCTTTACACAGCTTCCTATCCACTTCTACTGTTGGGAATTCTCTCTCTCTCTCTCTCTCTCTCTCTCTCTCTCTCTCTCTCTCTCTCCTTTTTCTGAAGGATAAGTGTGTATGTATGTGTATGTTCATGTGTGAAAACAATTTCTGGGAGACTCTGACAGGCAAAGATGCCTACAGGACACCAACATCCATTGAGCTATCTATAAGCCACGTAGGGACCTCCAGGGATGCAGCTTTCTCAAGTTGGGTGGGTTTCTCACTGATATGTCTTCTGGTGAGTTGTCCATGTCGTATAAGTAACCACTCATTCACACTTCTAAAAATAATCCCAGTAAACTCATTGGTACATCAAGTTATACTTCCTTAGAACTGTTTCTTTGGCCCATTATTAGGGTTGAATAGAGGCTTCTCCAGAAAAAAAAAAAAAATCACATAATAGTTATCAGTTAGTGCTCATTGAATCACAGCTCTAGGGGACCCATTTCTTTGCCTTCACACATATCAGATGCTTTTTTTTTTTTTGCCATGATGTCCTTTCTGTGGCACACAGCCTAGCTGCAGAGTGACTACTCTAACAATGCAATGCTTCCTTCTAATTAGAGCATTATAATTATTTCAGAATGCATGAGATAAAATCATTCTGTTGGATTAAAAACATATTTGAATGATCATAAGAAACTTCAACATTATATTTGTCATGGCAAAGAAAGAGGAACTGTTAGCGCCTTTAAATATACTTTAATTGCAGTGGATTTGCAGATAGTTGCAAATATGGTTTTTAAATTTTTTAGCACCTACCAGCATGGAAGAATTTTTTTTTTTTTCTGATGTCAACTATTAAAAGTTGAGAACTGGGTGCATGGCTCAATGATAGAATATCTGCCTAGACTCTTGACTGAGCCTTGACTTAGAGGTAGAGTTTCTGAATAAAATCCCCTAGTCTGGAGCTGGGGCATGGCTCAGTAGCAGGAGGCAAAGCTCTGTGTTTAATCCTCAACACCCAAACACAATATGTTTTTTAAAGAGGCAATAGTGAACTTTGTAAAATACCCAAATAACCTTTTGAACCATTACCTCCCATTGCCAAAATGAATAAAAGAAAAAAATGTAGCAGAAAAAATATATATTGGCAAAAAAAAAGTATAAAATGGTAGCCTGTTATCTCTGAGATTCTGGCTTCTGTCTCCATCATCAGCATCATTAGGATGATGATCATGAGCATCTTCATCGTAAACAACTACCTTATCAGCCATCCTCAGTTAACTGATACTTGTGGAATGTTGCTGGAGTACATAGATTATTACAAGGCACATTATATCCTTACCAGACTGTATACAATGAAATAAATGTAGCTTACTAACTTCAAAACAGCTGGGCATGCTGATACACACTTGTCATCCCAGCACACAGAAGGCTAAGACAGAAGGATCACATTGAATTCAAGCTCAGGTTCTGCTATGACTTTCAGGATATTCTTGACTAAAGATAAAACTTTGATTTAGAAATAAAACTGAGCTAAAACAATAACCTACCAAAACAGTATGACAAAGTGGAATATATCTGTAATCCCAAAACTCAGGAGACTAGGGCAAGGGAATCTGGAATTTGAGGGCATCCTAGACTATATGGTTAGACTGTGTGTCAAAAATAAAACAAAGAACAACAACAATAAAAACAAATAAAACTACTGAAACCAAAAGGAATAGGCCATCAATTCTTAATTAAATGAAATTAACAATAATATGATATCTGAGGAAACATAATGTTTGAAAATGTAGCAACCTATTTGCCAATAATCTATGCATCAAAAATTACAAAAAATAGAAAATGTTTTGAGCTAAATTAAAATGGAAGTTTAGTATAATGAAAAATATCAGGCAAAGTAAAGTTTAAAGATTTTCTTATTTTTAGATTTAGTATTTATATGTCAGGGATAGAGTGTGCGCACATGAATGAAGGTACACATATAGACAGAAAAAGACATCTGTCCCCTAGAACTTGAGTTTCCGCTCCTGATAAGCCTTGTGACATGAGTGTAGGAACAACACCTGCATCTGTTATAAAAACAGCATGTGCTTGTTACTAGTGAGACATCTTTCCAGCTCCTAAAGTAGAGTCTAGCTATCCCTGCACAGCTCTGAATAGTTATGAAGATCTAATCTTAATGGCCCATCTTGAAAAATAAGGAGGAGGAGGAAGAGGAGAGAGAGTAATAGGAAAAAAGAAAAAGGAGGAAGAAAAGAAAGGAAAGGAAGAGAGTAGCTGGTCCTAGGAAACTGAGCCTCAGGTAACTGAAAGCAAATAAAAATTTGTACAGATGAAGGTACAAAACCAATAAAATAACAAAAAAAATCTATAAAGCTCAAAGCTGACTTTTTGATATTTTTAATGAAACTGATAAACCTAAAGGTTTAAATTTGACAAATGAGGGAATGAGAAAGACGGAAATTGAGTAAATTATCAGTATTACTCACATGATCATACAGTGTAAATGGGGAAAAAGGGGGACTATCTGAAAGACTGATACAAATACATTCAATAAGTTGTATTTAATTAATGGATTGATTTAATTAATATACGTGCAATGTATAGTAAACAAAAATAAAACCTTACTATAAGGAAAGCTTCAGCCCTAGATATTTTTCAACTGTGAATTATATCAAGCATATAAGAAACGTAATTAGTCTGACTACACACAAAGTCTGTCAGGAAGTAGTGGTAACACTTGTCAATTTGTTCTTACAAGTTTTAATTAAATAACTGATAAAAAGAGGCAAATATGCCACAAGAAAACTGCATAAATGATATTTGACTGCTATGATTATAAAGGAAAATTCTCCCTACAAGTGCTCTGTGTGCTTGAACACTTGGTTCCTTGTTTGGTGCCTGTAGTGGGATTATGGTATGTTGTAAATTTTGTCCCCCCTACTAATTTAATAAAAATGCTGATTGGCTGAAGGCAGTCAGGAAGTGTAGGCAGAGCTACCAGATTGGGAAAATCTCAGAGAAGAGCAGACACAACAGACAGACACCAGAGAAAGCTGCCAGACAGCCGCTGCAGAGATTCCAGGAGACAACTCAGAGGAAAGAAGTTGAAATACTGCTCTGAGAAAAGGTACCAAGCCACACAGCTGAACAACATGGGTTGAGTTCAGATGAAGGAGTTAGCAATCAATATGCCTGGGCCCTAGGCCTATCAGTGTAAAAGTAATACAAGCATCTGTGTGATTCTGTGCAACTGCACGTCTTTCTGTGGGACTGTGGGTCCTAACCTTGAGGCTAGACCAGAAAGTCCAGGCCAGAAACCACTTACAACAGGTGACTTTTGTGGGGTTGTGCAATTTTTGCAAAGTGGAGGAAGTGGGACACTGGGGGTGGGCCTTGAGTTCTACACCTGTCCCACTTCCTGTTATCTCCGATTCATAATTATGTAATGTGACCAAATGCTTCTTACCTATGCCACCATACTTCCTCCCACTCAGATATGGATTCTATTTTTTTTCAGACCATAAACAAGAACCATCCTTTCTCTATTTAATTTGCTCCTCATCAGTTACTTTAGCCCATAGCTGGTAGCACTGTTTTAGTAGGTTCTGGAACCTTTGAAAAGTAGGGCCTTGATGGAAGAAATGGGTCACTAACCAGGTAGTGCATAAAGGTTATAACCCAGAACCACCTGCTATAAGAGCTCTGCCTGCTTCTTGCCCCCACCCCCATAAAGCGTAGAATAATAGCCACATGTCCCTACCACAATGGATATCACATTTCCTTTCCCATCACAATGGGCTGGACCCTCTAAAATGGCAAATCAAACTAAATCCCTTCTCCCTGTGTTGTTTTGTTTGTTGTGGTGATAAAAATTGAAATCAGCCAAGAGTTAGGCTAGAGAGTAACTACAAAGCCTGGAAGAGCGTCTGGAAACATAAGTAAGTGTGAGAACCTGGGGATGCGACGGAGTTAGAGAATCTGGGGGCCTTGATGCAATTGCTCTATGTCTAAGATTGTCACAGCACAATAATTACACGATTGAACACAAATTGTCGGAAGGCATCGCTGGGCGTTTGAAGCAGGTAAATTTTGCTATTAAATAAATTATGTCTTGAAAAAGCTGGAGGGGAAAGTTAGGCGAACAGAAGCATGCCTAAGCTGCTCATTTTTAAAACCTTGTTTGAAAGTTTTATACGAATTCAATATTTAGTATCATCCTTAATCCTGTCATTCAGTTCTTCCTAATAATATGAGAAAGGGGAAGCATAACAGCCGAAAGGAAGTTATTTTATATTTTATATTATACATGCAGTTTCTTTACTGCATGTATGTGTGTTGCATGCATGTGTGTGAGTGTGGGGAGGTGAATGAATGGAGCACAGAGGCCAGCCTCTGATACTTTCTTCTAATACTTTCCACCTTAGTTTTTTGAGGCAAGGTCTCTCCCTGAACTTGGAGCTCACCACCTGGACCAGACCTGCTTCCTATTCTCTCTCTGCTCCCTAACACTGGGATGATGAGTATATACTAGTTTGTTCAACTTTGTGTGTGTAGATGGGGTGGTGCTAGGGATTAAACTCAGGCTCTCATGCTGTGCCAAAGCATTTTGCTGACTATGCCATCTTCCAACTATCTTTTCACAGGTTTCCTATAGATCTTCTTGGGGTCCTCATTTATTTAAGTGTCCTATGTAGTTACCATCACTTTTGTGTATTTGCCACACACAGACATTAGGAACTAATACCCTATGCTGTTTATATGAATTTCTCAAGAAAACTAATTCAGTGAAGGGTATGGGGAAAGGTTTGAATGAAACAAGTTGCTTTGATTTTTCTTATTTTAATTTAACTCATCGGCATTTATTACATTCATAGTGCTGTACACTAAATGCTTTTGGAGTATTCTCATGACTAAAAAGTAGACCCCCATATCTTTGTGTGTTTCAGCTGTCAATTTCACACAACCTAAAATCATCTGAGAAGAGTCTCAATAAGACAGGATTGTTTATATCAGTTTGACTCATGGACAAGTCTATAGGAGATTGTCTTCATTAAGGTAATTGATATGGGAAGGCCCAATCCACTGTGGGCAGCACCATTCTATAGGCCTAGTGTTCTGACCTGTATGAAGGTAGCGAAGTACAGCTGAGTACAAGCAAAAAATAACAAAAAAAAACAAAAAAAAAAACCAAAAAACAAAAAAACTGTATGTAGTCATGCCTCTCTGCACTTGATGGTGCATATGATATGACTGTATTCAGTTTCTGCAATGATGAACCTGAAGTTATGAGCTGGAATAAAGCCTTTTTCTACCCAAAGTTATTGTTTTGTCAAGGCATTTTATCACTGCAACAGAAATGAAACTCGAACACCTTGAATTTTCTTTTAAAAATTGTACTTTATATCCCTGTGTGAATTCTCAAAACCCATGGATATTCTTCCACTCCATCCAGAACCAAAAGTGGCATGAAAAGATTTATACACATAGTATCTAAACAACTCTTCAAAATGTTTTCACACTTTAAACACAAACATCACACACAATCACACACACACACCTTGGTGACTATAACACTATTTTCCCAAGATCACAGTTTTCCTTAGTGCAAATCTGCTAGCATTTTAACATGCCTAACAACCTGCCAATTTTCACACTGGTCAGTGGAGTCTCTGGACACCAAACAAAATTTACTCTGGTGCATCAAAATAATAAAAAAAAAAACCATCTATTTAGAAGACTTGGAAAGCTGGTTCATAAAATAAAATATTATCTAAATCAAAGTGGTGCATACCCCCAAGACCTTTGAAGTAATTTGAATATCAAGAGTCTTTAAGATGTTCCTACATGATGTTCCTCCAATAAGTCAACTATACCTCAATCTCCAGTGTCTAATTCAGGAAAATCCTAGTTTCCAGATACTGTGTTAGACAAGCAGGTTGACATGGTCAAATGGTCAACCAACCCCCTGAGGAATTATGAAAGAAGATTGGTCAGAGAGAGAGTGGTGTTCTACTGAGTGTCTGTATGTGCCTCATAAATTTAGTGCCCAGTTAATAATGGGCAGTAATAGTCATAGATTCACAACCCTTAATGAGGTTAGGAAAATAAGAAATATTACAGAAGTTAGCAACTTAGAACATCTAAACAAGCTCTGCTGGGTGTCCTGGTGATAGTGAATGGAGCAGAGTAACCAAACCCAAGAGCAGTGGTGCTTAATCAGAACATACTCTCAGAAGAACAACACAGTGTCTCCAATGCCAATATTGAAGCAGTGAGAGTCTCAGTCACAACTTTGAAGGTTTCTGACCCAAATGGGTAGATGTGATACTTAGACTCAACCTAAAATCTTACCTAAGTAAAGAGCCTCTGTTAAAGGATTATCTAGGTCAGAATGGTCTATGAGCATATTGAGATTTTCTGGATTATTAATTGGTTTAGTACACCCTCCCTGAAGAGAGAATGACCTGATGTGGTGAGAGGGGAAAGGAACCTTAAATAAGGATATACAAAGATAGAAAATGTGACTTCTTTATTCATAATAAAAAAAAATAACACCCTCCCTGAGTGTAGGTCACTCGGTTTTATATATTGGGCTCAGGACTGTTGAAGAACAGAGAAAACTAGCTGAGACACAAGCAAAAAATCAAGCAAGAATCCTTGTCTTACTCTTTCTAATATCCCTTGTGAATATGATGATTTAAGTTCCTGCCTTGACTTCCTTGCAAAAATGGATTGTAACTTGAAATTATAAGCCAAATAAACCCTTTTCTGCCCCAAATTGCTTTTGTCAAGATATTTTATCATAGCAATGGAAATGGAACTAGACTGGTGGGCAAGGATTTAATGCTTCCCCATGTCCTTCACTGATTTGCCATAAAAGACAAAGAAACTAAGCCAAAATAGAATATAATAGAGTATGGGCTCTGAAATCAATCAGACCTTGACTTCACTTTAGCCTCTTCTTTCCTAAGCCTGTGGCTTTTAGTGAGCCATTTCATTACTCCATGAGAAGATAGAGTCTATCCTCTTAGCCATTATCCATGAATTTCATATTTAGGGATTCAGGTAACCATGAATCAATAGTATACTGCTGATATGCACATCTTGGACTAGGTAGATAACTCAGTTGGTAAAATGCTTGCTTTGTAAGCAAAAATACCTGAATTTGAATCCCCAGAGCCCATATGAAAACAGCCAGGTATAGAGTGTACATTTGAAATCCCACCCCACACACACTGGGGAGGTGGCAGAGATAAATGGATTCCTGGCGATGGCTGACAAGCTAGCCTGAATGAAATGGTAGGTTCAAGGCCAATTGAGAGAATTTAAAAAAAAATAAGATGGGAAGCATTTTAAGATGAGACCCAAGGTTGATCTCTGGCTTCCACATGTTCATGCATACATGTGCATATGTACCAGCACATGCATGTTCACATGCACACATACACACAAAAAATACATCAAAGTAAACTAGAATCTATACCACAAATGTTCAGATTTTCTGTCATTATTCTCTGAACAACACAATACAAAACTATTTAAGACCACTTAAATAATACTTTTCGTTGTACAAAGTATTATTGATCATCAAGAAAAAGCATACAAGAGACTGAGCTTGGTGATACACACCTTGAATCCCAGCTCTAGGAAAGCAGAGGCAGATGGATTTCAGTGAATCCAAAGCCAGCCTGGTCTACATAGCAACTTCCAGGAGGCTGTATTAGGGTTCTTTTCAAATACAAATTTCAAACATCCATAGACTTTTAGTATCAATGGAGATCCTTGAAGAGGCCTAACTTAACATTAGTGCAGCCATGATAGGCTGCAAACTAACTAACTAGGCCTCATTCTTATAATAATCAGGAAAACCCACAGACTGTACATTTCCAGGGACCAATCAGAACTGAGACAAACAAATACTAAATGCTCTAGAACATTTAGATAGCTTACATCACTTGTATATAGGTTACCAATTTCCTTACAGCAATGCCAGTGCTAATCACTATTTGAAAAGACTGCTGTTACCTCATTCCTGCCCAATCAGGAGTTCAACCCCCATCTAAATCTGGAATTCCCCTAACCCTGTCCTATACTCCTTAAAAACCCTGCCATAACTAAGCTCAGAGCTCTATCGGAATGGACAGAGAACCCAAGTTGAAGTTTCCAATAATGACTCTTTACTTTTGTGTATGAACAGGGACTCCTGGTGATCTCTGGGGGCAGGGGCTCATGATGCAGGCATAACAATCCTGAGAGGGGAGAATAGCTCATTTGGCAGAGTGATTGTGTAGCATGCAAAATGCTGTGAAATCTGTCTCTAGCAGTTCATAAACTGAGTGTGGTGGTGCATGCCTTTCATCTCTACTCAGGAGGTGGAGGCAGGAGGATTGGAAATTGAAGGTCATTCTTCATAACACAGTGAGTTTGAAATAAGTTTGGGATATACAAGACTCTGTGTCTAAAATGGGGCAGTGGAGGGCATCTTGGAACCAGTCACACATGCACACCAAAAGGAGGATTATATTACTCATAGTATTACAAAATAATAAGAGTTACAGGCTTGGGAGATGTTTCAGTGGTTAAAATATCTGCTGGACCTGTGATGACCTGATTTGGATTCCCAGAGGTCATATATATGCTTCATAGACACAATGGCCACCTTGAATACCAACTTCTGAAAGTGGAGAAAGGGGATCCCCAGGGCAAGCTGGCTAGTCATACAAACAAAATCCACGCTCTTAAGTTTGACCGAGAGACTTTGCCTCAGTGAATAAAGTGGAAAGAACAATAGGGAATTATTGCCAACATCAACCTCAGGCACATGTGTACAGAGACACACATGAAAACATGCGTGAACACACAGAGACACACACAAATGGGAAGATGGTAAAATTATACATAAATAAAATGTTGCATAATGGTAAAAGTCTATAAAATAGGAGTTAATCTAGAATCTTTCCCACAAGCATAAATATTTTTTCTTAAATCTTTCCCACAAGCATAAATATTTTTTCTTAATTGCAAGTCCCACTATCTACTATTTTCTACAAACTGGATTTATAGCACTCAGAGATAAAATAAAGTTGAGACTTACAGAAAAATTTCCATGTTTGGTGCAGGCTACTGGAAGTAATGACCAAATACAGGCATTTTTATTTTTTATTTTTTGAGTGGGCTAATACTCTGTAATGGAAGCAAACAACTCAGACCTTATTTTCCCCCAGAAGCCCATGTGATTTTTCCTAGCCTTACTGTGGAACTGCCTTCTAAATTGCAACTTCTGTTTACAAAAGATCCATCTTCCAACATAATGATGTATGTACAAGAAGCCATGCCATCTCCTCTAAATCCATACGCTCTATTTTTCTTCTCAGAGGCACAACGTAAAATTGTCATCTCAGTGACAGAGTCAATAATTATTTAATTCATGTAGAACACGCTGCTTTCATTGAGAAGCCAGCAGCAGGCAATTCTCGGCCACTCCACCCAACAGGAGCCTCCTGGGTACAGTATCACAGTCGATTGACTTCACTGTAGATACAGAACTCCTCATGGAGGTGACAGGTAAGTAAGGAAGAGCAGAAGGGGGTTTATGGCTGTCACGTACAAGGTGATTTTGTAAACAGGGCTGTGAGGGAGATCAATTAAAAAGAAACGAATTAAAAAGAAGAGAAAAGGGGGGCAGAGCAATGGCCCAATAGTCAAAAGAGGGTACTGCTCTTGCCAAAAGGCTGAGTTTGATTCCCAGCACCCACGTCAAGTGACTCACAATTATCTGGAACTCCAGCTTCAGGAAATCTAACACTTTCTTCTGACATGCGTGGTACGAGCACTCACATGGGTGTGCACTCAGGCGTGCACATAAGCATTCCCAAGGCCAGTATTCACTTAGGACAGGGTAGAGCTGCTGCCACGCCCCTGGGTGTGGCTATGCAAACATGAGCCCATCTGCCCTCTTAAAGAAAGTGCTCACACAAGATTCTTTCTCTTCTGTTTCTCCCACAACCGTGCTTCCCTGTTAATAAACTCTAGTTTGGTACTCCTGGTGTTGAGACTTTAGTCACACGCAGAAAACCAACAATGCACGCACACATGCATGGGCTTTAGAATTAATTCACTAAGCTAGTTTTCTTGGGATATTCTCATAGGCAGCAAGAGAGTATTATTTCCTAATGTCTCTGTGTCCCAAATACACAAAAGTAGCAATAATTACACAGAACACTTAAATAAATGAGGACCTCCAAGGAGACCTTTAGGAAACTTAAGAAAAGGTAATTGTAACTTGGTATAGTCAGTGAAATGCTTCTGCACAACATGAGAACCTGAGTTGGACCCCTAGCTTTAGGACACACATTAGAATGATTTCTTAAGATGCTACATATTCTTTTTTCCTGTAAAGATCAGAAACTCTATTTGGCAGATGCATATATCTTTGATGGATAAAATATATTACTTAATAGGTTACTTAAACCTACTGTATTGACTGGATAAAAAAAAAATTTAATTTTCAGGATGTTATTTTCATAGAAAAAAAAGAGAAAGTTCTTGATGGCCTTTGGAATGAGGAACCACTGATGCAAACCCCTATATTCACTTTCAATTCTCAGATGATAAATCAGATAACTCTAATTTTTTCTGGACCTTAGATCCAAGGAGATGCAAGATTCTCATTGTTCCTTTTCATCCCAGTTAACATCTGTTTTTTACATGTATTTATTTGTGTGTGGAGTGTGTACATGCCACGGCACACCTGTGAAGGCTAGAATACAACTTGTAGAAGCTGATTCTCCTAACATGGGAGTCTCTGGGATCAAACTCTTGTCATTAGGCTTAGTGGCAGAGACCTTTACCCAATGCTGTTTTGTAAATTTGAACACTAAATTGGTACCCAGTTTGTGGTGCTCTATGGGAAGGTTATGGAACCTTCAGGCGGTATAGCCTTGATGGAGAAAGAATGTCACTAGGGGCAGCCTTTGAGGGCCTGCAGCTATGCTAGTTGGCTTCATTTCTAGGTGACATAGCTGAAGTTAATCAGGGAGGAGCGAACCTCAACGGGGAAAAAAATGCCTTCATCAGATTGTCTGTAGACAAGTCTCTGGGAAATTTTCTTGATTAATGACTAATGTGGAAGGTCCTAGCCTACTAGGGGCAGTGTCACCCCTGGGCAGGTCATTCTGGGCTGGAAAAAAAAAAAAAAGGCAAGCTGAGCAAGCCACTAGGAGTAAGAAGCATTTCTCCATAGCCTCTGTTTCAGTTCCTGTCTTGATGTTGCATCTTCCTTGATGGAATCTAATCTGTAAGGTAAAGAAACCCTTTCCTCCCCTAATTAGTTTTGGTTTATGCTTCCAATTCTCTCTCTCTCTCTCTCTCTCTCTCTCTCTCTCTCTCTCTCTCTCTCTCTCTCTCTCTCTCTCTCTCTCTCTCTCTCTCTCTCTGCTTCTGTGTGTGGATTCAAGTAACCATACAGCTTCCTGAACCTGATAGTGGGCTATGTCTTCTTTACCATTAGGGACTCTAGTCCTCCAGAATAATAAAACAAAATAAACACTTAAGTTGCTTTAGGTTAGTGTTCAATCACAGAAACAGAAAATACATCCACTGAGTGATCCACTGGCCACCCCATTTACTTCTTATGGCTCAATATATAAAGGCCATTTCCAGTGACCAACTGATTCCCCTCTCAGTAGGGATTATCAGATGATTAAGCTTCTTTAAATATTTTGGGGGAGGAGGAATGAGTGTCTCCAAGATAAGGAATGTGTGTTGAAATCTTAGTCGAGAGCTGATGGATTCAAACATTGAGATGGAATTTGGTCACGAGAGATCTGCCTTCATCAACTGATTGTGGGCTGAAGAGAGCATCTACTAAATTGATGACAATGCTGTAAACTGAATGGAAACTTTAGGGATTGGGGCTTAGATTGAGGAAGTATGTGCATCCTTGGAGACTACATCTTGTCTTCAGCCCCTTTCTATTTCTTCTTCCCAATCTCTCACTATTCTTTGTCAGCCATGATGTGAACTACTTTCTTCTTCCAAATGCTCCCTATAACATAATGATATTTTTCATCTCAGTCCTACAGCAATGAGTCTAGGCAACCTACACTGACATTTCTAAAACCACAAGCCAAAATGCATTCTTTCTCCCTTAAGTTGTTTTTTTCACAGCAACATTAAACTGACCACCATATACAGTTTTGGTCATGATTATTTGTTACAGCAATAGAAACCCTAACTAAAACACATTTAGATATGCTTTATCCAGTTTGCTTTTAGCATGGGGAGGAAAAAAATGGCAAAAGGATTATAGAAATGCCTCTATGACTACCAGTTAGGCTAATGGTAATTTTAGCATGCCAAATTCTGCATATCCCAAGGGACATATCCCAAGTATCATAAAGGAACTGTCTGACATAATCAATGTAGATATAAATTTGATATAATGATGGACAACCCTTTGCTTTTCTGCTCACAAGGTCAAGAAATAACCACAGGGGTGCCCTCTGCCCTCTCAATATCTCAGAGGGCATGCCCAGTGAGCAACAGAGAGTTTCATTTCTCTTGGTAACAACTTCAGGAGGTCCTGGATTAGAGTGCTGGCAGCTATAAATGTGCCTCTTCAATTGCAATGGACATTAAATCAATGCTCATGGGAACTGGGATACTTATTCCCCAGTCACTGTGGTAGTATTAATTGTGTGGAAAAGCAGTCTAAATTTTAAAGTGAGTGACCATTATTCCTGGTATGGTTAGTGGAAATCCTCTTGGAGAAACTGAGGTACTAATGTCTGCAAGAAGAATGTTTTCCATTAACAAGGGATATTTGATCATTCAGTTATTACTATCTTTTGTCCTCATGAACCAAACAGGTTTAGAAAGAGGAGATGAAGATCTTAGAAGTAAAAAAAAAAGAATAGTATCATATCCTGTGGTCACAGCACACTTCAAGTACACTAACTCTTTACATAGCTTGTAAAAAGCCTTTCTGGTTTTATTGATAATGCTGCTGATTTTAGCATAATTGCTTCTAAGCTGTGGCCATAAAAATGGCTTACCAGGTTACCTTCCTTCAGTTTAATTGGTCTTGGATCCCCAGATGGGATAAGAAAAAGTTTTGAGATACTAAAATGGAGAAATCAAGAAGGTCAGATAGGACCCATACAGCCATTTGTTTCCAACATCTCTGTAAGTGTATGGAGATGAGTTTTGCTGTCTCAAATGGAAGCTACTTTGCATAGAATTAAAGTACCTGTTTCCCTAGTACTGGTGAAAATAGTGATGGTTTAAAGTCACTTTGATATTTTTTTGCTAAGAAAGGTCTATCTGATTTAGGATATCAAAATTTATAGGGGTGGTTATGTTTAATGCACCAACCCAAATGCTCACTATTCTTATCACATGACTGACTGATTCCCCTATTTGGGTTGATCAATAGCCAGAACAAGGGATAAGTGGAACAGCTTAAATTATTGGTACAGCATATTTGGATGTCAGACATATAAAGTCCCCAGTGAGTCCTTGAAATAATCCTATTTCCAGTATACCAAAGGCATCAGGAAAATGGCTATTGCTACAAGATATACATGCTTTAAATAAAGCAATGCAGGATTTCCCACACCCATGCCCATTCCTACTGATTGGCATCTTATTATTGTATATTTAAAATATTCCTTCTCTGCTATTCCTTTAAGCTACCAGGATAAAAACAGCTTTCCTTTTTTGTCCTCATCCTTAAAAGTAAGGAACCTCTGCAGCTTCACCAGTGGAATTTCCTCCTTCATGGAATGATGAATCGTTCCGTCATGTACCAGCAGTTCGTTGCTCATACATCCATCTTCAGATGACAGAATTATCCACAGGTTTGCATTACTCACTATATGGATAACATTCTTCCCACCTATAAGACAAAATGTCTACTTATAAAACTACTTAAATTCACTATTTGATGTCTTGAGACATCTGGCTTAAAAATGACTCCAAAATAACATCAGCAAACTCAACACTTTCAATTTTTAGGCTTTCTTGTTGATTCTTGTACCATCTGCCCTCAAAAGGTACAAATGCAGGGAAGTTCCCATAAAACACTTGATGATTTTCAAAATCTATTAAAAGATATTAAGTAGATTAAACTGATGCTGCATGTATCTGCAGCACACTTACAATGTCTCTTTGCTATCCTTAAATGCAACACTGATTTGCTCTCACAAAGGAGGCACATAAAGACCTATATCTGATTAAGACGGTGGAACATAATATTTAAATTATAAAAGTTGACTACCATTTTTCTGTATATTTACTTCTCTTAAATATACATTTCATTCCTACAGGTATTATAGCTCAGGGACTCTGGCCCTTAGCATCATGAATGGATATGTTTGCCATCTCATCCCCAATGTTCTGTTATTCTTATATTGGCTCAATGTCATTTCTCATAAAAAATAACATAAAAGGTCAATTCAATTATTAGGGTGAGACCCAGATCTTATTGTTGTCTCTTTTGATATCTCACAAGTTACCTCTTTATATACTTTTGATTTCCCATAAAAAAACACAATTACATTCTATTACAGGACAAACCTTATATCATAACCCCAGTGATGAGATTCTATAGTTCATATAACACACCTCTTTTGCTGCTCCCTGCCATCTCTTCCTTTTACCCTCTGCCTGTTGGCCTCACACTTTTACTCACCATTCCTACATAGGGAAAATAGCTGCTTGGTCCTAAGATAACATTAGTGATACCAAACTAATTACTCCTCCACACAGCTGGCTAAATTATTTTCTATTTCTATGACTCTTACAATCAAAATGGATACCAAACATACACATAATTCTGTAACTTTCCAAAATATTCTGTTCATTTTGGAGTATAATATATAAAACTAGCACTCTTTATAATCCAACAGAACAAGTTATGTTAAAGAAGACCAATGGAATGTTAAATTATAGCTTCTAAAACTAGAAGAGGAAGTAACACTCTCAAGTCCACTGATTTATTATCCCAAGCATTGGTAACCTTTATTTTTTTTCTACAGGTGATGATGGGTGTTCTATGAAAAAAAAATACTATACAGAATGTGCCTCTTCTTTTGGCCTTTATCCCACAGGTTTTCTGTGAGATCCACAGACTGACATGGAAAATGCCTCTGAGCCCCCTTTTACTTGAGGTAGGGGGCCATGTACTCATAAATCATGAAAATAACTGTGCTTGGATTTCAGGAGGGAAAAGTGCCCAGTCTAGGTCCAGTAGAGTCAACTATCCATTGAATGTTATAAGTCAATCAGTAACTAAAATACACACACACACACACACACACACACACACACACACACACACACACACACACACACACAGAGTTATCCCTGACTTGAAGAGAAAATGAAGAAGATGTCAAATAAGGCAGTGTAAGAGTTAAGAGATTCAGGGCAACCCCTTTCCCCAGTAAATAGTTTTGTTATGATGTTCTCTGTCATAAGTGCCTTGGTGAGTTCTACATGAAGGCAAATTTACTGGGTCCATGTTCCTTAGCCCATTAATGTTCATTTTTGTCACTTTGTTGATGTACTTCAATTGTAGTTTTTAAATAACACTATCTGCCCTAACTTACATTCCACAGGATCCATGGCTATATTCTCTTACAGCTATATGGGCTTAGCTTCTCGATTTCATTACTGCTTATAGCTCCTTTTGTTATTACCCAGGATTATGGATCTCACTGGCTAGAGTCCCCCCCCCAAAAAAATAAAATAAAATCAAGCTGTTAATATAAGCCTGTGATCCTTAGCAATGTCATTTGCACTCTGTGATGTTTTGAATGAGAACAGCCACCATGGGCTCAAGTGTTTGAATTCATGAGCTCCTCTAGTTGATGATCCTGCTTGGGAAGATTTAGACCATGTGGCTTTGTTGGAGGAGCTGTGTCACTGAGGGATGGTTTGATATATCAAAAGGCTCATGCCATTCCTAATGTGCTCCCTGCCTCCTGCTTTTGGATCAAGATGTAAGCTTATTCTGCTACCATGCCTTTGCTCTGTCATCATTGACTCCCATCCTCTGAAAATGTAAGCCTAATCAAATGCTTTCTTGTATGTTGTCATGGTCATGGTGTCTTGTCATAGAAACAGAAAAGAAACTAAGACGTTCTCCAAATGGACCTTTCTGTGCTAACTATAGGCAATAGGACCCCACATATAAACGTCTAAGATGGTCTGTGCTACTACACATTCTCCTAATAAAAGCATAGCTTAAAAAAGAGGTAATAAAATGGGAACTACATGGAAACCTAGTAAATGAAGAAAGCTGGGTATTGGGGTGGGGACTGGATACATTAAAATTTATTTACTCTTATCACATGGATACCCATTCCAATAACTCTATGAAGTGGGCTACAGGTGAGTTAGACCCACCTCTTCTTTGGGGGGATTTGGGATGGCCTATGTAGAATCATATCTAGAAGCTGGTAGTTCCCATATACTTTTTTAGCCATACATTTATGTGTCTCTATTTCTCTCTGGTGATCTATTATGCAAAACATTCTATTCTTTCTAAACATGTTTAATGAGTATATAGTTTCTATCTTTGCATGCAATTGCTTTTAATAAAAACTCAGACTTAAAGATGCTCTGGATTCTTCAAGTTATTTGCATGCTTTTTGCATTCCCAGTCTCTCCTGATGAAAATTCACACTGCCAAATCTGAGTTTTATTTTAGGGACTGAGATCTACTATCTGAGACAAACTAAGTTGTTGATATAGGAAGACCCAGCCCATTGTAGGTGGCACCATTCCTTATGCAGGGGAACCTGACCTGTTTGGATAGGGAAATCCAGCTGAGCACAGCAAGCAAGTGGATGTCCATTGTCCATGCATTTGTAACCCCTACCCCCAGCTCCCACTTGGTTCTTGACTGTGGCTGTGATGTGGATACCTGTTTTAAACTCTTGCCACCTTTACTTACCTGCTATCATGGATGACAGCCTGCAACTGTGAGCTAAAATAAACCCTTTCTCCCATAAGTTGCTTTTTGTCTAGATACTTCATCACAGCAACAGAAATGAAACTAAAAGAACTTCAATTGTCTATATAGAACACTTCCTAATTAATAAGAACAGTCGTAACATCACTTAACATGCCCGTATATTTTGAAAATATTTTCAGGATATACTCATGATTTTGTAGTAAATACCTGAAATTCTCTTAAGTCAGGGGAAAGGCAAATGTTATTATGCCCATGTTGCTTGTGAGTCAACCAGAATCCAGATATGTAGGGAAATAAAAGAAAAAATGAAATTGGGAGTAGGTTGTCCACTTAATGATACAGTGTTTATAAAGCTAACATACCTTAAGGAAAGTAGATCTTTAATGAAAATATAATGTTAAATATACAATTTCCACTGGCCTTCTTATAACCAGAGAAAAGTACACTATTGCTGTTCATTCCATTTTTTGGTTCTTATGCTATTATGGCTTTTAGGCTTCTTATGCTGCCCATTTGTTTATGTACTGGAATAATTGGCCCCTATCTAGTGGTATAGAAAATATCAATAAAAAAATAAAAATTAAAGAGGCCAGAGAGATGGTTTGGCAGTTAAGAGCATTTGCTGTTCTTGCAAATGTTCTCAGTTCATATTCTAGCACATTCTAGTTGTGAGTGACTCACAGCTGCTTGGACATAGTACAATTACAATCTAGAGCAGAAAAAAATTAATGCTGCCATAATGGCATAAACTACTATGGACATTCAGAGACGTGAAGGAGGATTTTGACAATAAGCATAAACAAAATTTCTATAAAGTGACAAAGGCAAAAGTTAAATTCCACAAAATCATCTCTTTTGCTAATAAGAGAATCTGGAATGGAACAAAAACTTCAGGAATAAACAAGTTAATAAGTGAACAAGGAATCCACTATTGCTAGAATATATGTGAAAACTTCATGTCAAGAGGGGCTGGGGGAATTAGCTCTTGCCGTAATGTCATTATATTAGTTACTGTTAGTGTTGCTATGACAAATATCTGACAAAATCAGTCTAAAGAGGGATGGTTGTATTTTGATTCATAGTTTGTCATGATGGGGAAGGCATGGTGGCATTAATGTGAGGCAGTTGATTATGTCACATACGTAGTCAGAAAGTAGAGAAAGATGAGTTGATGCTCAGCTTGCTTTTTTTTTAAAAAAAAACAAAAAAAAACAAAAAAAAAAAAAAAAAAAAAAAAAAAAAAAAAAAAAAAAAAAAAAAACAAAAAAAAACAACAAAAAAAAAAAACTTAGTCTCAGACCTCACCACATGAAATGGTGCTGCCCTCACTTAGAGTAAGTCTTCATTTAAACCTCACAGACATACCTGGATGTATATCTCCTAAATGATTCCAAACCTAATCAGGTTGACAGTTATGATGCTTAGTATTGACAACCTGATATTATCTAGAATCACCTGGAAATGGGTCTAAATGGAGTACTATCTAGATAGGTTGATCTGTGAGAATGTCTGTGAGGGATTATTTTGACTGTGCTCATTGAGGTGAAAAGAACTGTCCAATGTGGGCAGTGCCATTTCTTAGGCAGGGGATCTTGGACAGTATAAGAGTGAAGAAAGCAACTGAAATATGTGCATGTTTTTCTTCTTCATTGTTCTGGATTGTGTGTGTAACTAGCTGCTCCAGATTCCTATCATGACCTCCCAAAAATATTGTAACCTAAAGCCTGCACCAAATAAACCCTTTTTCTGATTGGTTACATTTGTTGGGATATTTTTAATCATAGCAACCAGAAAAAAATCAGACAACACTATTAGTCATCTTACTTATCTACAGATAAAGGCTTTCCAGTGCATTATGGGGCAATCACGATGTTTTGGGATCCCAGAAGGGAAATGGCTCTTTACAATGCAAGCATGCTTATCCATTATATAATGTTTGGGTCCTTTGAGCCAGTAAAGTATAATCCGTCACCTTCTAGAGAATCTCCAGCCTGATTCAAACCCAAAAGCATCTGGGATATGATGCTGTGTGGTTTGTGATTGGAATCACCCTTCATTGATAATTAATAATGTCTTTCCGTGTAACATCCATGATAAGCCATCCACTCTTCATGAACCAGATATTTCTTCTCTGCCCGTGGAAAAATAGACACTGGAAACCTAAATTTAGCACACTCATGATATCTCCTGGTATTCCAGTTACCGGGTGTTGGACTCTCCAAACAAACTGCATTTTCATCATTGGCAATAGAAAAAAAGAAAAGAACCAGCCACACTGATCTACTAGGGAAAGGCGAGGTCGCCCCAAATCAAAGAACAATATATTGCTGCTGTTGTTCACAGAATGAATTGCTACTCTAGAGAATACTCCTTTACTAAATGGCTATAAAGGCCCCACGCTCCAGAAAAGTCAGAAGAAAAATTACCTCCCAGCTTGTGCATTTATTTTTATGGCTGTCGCTGATCATTCCCTCCCACCCCTGCCTACAACATACCCCAGTGCCTGTCAATTCCCAGGCCTAATCCTAGACTGGTTTTCCAAATCCCTACTGAGTCAGCTTACTGAAATGACATGATATGTTCAGCTTCCTTGCCAGACTCCCAAGTCAAGTGTTATGAAGTGAGCGGAGCCTCTCTGTCTTTATAAGTGCATTGTGAACTTTATAGTTTAATATTAAACTTGCATCATAAAAAATGGCTCATAAATGGCTAATAAAAATCCAGTTTACAGCTTATAAAGTGCATCAGTACTTTGCACGGGTTTGCTTAAGAAGATTTATGTTCAAGCTCTTTGTCTTCTGCTTCGAGACTGGTTTCTCCTTCCCAAACCAAAAATCATTAAAAAATAACTGTTGAAAAAGAAAGCCTGGATGAACTCTGTGTGGTACCAATTTTGAAACCTACTGGAAATCCAGACACAATATAGCATTATTTACTAATGTAACAGGAAATGCTCATGGTCCTAGAGCTAGTATCGTGGTCCATGATGTGCAGCAGGACAGGAGCCTTTGGAGGTTCAGATACATTAGCAGAGACCTTCAGGCCAACGAGGTTCAACATGGTTGTTAGAATGAAATCACTTGAGTCCTGGGATGTTGTTTGGTTGGCTGAATGCTTGCCTTGTGTGCCGGTTTGCTCTCTGTTGCTGTGGTAAACACCCTGAGTAACGACAATTTGAGGGGCAATAGGAGTTTATTTCATTTGAAAAGTGACATTCCATCATCCAGGAATGTGAGAGCAGAACTTGAAGCAGAAAACATGGAAGGATGATGCTTCCTGACATGCTCAGCTACCTCTCTTATGGAGTTCACATCCACCTGCCTAGGGATGTTACCGCCCACATCTGGCTGGGTCCTCTTATATCAATAGAATATTTTTTTAATTCCTTACAGACAAGTCTGCTTCTAAACCAATCTGGGTGATTTTTCAGTTGAGAGCCCTTCTTCTCAGGTGACCCTAATTTGTGCCATGTTGACAGCTGAAGATAACTATGATACTTTGAAGGTACGAGGGCCAGAATTCAAGGTCCAGGCCACATATAAAAAGCTGAACGTGGTGGCATGCACCAGTTATTCCAGTGATGGAGAGGGGGAGACAGGAGGATTCCTGGGGCTCACTGGGAAGCCAGCCAGAGTCAGCGAGCTCCAGCCCTGCTAGAGACCTCTCAAAAACAAGGTGGGTAGCGCCTGTTGAATGACAGCTGAGCTTATCAACTGCCCTCTACATATCTACACAAACATCTGCCTCAATCTCCCCCTCTGTGTGTCTGTCTCTCTCTATCCCCTCTCTTCCCCCTCTCTCTCATATATATATATTCTCTCTCTCTCTCTCTCTCTCTCTCTCTCTCTCTCTCTCTCTCTCTCTCACACACACACATTTGTTAGCCTCAATCTGCTGGCATAAAGAGCCTTCCAAACACTGCAGAAGTACCAGCGTGCCAAGCCTTACCACAGATTCACAGATTCAGCAAGGTCCCTGAAAGCACAGGAGTCTCCTTTAATGAGTTGCTGAGATGGCTCAGCTCCCCCGCCCCCCCCCCCATCTTCTCTCCCTAATGCATTCATGATCTATGTAGCTTCGGTTTGCTCGCCCCCCCCATCCTATTTCACTTTTTATTACCCATTGCGCCACTTTATCCAGGTTTATATACTTCATTATGCTCTCTACTGTCACTTCCCTTATTTCATTTTTGATTTTTCTTTTAAGTTCACTGGCTGGCAGCTGCCTTGCCTCTCCCTCTCCTCCCGGCTCCCCACACACTGTACATCCATCTGCCGGAGACCAAGGTCTTCCACTGTAAGTCAAGTGCAACTCTTGACACGTTGCCAAGGAAGCATCATGACCTGGATATGGAGCTTGCAAAGCCTGGCTGCTGCTTCAATCTCAAGAAAATAGAATTCTGGGTGGAAGTATTGGTATGACAATTTAAGACATTAAATGTTAGCTTGTATGTGTGTGGTGGTGGTGAACGAGTCCACGTGTGTGTACATGTGTGTTCAGGTGCACACGCACATGTGTGTAGAGGTCTTAAGTCAATATCAGGTATCTATTATTTGTTTTTGAAGATTTTATTTTTATGTTTATTTATGTAAGAGAGAGGCTGTGTACATGTAGGGGCAGCAGCAGAAGACATCAGATTCTCTGGAGCTGGAGATACATGTGGTTATGAACTACCCTATGTGGGTGCTGGGAACTGAATTCAGGTCCTCTGGAAGGAGGATGCTTCTTTCATACGCTCTTAACCACTGAGTCATCTCTCCAGTGCCTTCTCTTCTTTTTTGAGACAGGATCAGTCACTGCACCTATTGCTCAATAGTATCTAGGCTGGCTGACCAGCAATCACCTTCCTGTCGCTACTTTCCAATGCTAGGATCACATGCATGAGCCATCCTGCCCGGCTGTTTTTACATGGGTGGGAGGGATTGAACTTGGGTCCCCATGTTTGTGTAAAAGCATCTTATCAACTGAGCCATCTCTCCAGCTTCTTAGTTCACTCAGAAGTGGGTCAGGAGTAACAGAGAATTGATTGAGGAAACTGATCTGCAAAGAGCTCATATACAAAGTGCATTTAAAAAACAAAAACCTTCCCACATGGGCTGAATGAGATTACAACAGTTGGAATGCTTTGAATAGTGTAATGTTCTCACAAACCATACAAGATTGTATTAATCATGAAAGTGTGACTTTATCAACTTCCCTGAC
The DNA here is from genome assembly GCA_004025045.1 of Sigmodon hispidus. Taxonomy (NCBI): domain Eukaryota; kingdom Metazoa; phylum Chordata; class Mammalia; order Rodentia; family Cricetidae; genus Sigmodon; species Sigmodon hispidus. The sequence goes on from PVIH01001920.1 coordinate 201,258, forward strand.
AACGTATTATCATTTATATCTTAGAATCAATCAAGAATTATGATCCTCCTCGTGTACTATTCTTTTTAAGAGAACATCCTTGTGTTTTATCGAGAAAGGTATTTAATCATCCCTATCAGCAGAAGCAGGTATAAAGCCAAGAACTAGAGAGAGGCGATCAAAGTTAATGAGTCCAGATTCTGCTGCAGTTCAGTCTTGTAAGACAGGGGGCTGGGGTAGGGGGTTTATGGCACAGGAAATAGTGCACACGGGGGCTGGAGAATTGGGTGGGGCTCTGCTTGCAAGAGACAAGACTAAAGCTACTTAGAAAATAGGAGAGATCACTCTTTTGGCCTCACACATACTAGGGATGTGGTCCACTACTGAACAATGTCCATTGGCCCTCAACGGAATCCAGGCAAGCACTCTACCATTAAATCACCCTCTATACCCTCACTGAAGAATTGTAGGTGAGTGCTGCAATGCTGAGCAATGCCTCCAGCCCTATATTGGAGTATAGCAAACAAGTACTCTACTACTGAGCCATACCTCCAGTCCCATTGAGAAGTTCTAGACTGAAGGAGTTCTGCCACTGAGATGCTCCAGTCTTTCACTGGAGATTCTAGATGGCCATTCTAGTGCTGAGCCTCACCCTATTTCTCAGGGGAGGAGTTCTAGGCAAGGGCTCCACCACAGAGCTACACTCAATTCCCCTTATTACTTTTAATTTAGAGGCAGAATCACATTACGTTTTCCCAGAACTCACTCTGTAGAAAAGACAGGTCCCGAACTTGTGATCCCCCTGATTTACCTTCATAAGCATCTGGGACTGTAGGTATCTGACAGAATGGTTTCTCCTTAATGAAGTAGGAGAAATCTGACTAGAAATGTTTGTGCTTGCCATGAAACAAAGGAAAAGAGAATCTTCTATGTCTCCACCTCAAGTTGTTGAAGAAAGCCACATTTTATAAACAAGAGTAAAAAAGGTAAGATAGCATGCTCCCTACATCTGTCTTAATCCTTTTTCATTTACAGAGCATCTCCCTCTCCCATCACAAATAACAATGTAGTTCAGTTTAAAAAAATATGACCCAGCCTTTGCACAACTGTAAGTTACTACAGACTCAACGGTCTAAATTTCCAATTTACATTGTCAATAACAGGCAATGAATTTGATGTGAGGGAGGAAGACAGCGTGTGAAAACATCTAGGACTCCTCACTTTTGTCAGCAAGGAGTCAATGATGTCATTGAAGAATGTGATCAGTCCAATGAGACAGCATGAGAGAGCAGTGTCAAGGCCTGATTTGGCAGATGCAGATTTTAAATGCTGGTGGAGATGTGAAAAGGCTATCCATCCTGGCTGATGGTTCAGAAACCTTAGCTCATGGCTCATCTTCAGTTCAGGCAGAGGCCTGAGATGATCTACTGTCATCAACTGTGTTGCACCAACTTATAAGAATTTTTCTTCCATCAAAGGGGATGTGGGAAGGGGTAGAATATGGGATTCTAAACATTCTCACCCAGAAAGGGAAAGACTGGAAATGCAAATGGGTTGTCAAATTCTCCTTCACATTTTTCACCAAGCAATTTCACCTTTTAGTGTTTATTCTGGAGAAATATTCTGCATGAGTGAAGTGCCAGCATCACTGAAGAGAGAGAGAGGAAAGAGAGAATGCCAAGACCATCAGCAGAAAACTGGTTGAACACACTTTATTATAGCTATACGTCAGAATCCTATTGCAGCCATCAAAAGAGAATGGTGTGCTTCTTTATGTACTGTCATAGAGAGACTATTGAAATCTATTATTAAAAAGAAAAAATAAGCGGGTTGTAGAAACATCTCTATAATATCAAGTTCACATAAAACACTGAAGCAGAAAATGCTACACATCTGCACAATTATGTTTTCATTCACTCATTCTTTTGTCAGTCAACAAATGAATACTGAGTGCCTGTGGTGTGCCAAGCAATGTCTAGGTGGTAAAGAATTTACAATGACTGAAAAGTCTTTGCCTCCCAGGAGAGACAAGCGTTGATCTGATAAGCATGGAAAATATACCCCTTACCTAATAATTCTGAGAGATGGAGAAAAATAAGTCAGGGTAAGAAGAAATAGGGAAATCTCATGAAAGAGACATTGATGCTTTGATTGCTGTGGTCAGAAAAAAATTAGCAAGTGCCTGAAGCAGAGGTGATGGTCTCATTTTTTATAAGGAAAAGAACATCACAGGCAAGTGACAGCCAATGCCAAAAGGCACAGTCTTGGATGGAGTACAAGTAAGAAATGAGATAACAGAAGTGGTAGATGTCACAAGATCTATCAGTGCTCTGGTTCATCTTGATAGTCAGTTCACTTAAATCCAGAGCCATCTGGAAGATCATGGAAGCATGCCTCTGAGTGTATATATGAGGGCATTCCTTAAACAATTAGGTCACAAGGACTCTGACAACATATCCTCTCCAGGTAAAGAAGCTCTGCAATTCTCTCACTGGGATTTTATGCTTATTAGTACACTGTTTTTTAAACTGCACAAATTCTTCTTGTTCTATGAAAGAGGTACAAGCCCCTCTGAGAAAATAGTGCTGTATTTATTTTTAATAGAAGAAGATGAAGTCTCTCTAGAGAGTGAATATGTAGATGAAACATTTGCCCCAGGCTGAGTTGAAGAGATCAGCGTGAGTTTGATGGGTTGGGAGACATATCCAGATGCTGACAATCCTGTTATGGGGCAGCAGAATCCTGAAGAAGCAGCATGGTTGTGTGTCCTTGGGTTCTCAGTTTATAGTCAATATGGAATTTTCCATCATAAAAAAGAGCGGTGGTGGCTTCAGAGATGGCTCAGTCAATAAAGTGCTTGTTATAAAGCATAAGAGCCTGAGTTGATCCCCAGCACCCACATAAAAGATGGACATGGCAGTGTGTGCCTAATTCTACCTCACCAGTGCTGGGATTGTATCAGTTAGCTTACAAAACAACTTAAAAGTAGGAGTACACTGGCTCATCATTTAAAATATCAGTCCATCACTGGGAGGGGGTTATGTCAGAGCCCAGCTGCTCACCTAATGGTATGAGTCAGACAGGAGAGGATCAAGGTCCAGGTGTAACTTTCAAAAGCATGCCTCTAATAAAATACTTCCTCCTGCTAGGCCCTACCATATGGAATTTCCAGAACCTTCCAAAACAGTATCACCAATTGGGGACCAATGATTCCAACAGATAAATCTGGTGGGGAACAGTTCATATTTGAAACAGCACTGGAATTTATGCAGTTGCTCGGGACTGAATTCAGGTCTTTGTGCTTGTACAACAATTGGAACAACAGAAGTGGGTCTAGGCCCTCTCATATCAATTATTAATCAAGAAAATGCTCCACAGACTTGCCTATGGGCAATTGGATGGAGGCATTTTCTCAGTGTGCCCTGTAGCAATCCATTTATCTTTCACTTTGTGATGTACACAGACTTTATCTTTTTCACTACTAAAATATTTCTCAAGAAAGATGATATCAACTTATTTCCATTCTACACAAAACTATAGTTTAAACACACTAAGTAAAATACTATAAAGATATCTCTCTCAGGACTCAAGAAATGGCTCAGAAGTTAGAAACACTGGGTCCTCTTCCAGACGACCTGAGTTTGGCTCTCAGTAGCCACATTGGGAAGTACACAATTACCTGCAACTCCAGCTTCAAGTGATCTAAGGCCCCCTTCTAGCTCACACACAAAGACACAACACAGATAGACAGATGACAGACAGACAGAGATACACACACACACACAGATCTCTGATTTTAAATGTCACCTCTCTTCTCTAAAACATTATATGTACATCCTCAATGTTGTTAGACAGCAAGAGATTCATCTCCATAATATCTTGATCAGAGCATCATCATGTCATTCTGAAGACCAAGAATCTTGACCAGAAGAGAAAGAAGATGAGTATTTTGATAATGAGTTGTTGTGGGAGTGTGCAAGTCATTGCTCCCCAAGTCTCTCTGAGGACAGACAGAGTGGAGATTGAGAAGATGGTTAAATGCCTAGCCATACTGATAATGTAGCTGTGATAAACAAAGCTTTTCTCTCTGGGTTTCAATGCTACTTTCCTCTTTAATTTGCTTGTTGAGGCTGGGTAGCCAAGGCTGCCAGGGCCAGGCTCTGACCCTAACAACTTCAGTAACACTTCCTTTCTATATTCCTTTTGTAGTAAGCCCCTCCCTGGTGTTTCAATTATTCCAATGAAAGTGAGTTCAGCCTCACCAACATGATAACAGGCATCGCTATGTTCTCTATGTAATTTATGGTCCATACACATAACATACATATGTTCATACATATGTATGTACAATTATTTCAAAACAGCATCAGCAGAATATGAAATGCATCCTGCCCTTTGTTGAACTTTCTGACAATAAAAGGATTGCAACTCTGTGACGCTGTCCCTAAATACTCTTTATAAATATAGTCCCAGGCTAAACAGAGTTTAATAATGTGATTATCAATGCTTCTTGGAGTCCTTCCAAAAAAGAGCATTGGGCCTTAGGCCAGACCAGAGGAGAGACTTACAGGCTGTAGGGAGCAATTAGTAGCAAAAGGGGAGCAGCCAAATCACCACACTGTGCAGGGATGGAGGAAGAACCTGCTTGAAGAACTTTCCAGAACATGAACTGAGGGCTATGGCAATGCTGCTATTTGAATGTGAAATGTCCCTGATAAGCTTGTGTGTTCCCACATGGTCCCCAGCTGGTGATGTTACCTTTTTGAAGATTCTTGAAAACTTTAGAAACATTGCAGGAAGAAGTGGATAACTGAGAGTAGACCTGGAGGATTTAACCAATGAGCACCACTTCCTTTCTGTTCTCTGCTTCTAGACTGTGGATGCAATGTGACCAGCCACCTCCTCTTCCTATTGCCATAACTTCCCCATGATAAGAGACTATACCATTCTGAAGCCAGGAAGGTGCTTTTGCTAGGTGTTTTATCACAATAATGAGAAAAGCAACCAACATCATAATTTATTGGTTTGTATTAGTTGCTTTTGTTGTTGCTGTTGCTATGATAAAATACAAAAACCCAAAGGAAGAAAGTGTTTATTTTGGCTTGTTCTTCCAATAGGTTTGTGTCCATCAAGATGTGGAAGGCATGGTGTGTCATAAAGATCAGGAAGTTGGATGGTTGCAGTTTCATCCACACACAGGAAGTAGGAAGAAACAGAACAGGAAGTGGAGTGATACTATGCATCCTCAAAGCTTACCCCGGTGACAAACTTTCTACGGCAAGACTGCACCTCCAAAGGGTTCTGTAACCTCCTCAGACAGCATCAGCAGTTGAGAACCAAGTGTTCAAATGTGTGAGTCCAAGTTCACAAAATGATGCTTTATTCAATGGTGGAGTTTAAATAGAATGAAGATCATGTGATACTGTCAAGGATAGGATTGGGGAAGAGGTTCAGCTGGTAAAGTGCTTGCTAAACAAGCATGAAGCTTTAAGTTCTAAGACCCAGTATCCACATTTGAAACTTAGCATAGAGGTGTACATGTAGCCTCGATGCTGCGGAAGCAAAGAAAGGCACTGGTTCAACCTCTGCAAGAGCAACAAATGCTCTTAACATCTCCCCAGCCCCTGAAACAAATTCCCTTTAGCATCAGATTCCAGAAAATTTAGAAACACATTTACCTCTGGAGTTTCCAATCTCAGTTCTCCTTATCATCACTGCCCCCCCAAAAAAAACAACTAAATTTTGTTCATTGTCCTTGTCCTTTGTGGTGAAAAAAATCCTGACACTGCATCTCTCTCTCTCTCTCTCTCTCTCTCTCTCTCTCTCTCTCTCTCTCTCTCTCTCTCTCCCTCCCTCCCTCCCTCCCTCTCCCCCATCTCTCTTTCTCTCTCTCACACACACAGGGCACACATGGGCACACAAGATACATAATCAATAAACTTTTTTTTTAAAGAAAAAGGTATTTTATGTGTGATATAGTCCATGAATGTTCTGTAGAACTAAATGTACTCTAAAAGCCTGGAGGTCTCTTTTCCATCTTAAATTCTGCATTGATAGTATCAATGCAACAATAGTCTCAAAAGCAGCCAACACCCCTGCATCAGGACCAGAACTCAAGAGAAGAATATGGCAAACCCCTGCCCAGTCTAGCTGTTGTGTACTAGTTGCCTCCAAATTGAAACTATGAGATTTTGGAGGAGACTCATGAGACTCTGGAAAAGAACAAACTTCACATCTCTGAGGAAGTTGAAACTTTCAGAATTCATGAAAAGCTGTGTGGGTCCTGTAACCACTGCTGTGGGAAGAGACTGAACAACCAAGCTACTAAGTAGAGATTCTCAGACCAGTCAAACCTCCCCCAAGCCCTACAGACATGCAGCTTCCTGGAGCGACCGCTCATATTGAGATGGAATTTTTGGTGATCCTTCTGCTTTTGAGTCATCCCTGCTGATGTAAGTAACCACTCATATTTTTAGTCCTCTTAATAAGGCCAGTGAACATTCAGTGGTCCATCCACCAAGTTAGACTGTGCTGTTACTGTTACTTTGGTCTGTCACGGGTTCCCTACCCAGAATCTACCCAACACTAATTCAGCATCTTCCCTGTGATAACAGCATTTCCCCCTTGCTACTAACACCTCCTTCTTTGCCTCTATTATTGATGTCTCTTGGACCTACTTGACTCAGTAATTCCATCCCTAGACTGACCCTAAGTCACAAGCATGTGAATTTTCTTGGAGCCCTGTCTTTTTCTTTTTCTCCTAGATTCGACTATTTATGAGAATTCTGAGAGGCTACTCATCCCCTGAAACCTGAGCCCCTTAATACCTCTTGGCTGGGTCCTCAGTAGACTTGGCTTGACTCATTGAGAGCCTATTGAGCATCAGAAGAATGGAGTTGTACCCTTACATTACTTCAGTTTATAAACAGAAAACTGGAGATCAATACTTTAAGACTACATATGAATGCAGTCATGTGGTGCCTGTGTTACTTCTGTTAATATAATGCCTTCTAGCTCTCTGGGCTGTCACAAATTACAGAAGGTCATCCTTGGCATAGCTAAATACATCCTTTTTGGTGCTGAATAGTATCCGTGTGTGTGTGTGTGTGTGTGTGTGTGTGTGTGTGTGTGTGTACACCCACATTTTCTTTATTTTTTCATCAATGAATAAATGTTAAGCTTGGTCCCATATTTTGGTTCTTGTGCATCATGCTGTAAAAATGAGAGTATAGTTATCTCTTTGTCATACCTAATGCTTAAATTTTATCATTGTGTATGTATGCATACAATGAGTCTCTGAGTGTGCACATGCAAAGGCACACATATGGAAATCAGAAGACAGATGTGGAGTTGGTTATCTCCTTCTGCCTTTACACGGGTTCCATGAATCAAACTGAAGTCCCTAGGCTTGTGCTTAAAGTGCCTTTACCCCATGGGTTATCTCACTGGCCCCGATACCCTGATTTCATATACTTTGCATGCACACACACAGTAGTAAATAGAGAGAACAATAGTGGAGAGAAGTGGGCAAAAGGGCATAATGGGCAGGGCACATGATGATGCAGCTAGGAGGCCCATGTCCTGATGTTCTATTGCACATTAGGGTGGATAGAATTATTAATGATACATTACAGACTTACAGTAGTTAGAAGACATGACTTTGAATGTTCACTCCACAAAGGGATGATAAATGTTTAAGATGATGGATAGGCTACTTACATCACATTGTACCCCATAAATATATTCAATTATGTGTCAGTTTATACAACAGGCAGTTAAGTGTCAGTCAAGAAAAGGGAGCCAGGTATAGTGAATGCTTCCCTCTAATCACAGAACTTGGGAGACTAAGAGTTCAATGTCATGCATGGCTATATATCAGGCTAGAAGCTAGCCTGCACTACATGAGATCCTGCCTCCGGAAAACTATATATAATTAGCTAATTAAAAATTATAGACAATACTATTATAGCATGCTAGCTTGATTGAAATATCTACCTTAAAATGCTCGTAGTTAAAAGTGTGCTTTGATCGTTCCGGGACCAGGTGCTGTCTGCAGAGTCCCAGCACATCTGTGGCAGGGGTAGATGAACTCTGCCTGTCATCATACCCACAGCTGCTACTGAGGGAATTTGCACGGCTACCCACCTCGACTCCAACTGAGCGAACAGATAACTACAGGAGTCCCTGAAGGACAGACTCAGACCCTGACAAGAGGTGAGGAGGGGTCACCAGGCCCAAGTGCCTATATCCCAGCCAGGGAGGGAGAGTTGAGCTCCCATCGGTTTCGGTTCTGCTTCCGGGAATATTTGACAAAAATTTTAGATCACCGAAGAAAGAAATTGAAGAGGATATCAGAAAATGGAAAGCTCTCCCATGTTCCTGGATTGGTAGGATCAACATAGTAAAAATGGCAATTCTACCAAAGGCAATCTACAGATTCAATGCACTGCCCATCAAAATCCCAACACAATATTTTTTGGACCTTGAAAGAACAATGCTCAATTTCATTTGGAATAACAGGAAAGCCAGGATTGCCAAAACAATCTTACTCAACAAAAGAACCTCAGGAGGTATCACCATCCCTGACTTCAAGCTATACTATAGAGCTACAATAATAAAAACAGCCTGGTACTGGCATAAAAACAGACTTGTGGATCAATGGAATAGAATTGAGGATCCAGACATTAACCCAAAAACCTATGAACACCTGATCTTTGACAAAGAGGCCCAAAACATTCAATGGAAAAAAGATAGTATATCTAACAAATGGTGTTGGCATAGCTGGATGGAAGTGTGTAGAAAAATGCAAATAGATCCGAGCCTGTCACCCTGCACAAAACTCAAATCCAAGTGGATCAAAGACCTCAACTTAAACCCAACCACTTTGAACTTGATAGAAGAGAAAGTGGGAAATACACTTCTACAAATTGGCACAGGCGACCACTTCCTAAATATAACACCAGTGGCACAGACACTAAGAACAACAATCAATAAGTGGGATCTCCTGAAGCTAGGAAGCTTCTGTAAAGCCAAGGACACTGTCAATAGGACAAAATGCCAGCCTACAGAATGGGAAAAGATTTTCACCAACCCTACAAGTGATAGAGGACTGATCTCTAAGGTATATAAAGAGCTCAAGAATTTAGATCCCAAAACCTTGAATAACCCTATCAAAAAATGGGGTACAGATCTGAAAAGGGAATTCTCAGCAGAAGAACTACAAATGGCTGAAAGGCACCTGAAAAAGTGCTCTTCATCTTTAGCCATCAGAGAAATGTAAATCAAAACAACTTTGAGATACCACCTAACACCTGTTAGATTGGCTAAGATAAAAGGCACAGATGACAGCCTATGTTGGAGAGGATGTGGATCAAGGGGAACACTCCTTCATTGTTGGTGGGAGTGTAAGCTTGTTCAGCCACTTTGGAATGCAATATGGCAGTTTCTCAGAAAATTGAGAATCAATCTCCCCAAGGACCCAGCAATACCACTTCTGGGTGTATACCCTAAAGAGGCACATTCACACTCCAAAGGTATTAGCTCAACTATGTTCATAGCAGCATTATTTATAATAGCAAGAACCTGGAAACAACCTAGATGTCCCTCAACTGAAGAATGGATTAACAAACTGTGGTACATC